>CM061753.1:73884784-74318350 GCA_030979885.1 Lolium multiflorum | reverse complement strand
AAAATGGCACATATGACCATAATCATATGTGAGCTCAAATTTGATTCAAATTTGATTTGAATTGAGTTTGATTGTTTCCAAAAGTG
Source organism: Lolium multiflorum (assembly GCA_030979885.1). Classification (NCBI taxonomy): domain Eukaryota; kingdom Viridiplantae; phylum Streptophyta; class Magnoliopsida; order Poales; family Poaceae; genus Lolium; species Lolium multiflorum. The sequence goes on along the minus strand of CM061753.1, from coordinate 74,318,264 downwards.
TTAAAAAGTGTTTAGTATCCATTTACAACTAATGGTGCCAACCAAAGTGGCCTAGATCAAAGATTTGTAAAAATGGCATAGGCCATATGTGAGTGTGAAGTTGATTTTTAGAAATTCTTTTCTATTTTATTTTTATTTGACTTGGGATGTTCAAGTGATCATGGTTAGGGTTTTAGAGTGAGGAGAGTAACACCTACACAAGCATCATGGCAAAAGCACACTCAAATAAATTAATAAGTGAAACTATATCCATAGTCCTATATGATGAGAAAAAGTTTTTGTTGGCTGATGCGTGGATTCTTGAACTCTCTCTCTTGTTCCTTTTATTGAAACTTGGGATGTTACAAACCCTTCCCCCTTACAAAAGATCTCGTCCTGAGATCTAGAGAAAACTAGGTACTAAAGAGATCTGGGTATTCCTTCTTCATGTCTTATTCGCGTTCCCAAGTTGCTTCTTCTTCGGTGTGGTTACTCCATTGTATCTTGGGGAACTTATTCTTACTGGTGCGGGTGGTCCCGAATGCTTCTTCAAGGATGCGAGGCAAATCGGCACTTCGCGGTAGGTTAGATCCTTGTTGATATCAATGGCTCCGGTAGTCGATGTTCTTGAATACCTTCGGTCTTCTCAGGCACTTCTAGGCACTTCCGGGCAGGTGAGATGTACCTTTTGTGTGCACGTGGGACATTTTCTTCCGGTAGTTCCAGCTGATATGAAACTTCTCCTCGTGACTCAGAATTTGAATGGTCCACAGAGCATATACGAGGCGGCTTTCCTTTGAGGTTGGAATCTGCGCATTCCTTTGAGGGTAGGACTTTGAGATAAAATCTAGTCTGAATGTATCTCTCGGCGTCTCTTGTCGGCATAGCTCTTTTGTCTTGATTAGGCGGTCTTGAGGTGCTCGCGGATCTTGTGCACCTTCTCTTAGGCTTCGCGGAGAACATCGGGGCCGAAGACTTGACTATCTCCGACTTCCGAGACCAATTCAGAGGGTACGGCATTTCCTTCCGTACGGGGCTTCAAAGGGGCATCTGCAAGCTGGCTTGATAGCTATTGTTGTAGGAGAATTCTGCATATGGCAGTCTTCCCATTTGGATCCGTGCTCTAGCACACAGGCTCTCAACATATCTTCCAGTACCTGGTTGACTCTCTCGGTCTGCTCCTTGAGTGGTCTGTGGGTGGTATGTGCTGAAATTCAGCCGGGTTCATAGTCCTTCATGCACTTTCTGCCGGAATCTTGAGGTGAATTGAGATCCTCTATCACGACACAATTGACTTCGGTGTTCCATGCGGTGACTATTCTGGATATGTATAACTCAGCGCGAGCTTTGGGCCTTGGTAGGTGGCCTTGACGGGGGATGAAATGTGCCACTTTGGTCAACCTATCGATGACTACCCAAATGGAGTCATTTCCTCAGCTAGATTTGGGCAATCCTGTGAGTAAGTCCATACAGCAGAATCTATTTCCATTGAGATACGCAAAGGGTTGCAACGATCTGCGGGCGTTGATGTTCACCCTTGACTAGTTGTGAGATATCACACTTGGTGTAGCTTCCTATCTCTGCCGCTTCATTCGTGCCACGAAATTGTTCCTTCAGGTCTTGGTACATCTTGGTTCTTCCGGGATGGATGGAATATAATGTATCGTGAGCTTCCTTCAGAATGACTTGCTTCAATTCTGAATACGCCAGTACACACAGGCGTTCATTGTACCAAAGAACTCCTTCTTCATCTCTGATGAATCCTGGTGCCTTTCCGACAGTTATCTGGTTCTTGATTCCGTCAATGCTGGCATTTCCTTTCTGTGCTTCCTTTATCTGGCTCATCAAGGTGGGTTGGAGTTCAATGCGTGAGAGTCCTTCGCTCTGGTTCTGATCTGAGCTGTTCCAAACTCTTGATACGAGGCTTGGTTGCTCTATTGCGATCATGGAGTTCAACCGAACGGCAGTCTGCTCAAAGCATCAGCTACCACATTGGCCTTCTGCAGGGTGTGTAGTGAATTTCCATGTCGTATCTTTGGTCATTCAATCTCTGGCATGTCTCATGTTCAGCTCCTGGTGAAGATGTATTTCAGACTCTTGTGGTGAATATATCTGCAGTTATGGTGACAGCTCAAACCTTAGGGCTAAAACTACGGCGCTAACTCCAAGTCATGAGTTGGATAGTTCTGTTCATGTTGCTTCAGTTGCCTTGATAGGTATGATATCACTTTGCCTTCTTGATCAACACACACCCAAGACCAGTCTTGGATGCATCACAATAGACATCGAATGGCTTGGTGACGTCGGGCATGATCAATATTGGGGCTGTGGTTAATCTGAGCGAGTGGTGAAAGCTTTCTTCATTTGTCATTCCATCAAATTTCTGTCCTTCTTCAGCGATTGAGTCATTGGTCTTGCGATGCTTGAAAATCCTTCGAACCTGCGGTAATATCCTGCTAATCCAAGAAATGCTCGCCTCGGTCTGGGTGGTTGGGGCTTTCCATTCCTCAACGGTTTAGATTTTTGCGGGATCTACAGCAATTCCTCCTGCAGACAAGATGTGTCCCAAGAATCCTACTTCTTTCAACCAAAACTCACATTTGCTAAACTTGGCGTACAACTTGTGCTGCCTCAAGGTTTAGGACTACTTCCAAATGTTGCTCATGTTCTTCTTCGATTTTGGAGTAGATAAGGATGTCGTCGATGAAGACAACAACAAACTTATCCAGGAATTCCATAAAGATCTTATTCATGAGATTCATGAAGTAAGCGGGGGCATTGGTTAGTCCAAAGGACATGACATTGTACTCATACAGTCCATATCGTGGTAAAGGCATCTTGGGAATATCGTTGCTCGGATCTTGATTGATGGTAACCTGTCCTGACCAATCTTTGAGAAAACTTGGGCACCGGTTAGCTGGTCAGGTCTTCTATCTTTGGCAAGGGATATTTGTTCTTGATGGTGACATCGTTAAGCTTACGATAATCCGTACACCAAACGAGTGGCACCGTCTTTTTATCCACAAACAAAATTGGTGATCTCCAGGGGGACGCACTTGGTCGAATCAGACCTTTGTATAGCATATCATCCAGTTGCTTCTTCGATTCCACTAACTCTGCGGGTTTCATGCTGAGGCTCTTTGGGCTATAGGTCCTGTTCCAGGGATTAACTCGATGATAAACTCGATATCCCGATCCGGGCATACCGGGTAGATCATCCGGAAACACATCAGGGTATCGACAAAGACCCTGATTTGATCGAGTTGTTGGCTACACTTTGGTTGCAGGTGAAGTTTCTGGGTAGCTTTTCAGACATGTGTTCTACTAGCATGGTGCTACTAGTCATGGTGATGGCCTTCTTGGCAGTCTATCAATCCATGATGTTTCGCCATCCATACCCAGGACTACTTCCAATCCTTTTGTTCCCAGAACAATCAAGTTTGCATAAAAGTCTATTTCATGAATTCTAATGGGTACATCTTTGCAAAATTTTCTAGCTTTAGTTGTTGATCCCGGTATTTGAACTATCATGACATGTTTCAAGCTGATTGGTTGAATCTTACTAGTGCACACAAAATCTTCGTGAACGAATGCGATGCTCAGGAATCAAACAACACTCTTGCTGATATGGAGTTAAGAGAGAACATACCCAGCACCACGTGGGTGCTTTGGGCTTCTCGGCGTTCATGTGGTAAAGGCGACCTCCGCGGTTGTTCGGGTTGTTGGGGGCGAACTTCTTGCCGGTGGAGACACGGCGTTGCTCCTGAGCAGGTGGAGCGGGGTTGCCTGCGAGCTTGGCGAGCCTCTTGGGACACTCATTGGAGTAATGTCCCACACACCACACTCATAGCAAGTGATGGTGGTCTTGTCCTGCTTGTTCGCGACGGGGATTGCATTGCTCCCGGTCCTTGGTGTAGTGTTGGTGTTGTTGTTGCTGTTGTTGTTGTTGGGGGCTCTTGGCGGAGCGCGGTTGTAGTTGTTGTTGTTGTAGTTGCTGTTGTTGTTGTTGTAGTGGCCTGCTGGCCTCGAGTTTCCTCCACTCCGGTTCTGATAACCGGGGCGCGAGTTCTGCATCGGTGGCTTGTTGTTTCTCGGAGTGAAACCTCTGCTTGAGCTAGGCCATATTTCTGGGGGTGGCTTGATCCACTTTGATTCATCATGCGGCGCTTGCGGTTCTCGCTGGCTTGGTGCAGTTTGCCCTCCATTTGGATGGCGGAGTCAACAAGGGCTTCGAGGTCGGCGAAGGGGATGTTGATCAACACAGTCTGCATCTCATCATGCAGTCCGTTCAGAACCTTTCCTTCCTTTTCTCGATAGTGTCGGTCTCATCCGGGGCGTACCTTGACATGTGAGAACTTGTCGCGGTATTCCACCACGGACATCCGGCCTTGCTTCAGTTCACGGAACTCATCTCTCATCTTCTTTATCAGTCCCGGGGGCACATGGTACTTGCTGAACTTGAGCTTGAAATCAGTCCAAGTCATAAACTGTCCCGCGTTCATGGCACGGGTGCTTGTCCACCAAGCTCTTGCTGGTCATGCTAAGTAGTGCGTGGCAAACAGCACTTTCTCATTCTCTTCAACTCCAGCTACTTCTAGATTGTTCTCCATAGTTTGGAGCCAATCATCTGCATCAAGTGGTTCCTCAGTCTTGCTGAAAACTGGAGGGTTGGTATTTTGGAAGTTCTTGAGCTTGGATCCTGGATGATCATGGTGGCCTTGATTGTTGTTGGCAAGCTGTTGAAGTGTTGCAAGGTTGGCTTGTCTTTCAGCTCTTTCGGCTTCTCTACCTTCCAGCATAGTTTGCAACATCTGCATCATTGCTTCTTGAGTCGCGTTGCGAACCGGAGGGGCCATCTGAGCATTGAGATAGATCATGAGATAAGAGGGAAATTCTCTATGGCTTGTTTTTTGTGTTTTTGGTTCAAAAAGTTTAAAACTTGAAGTATTTTCATGATAGCACAAACATACATTCATTCATGACAAACAACACACATTACAAGCTAACACACTAAGGGTTTTAAGAACCCTTCTTCTCCAAGCTACGATACATGGGGCGGGATACAACTCACACCTACGATAGTGCATAAGTGAACTACTCCTCATCCTCATCTACATCTATGGCGACATGGTCATCTTCTCCAGCGTCGAGGAACTCGTAGTCTTCCTCCTCGGTGTTCTCATCCTCCTCGAAGTCATCGTCGTCACTCAGGAAGGCACTTCCTCCCTGAATGTCATCTCCATCTTCCTCCATCTTCTTCATCTGTTCCTCCTGGTCCTTGACAGTGGCCTCAAGCGCAGCTATCTTTGCGCGGAGGCGGGTGATGGTGGCATCCTTCTTTGCCCGCTGCTGGCGGAGAGTCTTGCGGTCGTTGTTGAGGAGCTTGATGGCTTCACCTTGCTCGATGATGTGGGCGTGAGTCTGGTTGGCGTACTCACGCGCGTGATCGAGATCCTGGGTGTGGTACAGGATGAAGTCCGGTGCTCCACATGGTGCTTCAGCTCCGGGTGGGAGACATGTCCATGGGCTCTCCAGGAGTTACGCCTCGCGAGGTGAGAGAAGCGAGGGCTCCTGAGTGCCTCCCCGCTCATCCCGCACAAGAGTGCCTCTGAAGTGCGCGGGCAAGTCGTCCAGCCATTGCTCTCCATGAAGGAGAAGAGGATCCTCTCAGAAGTGGGAGTCCATCTTGCCCCTCAAGTCAGCGGTGATGATCCACTGCAACTCGCCTCCTGGCTGGTCATTGACCTGCACTCCATGGAACTCCGGGTGCGGGCGACCAAGGTGGTCGGACAGGGCGTGAGGTCGTGCTCAAAGACCAAGCTTCCCCCGTTCCCGAGCTGGTAAAACTTCGTGTTCATGGGCTCCATCTGAAAGGGAAGGATTAAGTTAGAGAAGTGAACAAGTGTGGAAAAATTTTAGTTATATTTCTAAGGAAGAGCATGACTTCTTATTTTCCAAAGAACTCAAAGAGAAGACAAGGACTAAGTTTTTCAGAAATACTTCATTCGTTTTTGAAACTAAATTTTCAGAACGTCCATTTCTAACTAGGGTCTCCTAAGGTCAAACAATGGCTCGATACCAACTTGTCAACACCGGATTTTTAAGTCGGATGCCTATTATGTCATACATCGCAATCCCAGGAAATTGTTGTTGCGAGGCATAATAGTTAAGTATCACAGTCACCATTCATTACAAACCATAATGTCTTACAAATTGGAATCACATGATCCATATTACGAATAGTTGATCTAATGATCAACGAACAAACACAAGTTCATGCGGAGCGGAAGAACAAGGACTCTCTAGTCCACAGGCCAACGCTTGACGTTGAAGCTCCTAGTTGTGGTAGGCGTCCTGCTGATCGTCATCCTCATACTGCTGCTCGGCTTCATATTCAGGCCATTTGAATAGCCAGGGACAAAGCATGAGTACTTTAAATACTCGCAATCTAACACTAATGTAAGTACTAACATCACTATTGAGAGTGTTCTAAGCTCTAAGTTTATTTGCATAAAGCCAATTTTAGTTGATAAACGTTTTAGTAAACAACTCCTCATGTGCTAACTAACTCAAGTGGGAACATTAGTGTCATTCCCACAACTCTTTGTGATTCAAATTCAAAGTCACCGTTCAGTTCAAGTTCAAAATCACCAGTCACATAGATATAAATTATGATGACGGAAACAGTATGGCCTTTCCAATTGTCCATATCCGCGGGTGTGGCTATTCGAATAGTTCTACACTCTGAGAGGTTGCACACTTGTGCCACAACATTTGATTACATCCGTCAGGGAAAACCCGAATAATCGTAACTCAGTACGCGGATCATCAGCTGTTAACCTTTCTTACACCCTAGTATAGGCACCTCTCCCATGAGCTTGGCCTCCAGTGAAAACCAAGCGTCAACCCAGGAGCCCACAGGGCCGTACAATTCACCTCAATTCACATCATTTCTCAACAACGGAGGCAGCCTCAAGCGTAACCCCTATGATGTGTGTTCAGAGGGAACCCATACTAAGACACATAAATTTCCAGCCAAGCCTTCCCATAATCAGGTATTGTGGGGGTACTCAGAATTGGAAAGGTATCGCATCCAACTCAATCATCAGTTTTAGTCATTTCACCCAGTCAAATTCATGTCATATTCACCTTCAAAATCTTTCAATGGAAATGACTCATCATTCCAAGGTTTTCAACTTCATCATTTCATAAACACATGTTCCCATCTAGAGTAGTCATTGTTAATTTAGCACTAGCATCTAGGTTTGAGGGGTGCTAAGTACCTTGCTTTGCTTCTAGGCTAACTTTGATACTCTTGTACTAATCCAATACTATCCAAGTGAAATCATAAATCAAAAAGTACTTTGATAAAACAAAAGTAAATAAAACTTGTAAAGTAAAACTGGGAAATAGGATCATAAACATTAAGTAAATGGGTAATGCCTTGCTCATGGTGAGCTTTGCACTTTGCAAGAGTATTATCTTGCCTTGGTTGGGGAATTGGTCAAAGTGGTCTTCTTCTCCTTGGAAGTAGACCTCCTCCTCCTCCTGGTACTCCTCGGTACTAGCGTCTAAAATACGAATATACGGGGTACACAATCATCATACCAAACTAATTTACTAAACTAGGCACACTCATGAGCTACACACTTTAAACTAGCATCACACATTACTATTTAGTTGGTGGATGTGTTCTTATTATCCTTTAAGAAAAATAATTTCCTCTCATACTAATCTTGAGTGTTACTTTGTATTATTCAGAGAAATAATTTCCTCTCATTATCTTATTAAAATTTAATTTCTCTTATGCATAATATGTGACCTAGGTTGACCCAAGTCAACCTCTTCACACTTACCATTTTGAGAAAATGATTTAAATGAGGTGAGCACCTCATACCATTTAATTCTAGCATAGCAAAGATTTAATATCACCAACAATTCCTATGAGACCTAATTGACCAGAGTCTCTACTTCATTTGGAATTGGTGGTGACAAGATTTAAATGAGAGAAACTCTCTCATAAGATTTCTTAATAGTTTTGGACAATATCTTTGACTAGAAATAGCCATAAAGCCATTTAATTCAACTAGGCCATGATCATTCAAAGTAAGCATGGCATATTTTTGTAGAAACAATTAGTATAAGTGAAATGTGAATTATAGGAGTTGGAATTAACTGAAAATCATTTATGGTTGATTTTTAAGAATTATTATAAGGCAGAAAAGTCCCTGCCTTGTTTATTTTGTCACTTTAATTCTACAACAGATATAGGGTTCTAACCAATGGCTTTGTGTAGATACTTTCCTAAGGTTTCCAAAGATATAAAGTTTGCAGAAATTGGCCTAGTAGATTTGTCCCTATTAAAATTCAAAGTTTGCATCAGATTGGGGTATTTCTCTATTTTCAAAATTTGAATTCAAACGGTGGGCTGGCGGGAGATCTTAACGGGCTAGGCAGAGAGAGAGAGAGTTGGGCCGGCCCAGCAATGCAGCGGGCCAGCTGACAACGTGGGGTCCACGCATCAGCGTGACTCACACGCCGAAACGGTACGCGCCATTTTGTGCCGTAGGATTAGGCGAGGATCTGACGGACGACAAGGGTCGTCGTCTCCGGCGAGAGATGGCCACAGGCGCGGCGACGGTGGGGGTCGGAGACTCACCGGCAGCGTGGCGATGGTCGGAGAGGGGTTGCGGAGAGGTTGTCGATGACGGTGAAGCAGATGGAAGCAGTTGCGATGCCTGAGGTGCACTGCAACGGCGGCGGCCTTCTCAGCACCTCCGCGGGCAGCGAGCTTCAAATTCCGGCGATGCAGTGGTTAATGTGGCGAGGAGAGTGGCTGGGGAGGGTCAGTGGTGAGAGGGAGAGTGTTGGTGTGGTGGATTGGAGACGGGAGGGGGTCCTTTTATAGCGGCGAGGCAGTGCCGGGGTGAGGTGAGGTCAGCCATGGCGTCGGCGGTAGGGGTGCAGGGGCACTGGCGATGACGCTCGCTTGCAGGCGATGTCCTGGCGGTGCTGTAGCACGTGATTGCGGGGAAAACGGGGCACGGACGACGGTGAGCTTGATGGGAGCTTGCAGGTCCATGGCGGGTCGCGTCGACGGTGACGACGGCCACGGCTCTCCTGCGGTCCAACGGGCATGTCTGCGGGTCTCCTGGTGGTCTGGCGCGACGACTGGCGAGCGGAGCAGGCAAGTGGAGGTGTGGAGCGTCGGGGCGACGTCAGTCCTGGCGTGCCCGTGGCGTTCGCCGTGCGCGCTCTGGCGTGCGCGTCACTTGGCACGTCTGGGCGCGTCTCGTCCTGCACGTTGTGACACGATTTTTCGTCGAGGCTTGGGTCAGCGTGCTCAGCAGAGTGAGGGTGGGCTAATGGACACGGTGGTGCAGAGCTGAAGTGAGAGGGGGGAGAGATGGCATGGTGTGGTCATGCCATGCCACGGCATGGCCATGCCATGGTCAAGGTCAGCAAGTGGAGGGCTGGCAAGTCGAGGCACTGGTGCTGAGGGGTGAAAGGAGTCCCCAGGGCTGCAGAGAGGGCAGGGTTGGACCAAGTCCTCTCAAATTTTTCAGTATGGGCACTTGTTTAATCCCTGCCTGCAAGGTGTTTGTTGTAATGCCCGCAAGAAAATTAATTTCGAATTTTGCAAAACTTTTTGGTGGGTTGTAATCATATTTTAAAAGGAGTAGAATGGTGGTGGTTTGGTTCAATTTGGAGTTGGTTTGCAAAATCCCAAAATGCATATGATCTTGCATATGCAACTTTGTTCCAACTTTGCTTGATCCTCATTTGAATTTGAGAAGGAATTTGGGTGGGTGGTTTTGGGCAAAGTTGAAGTTCTTGATGTTGTCTTGGATGAGGTGCAAGGAGTTGACAAAGTGTAGAAGTGAAAAGTTAAAAACCAGGGGCTCAAAGTGAGCCTCGGGCTAAAAATGGCACATATGACCATAATCATATGTGAGCTCAATTTTGATTCAAATTTGATTTGAAATGAGTTTGATTGTTTCCAAAAGTGTTAAAAAGTGTTTAGTATCCATTTACAACTAATGGTGCCAACCAAAGTGGCCTAGATCAAAGATTTGTAAAAATGGCATAGGCCATATGTGAGTGTGAAGTTGATTTTTAGAAATTCTTTTCTATTTTATTTTTATTTGACTTGGGATGTTCAAGTGATCATGGCTAGGGTTTTAGAGTGAGAGTAACACCTAAACAAGCATCATGGCAAAAGCACACTCAAATAAATTAATAAGGTGAGCTATATGCATAGTCCTATATGATGAGAAAAGTTTTTGTTGGCTCTGATTTTTGGATTCTTGAACTCTCTCTTGTTCCTTTTATTGAAACTTGGGATGTTACAGATAGCTTGCATGGGTCTCAGATTCTTCATGGGCTCATAAATGTCCTTGTAGATGAACTCCTACTGCATGCACCAGTATTTCCTGCCCTCTGTCTCTTCATCCCTTGGGAGGTCTTCATACCAGTTCTTCATGCGGATAGCGGAACAAGAGACAGGGTCCATGGTCTTGTAGTTTTCCCTTGTAGCCTTGTTCTTCTGCCTAGATGCTGAGGACTTGCGAGGAGCGTTGGGCGCGAACTCATCACTTGACCGATCACCCCTTGGGCGTCTCCGAGCACCCACGACCTGTGAATAGCAAAGACGGATAGCAAAGAGAAGATAATGCTCATAAGTCATGTATGATACAGTAATGTACTCTAGAAACATACTATAAGTCGGTACAAGTCTAGACACGATAGATTGAAACAAAACTGCAGCGGCGATGAAGCTCCAGGCCGGATAATCCGGTGTCCCCGGGGGCAGATAATCCGGCCGGGCCGGATAATCGGCCCTGCGAATCTTGCAGTTCTTCCAATCAAAAACTTGTCTATGACCAGATCGGCCTCATAGCATGCAAGAGGAGTATACTACACACGATTTGGAACAACTAGACACCATCTCCACCAAAAAATAGCACATACAAATCACAACACCTAGGGTTAGGGATTGTGAGTCATACCCGCATCCATTGTGGAATCCGCTTGGAGGAGAAGGTAGCTAGGGAGGAGAGGCACCCGATCCACCCAAAAACTCCGAGAGGGAGCGAACGGGGCGTCTCCGGTGAGGAGGAGGAGCTCCGGCGGCTTGAGGAGGAAGAAGGGGGCGCGTGGGGGAACTGATTGATGTGGCAACCGTTCTCCCCGCGGCCTCCCTTAGTCCTCCCGCAAATCGCCCAGGCCGGATAATCCGGCCCAAAGTAGGGGCGGATAATCCGGCCCGGCCGGATATTCCGGGGTGCCAGGGGGCCGGATTATCCGGTTTTCTGGAAAATTCCAGAACACCGGAAATCCTGCCTACTTTAGTTGGTTATTTGCGTAACCCATATGTGGTGCAATAAAGTATCACGTCACATATAAGATGCATATTTACCAATAAGATGGGGCAACCTAGATCATCCGACCGAGAAACCTCAAACTCCAAGTTTTTACCAAACATGACAAATGAGCAAGATGGAAGTGGCTTATAGGAGAGTGTAGGCTTAGGTTTAGAGGGTACAAACTGTTAATGGTACATGATCACTCAAGTTTGCAAGATATGAGCAAATAAGGCCAAACTAGAGTGATTTCCCATAAGAACATGGAGTTGTCAAATGAAAGGCGATAAGATCCAAATAACTCCAACTCTTCACAAAGAAGAGTGTAGTGGCCTAGGCCACCATATATGAGTGTTGTGGCATGTAATATCCCAGGTATTGGGGTTACAAAAATAGATGAAACAGATGTGTGCATTGCATTCATGCATAGAAAATAAATTTTTTTCGCGCTTTAAAGTAAAACAGTCACAGTAACTGAAGTTTCACTTGACCTTGGTGGAATTGAAGTAGCTCATCAAGTCAAGCGCTATAAACCTCAATGTGACTTTGTTAAAACCTTGTTTTGGGTAGAGATGATTTGAACTAAGGGGTTAGATCAAATGGAACTAATAATCAACACAACAACACTTTACTCAATGATCAATTGCTTGATCTTATAAAAGATCATAATATGGAATTCACTGCCATAACATATGAACCAACAATTAATTGGAAATCAAGTAAAAATAAATGGAGAAACCATTCTTCACTTATCTTTTCCATGTCTTAAACTAATCCTTGATCCTACCATGAACCTCATGGTATTCATTCTACTTTATTCCTGGAAACATAACAAGGAGATCAACTCTAGAAATATATATCTTTCTCTATTCCATATTATTATACATCAAACCTAGAGAGGTGAGAGTCCTATTTCATTTTGGGAAGCAATGACAAACCTAGAGGCAAACCTTGGATATAAATATCCATATGATCACAACATCATCCTTAAGAGAAACCTAGTTCATGAACAACATCTTAGGAAGATAAACCTTGATCATTACAAATTGAGTGATGATCATAAACCCTAAGAACTTGAGGTAGAGATATTAAGAACAAGATGATCATGCCTAATCCATGATCATACTCTTGAGGTATGATAGGAGAAGTTAAATCTTAACAAGGCAAGTAGATATCATTCACCACATGAAATCATAGGGAGATCACTAGTAAGCAACCATAGGCTTATATCTCAATCCCAACTTGTGAATCACTTGGTGATCATAAGTAGAACCCTATCACATCTATATTAAATTTATTCCTCAATTAAAGGACCTAAGAAAACCTTAGAGTAAAACTCCATACTTTATATGGTGAGAAACCATACATCCATATGACCAAAGTTAACTATAAAAAGAACCATAACTACTCTAGTTGCTATAATGATAAATGAGGATAATAATAGAAGTTAATTGGTAGAAGATAAAACCAATTCTCAAATCCTTAGTAATTAGAGAAGCACATAAGATATGAAGCAAGTAACCATATTACCATGGTTAGGGGAGATTCAACCCTAGCACATGCAATATGATGTCATTTCATCTCTATAACCTAGAACTTTGTCTTAACCCTAGTTTGGGTATCACTTGAGTGATTACAACTAAAACCTAAGTCATAGTTGAGATTCAAACCAATTGCCATTAGATGAATATGATGAGAACCCTAGAATTGTTCACTAATTAAAGCTCATGCTTAATTATGGAACTTAAGAATAACCTAGTGCTAAACCACTTGATTAAAAACATATGTGTGATCAACCACTTATCCTTATAATTAGACCAAACCATGATGAGAGTAGCATTTATAATTCAAGGTGTTATTAAATACAATCCTAGTGCTACCTCTGAAATATGGTAATAATAAAACCTACAAGACCTTAACAAGCAAGAGCTCACATAAAATCATGTGCAAGTGACAAATTCCTCAATTAGAAACTAAGCACTAATAACAAGCTATGAAATACTTTGAGTTCAAAGTATTAACTCTAATCATTCCAAAGGATTTGATTCATAAGAAAAAGGAAAGTAAAATTAGAATATAAACTCATGTCTAATTGCCATTTTAAATAAGCCACATGTATGCAATTTAATCAAATGTAGAATACTTTCTTCAATTAGGAGCATGATAAAAATATTCATTGCACTACATCTTCCTTGAAATAACATAATTAAAACACCTGCAAAGATAACAGAATTCAAAAATGGATTTAATTGGGCAAATACAAAACAGAAAAATAAAACAGAAAAGGAAAAAAAAGGAGAAAGTGACTTACCAGGCTTACCTGGCCGTGGCTGCCCACCAGCAACCCAACTACCTCAGCCCACTACACAGCCCAGCCCACCGCCAGAACCAGCCCACTTACCGTTTCGCCACGAATAAGAGCGAGGACGACGAACTCCTCTTCGTCTCCTTCTCCCGTCGCATGGACGACAGCGCGACGCCGGCGAGCCACGTCCCGGCCGCCGAAGTGGACTTCCTCGACCACCGACGACCGAGAGAGTGCCGTATAAATCCCGGACCGAAACCCTAGCTTCCAATTTCTCTTCTTCTCTGCTCCAATTTTTCCCAAACCGAAACCCTGGCAACTCCGGCCATCTCCTTCCGCCGATGTCTGGATCCTCCCCAAGCGTTTCTGAGCTCACCATCGTGAACCACATCCTCGACTTGCTCCACCAGCTCGAAGAATCGATCCGAATCGTCCCGGAACATCGTCGGCGAACTCGACTTCTTCGACGACCGGAGCTATTAATTCCGGCGACTCAGACCACCGTTCGCCTTGCCGTCAAGTCCTACATGCTCACGGTGAGCCTCTAAATCTTCCTGTGTACTCGTTTTGGTCAATCATGCCTCGCAGAGCCTCCTTACCGTGTGCATATTTCCGCCGCCGCAGCACTTTGCCGCCGGCCATGCTCCGGTAGTTGATAGCTAGCAGCAAGACCACCATTAGACTCCTCTTGCTCCCCTGGTTCGAACGAACCCTGTCGGTCGTCCGCGCGAGCAGGAGATCGCCGACGTCGACCTCAACTGGCCGCCGGCCAGAAGCCCAAAACCATGCCATTTTTTGACCGGGTCCTCGCCCACATGTCACCTGACGTGGACGTTGGTCCACCAGTCAGTGGAGTGGGTAGGATTAGTCTGGGTGCGTTTAGTATTTCTAGTCATTTATAAATTTCAGCAAATACATGCAACTTTGCTAAATTCTAGAAAATTCATATTAACTCAGAAAAATAAGTACAAGATATCAAAATTCTTATAAGGATAAACCCTATCCAATAAAAATATAAAATGAAATTTTTATTTTTAATAAAAATTCAATTATTTAATACTTGTTATTTAAACCTTTAATTTTAATTCTAAATTCAATTAAAATTCAATAAGTAATAAAAATTTCCAAAAGTAAATAAAAACCAGTAAATAAATAAAGAAAACATTAAAACTAATTTTCTTTATTTGTTATTTTGTTAAATCTTTATTAGAGAAATTTAAACCCTAATTAATAATTACCCTAATTAGTAAATTATTTAAAATAATAAAAAGCCAAATTGAATATTATTTTATTTTGAAGTTATTAATAACTTCAACTTTATTAATGAAGTTATTAACTTGTGAACTAAATAGTAATTATGCAACCCTAGTTCCATATGGTAGAAAACTAGAAACTCATCATTTCATGTGTAATCCTAAAACCCTAATGCCATTTAGACCCTAGTTCCATTAGTACATGTGAACCCTAAATTGTCCTAAACCTAAAACCCTAGGTTAGAACATGTGATCATGGTACCTACTTCCAAATCATAGAACCATAGCAACAACTAAATACTTGTCTTGGCCACATAAAATGTAGAAGACCTATCACTAATATATGGGTATCCCATGTGTTCATCCTCATCAAACATAACTAATCAAGTGGGGTCAACCAAGTGAAAACCCTAAATCCTATTACCAAAGCCATCATCCTTATTGATCCCCAATTAGCATCACACCATTGTGATGAACCCTAATAGCAACTATGCCAAATCTTGAACATTACCTAACCATATTCCACTAAACCCTACTAGTGTTGGATACTAATCAACCATCCTATTTAGGAGCCAATTATTCCTTACTTAGTGGATCAAATAGCAAAACCTAGACAACCTCAACCCTAACTGATATACTTCTTATTACTTAAGAAGTATGTTCTTCAAAAGATATTCTTTTGAAGTAAATAAAGAATCATCATCAACCCTGCTTATAAGGACCTATAAACCCTAGCTAGCTATCACCAACAAGATGAACCAATCTTGATAACAACCTTGTATGAATAATTGCTTAGAATACCAGGCTTAACTCCACCTTACAAGCCCTTTGTGTAGATGAATCCAACATTGTTGTGATCCATCTACCACTTACTCCAGTAACCAATTAGAACCATAGAAGACCATAGAACTCCACAACCCTAATTATCATACTTGTTCTTTATCAAAGAACATGTTCTTCAAAAGTTATTCTTTTGAAGTATATGATAATCAATCATTAACCATGCCATATAGTGTTAAAACCAACCACTATTCATTACATGTTAGGATTATACCAAATGTTATTGTTATGTGCTATTAGTATTATTATTATGATTTATTACAACACCTGTTTATGATAACAAGCAACCAATTCTTAATAAGAACCTTGTTTACGAATCACTCTAAAAGTGCAACACACCCTGAACCAATCATTACAACTCACTGATCCTAAATCATCGGGGTTAGGTCACGCTTAGAGCGATTGCATCTCATTCTTATGCATTATTGCATCCTTGCCAATCTTTTAAACATCGTCCTTACCTGATGATGCTATTTCAGAATTTGGAGTTATTGCGTATCGAAGACCTTGCATAATCTTGCAGTCAAGAAAGGCAAGTTCATCACTTGCTCATGTCATTTGAGTATCTTTATCAAATTACTTGCAAAGTACTATGATTATCACTATTGCATAAAAAACAAAACCACTATTTTCATAACTATGAATATGACTATGTGGTGGGCAATGGAACCATGGATTGTGTTGATATGGTGGAGGTTCCATTGCAAGGGTTATATCCATCTAGGATTAAACAACAAATGTCGCCAGTGATTCTTGTGCCGTAATACCCGTGTTAACCATAAGATCCGGAGTGGGATGGAGTAGTCAAAAGTGTTTCCACCTCTCGTTCATCAACGGATGCGCTTTACCGTAGTACACTTGTAATCCAAGGGGCAAGTGGTGAGGCTGGGAGTCCTAAGTCCCCACGGCATTGTCCGTAGTACACTTGTTGCCCGAAGGAGCAAGATGGTGAGGCTGGGGAGTCCTAAGTCCCCACGGTATTGCGGTCTATGATGGGTTGTAGCTACCGGCGAAGGAGTTTGGTTCGATCCCAGACTGTCATCGTGGTCGGGGTCCACTCTGAAATCTATGGGAATAATGGGACCGACGAGGACCCAGGGTCGGGCCATGCAACAAAGGGTGGGTGTTCGAGGTAGCGGAGGAACATGATTGGCTAGACCTTATACCGGGCCTCACACCATAGGAAGTGTGGACGAGCTCGCGGCTCGGTTGGCACCAAGGTTAAGATCTCTTATGGGTAAAGCAACACACCTCTGCAGTGTAAAGAACGTGACTGTCACTCCCTGTTCGGGATATGGAACTACGACGCGGCCGGAAAGGAGCTCCATGAAGTTCTAGTAAACCGATGAAGGCTGACGGACATAGTTCTTCTGAATAAAAGCAACCTTTTGAAGAAATGGTTATGAAAACCTGCATTGGTATTAGACTTTCGGTCTAATGCCGTAGCTAGTGCATTAAACACCTCTTTCCTATAATGAACTTGTTGAGTACGCTCGTACTCATCCCACTCTTAAATCCCCTTAGATATAGAGGCATCGAAGGAGGATCTACAATGCAACCCGAAGGCCGAGGAGTCAACAACTACTTCAAGAGACAGGACCCTGTCAGAGGAGTCAGATACCACATCCAACAAGGAGAAAACCTAGTTTAGCCATAGAAGGGAACTAGCTTCCTAAACTTAGCTCCTATTTAGCTAGAATCTATTCATAGCCTCTGTAGCTAGTTAAATACTCTACAAGTAGAGTTCGTGTTAGGGTTAGTCAATGAGTCGTTCTTCTGAAGTTTATTTGCAGTTTTACCTCAATGTAAAGTAGGAGGCTGTGATGATCTTTTGTAACGAGTCAGTGTTGTAATTCTATAGACATGCCTTGGACCCGCATATGTTTCTGTTGTACCACTCTGAGCGATATAATACTAGTGGAACGGTGTTTCATTGGTGTTATATCAGACTTGCATACTACACCATGCAGTGGTATGCCGGGTCACCACAGTTGGTATCAGAGCAAATGCTTTGACCCTAGGATTAAAACCTTTAAAGGAGACCTATAGGATTGGTAGTGTCTATAGGAAGTTGTTTTAGCTAAACTAAATAGTTCTTATGACTTGAGATGGATATTCACTTGAGAATAATCCTGACACACTTGAGTCACACCTTCTAACCTATATTTCCTAAGGGAAATTAGTTAGTTAGTTAATCCCAAACATATAGTACCCCTAAAGTCTTAAAACAATTGATGAGTAGATCACAGTTGGTATACAATACATGGTAGTCCAAAGAGAGGATACAACCATAAGGAAGATATCCTATTGGAAGATGTGTACCAACACATGTTATGGTCAAGTAAGAGATATCCAGACCTGTAATAGGAATAATATCAAGTGATGAAGATAATTAAGATATCCTAATAGAAGATGTAGACCAAGTTAAGTAATGAGTAAGGAAAATTATCTAGACATGTGAAACAACTGATAGTAAGTGATACAAACAAGTGATATGAGGTAGTATAGACCATGATGAGTCAATCATGGGAACTAAGGAAAAGTGATAGGAATAATATATGTCTACTCACAAGGTAGAGTTGCTAATCATATAAGATTCACCTAAGAATCATTATGTGATGGAACAGAATATCATAAACATTTAGGAGGAGAACAATAAGAAGCCAGACAATAGTGCAAGAAGTGTGTTCCAAAAATATGGGAAGTGTGCCAAGCACATCATGACCATAGTTTTACAATATAAACACTTGGAAGTATTGGAGCTATATTTCCATAGTATGTGTTTAGAATAGCAATGTTAGAACCTAGACATATCATGTGAGATAGTCCTCAACGAAATGGAAGTTAAGTAGTACTTCCAGAGAAAATTAGGTTAACCTTAACTATCCTAGACCACTTTGTTTCAAGTTTATCTCATTGCAACTGTGCAATTAAGGTAAAGGTTGAGACAAATAGTAGAATTCCATATATTCGTGCTAAGTATCACGATATAAACCTATATTATGGGGTGTTATATACTACACATCAGAGCCTGATGTTTAGAGATGTCATACTCAACTATTATATTTAGGCTTATGATGGTGTGTATTATAAGCACAAAGCTGAATCTTCTTGGATTTTATTGGATTTTCATTGTTTGACTAGATCCATACATGAAGTTTGACGTTGATATACAAATGCATGTTGCAATATCAAGTTCTTACTTGATGCTATAGATCTAGAGGGTAATGGTATTCGTGTGAGGAAGTGACGAATTATGAAGATTCTGAAGACAAGATGAAGGTTCATCAGAAAAATGGAGTAAAGTTGTGGGAAGCAACCACAAAACTCCGAAGGAAGTATCAATCAGAAACTCATGCTTAGCCTCAACAGAGGAGTACTTTAGTACGGAAGAAGCATGAAGGTGAGAAATCTGGTGATTATGGTGAAGCTGAAGCAGATCCATAGTCAACATAGAAGAGGGAATGCATGGGAAATCACTTAGGATACTATATTCATAGTGTCAGCTAGTGGTTTTCTTGCAAAATAAACCCTGAATAAAGGAAGATGACCTATGAAACCATAGCAGATATAAGAAGACCATAGTTGATATCAGAAGACCATAATTGGTATAGGATCAATACTGCGAGATAAAGTAGAGAATGTCTCGTCCAATTGATCAGAACCTATAATAGAATCCATTTTTAGATAACAAATAGCAACAATTGGTATCAAGTAGTCCACCATTGGATTATTTTTACCAAGAAGTTGTGAACAAATAATTTTGTTAACCAAATAACAATGACCTATAATCATTTAGTCGAAGGATTCACATTGGATGTTCACAATTGGGTGGATACACCACAAACATTCTTCGTAAGACTTTTAGAAAAGCATAAACCATAAGTTAGACCCAGAACAATATTCTAACCATAAACCCAATGGCTGGGAGAAAAAGGAGTTGAAGACCATAAGAAAACTCTAAGGGGTAGATTAAAGATTGAGTTGGATGTATAATTACTCAATACTTTAAGCTAGATAGAAGCAGAAGGTCTGAACTGAGAGGAAGTTCGATCTTATTTTTATAAGATTGTTGAACACTACTTTCAGAAGGATGGACCAGAAGCTGAGGTTCATACCTCGAGGAAGTAAGAGTGGACTATAACTTGAGAAAGTGAGTAATATTTACTCAGAAGTACGGAAGCTCAAGTAAGTCAAGCATAAAGAAGTTGGACGAAGAAAATACCATAGACCAAATACAGCCAAGAAGGCCAAAGACTGAAGTAGATTGACCATACCAAAACTAAAGTCTAGTTGAAAGATTCCTTTCATGGAACCTAAATAACCCAAAATAGTTATAGGTATCAATTATAAACCATGATTGGATAGACTAAATGAGTCTACTCCATTCTTAGAGGAATAAACCATCATGATCATTTCCATGTTAAATACCTTACTTAGTACCATTATTGCAGTTTTGGTAGTAAGGGAAAACAAAGACCTATGTACCAATTAGGAGTGTTATCAAACTAGTCTTCAGTTGAGACTAGCAGCATCAGAATAAGTCCCAATCATTGATGGGAAAGGAAACAAGATTATGATATTGAAAGAAATCATGGAATGGAAGTAAAGAACCATGGTTCAGAGACAAATCCTAATGGATTCCAGGAAAAATCTGGACAAGGGATATATTCAATTATATCTAGTGAGATTAATATGGAGTTCGAGAAAAGTTTTAGTCTATACAAGTCAGATCCACACTCCGAAACGTGAGAGAGATCAAACTTCGAGGACGAAGTTTAGTTTAAGGGGTAGAGACTGTAATATCCCAGGTATTGGGGTTACAAAAATAAATGAAACAGATGTGTGCATTGCATTCATGCATAGAAAATGGGAATTTTCGCGCTTTAAAGTAAAACAGTCACAGTAGAAGTTTCACTTGACCTTGGTGGAATTGAAGTAGCTCATCAAGTCAAGCGCTATAAACCTCAATGTGACTTTGTTAAAACCTTGTTTTGGGTAGAGATGATTTGAACTAAGGGGTTAGATCAAATGGAACTAATAATCAACACAACAACACTTTACTCAATGATCAATTGCTTGATCTTATAAAAGATCATAATATGGAATTCCCTGCCATAACATATGAACCAACAATTAATTGGAAATCAAGTAACAATAAATGGAGAAACCATTCTTCACTTATCTTTTCCATGTCTTAAACTAATCCTTGATCCTACCATGAACCTCATGGTATTCATTCTACTTTATTCCTGGAAACATAACAAGGAGATCAACTCTAGAAATATATATCTTTCTCTATTCCATATTATTATATATCAAACCTAGAGAGGTGAGAGTCCTATTTCATTTTGGGAAGTAATGACAAACCTAGAGGCAAACCTTGGATATAAATATCCATATGATCACAACATCATCCTTAAGAGAAACCTAGTTCATGAACAACATCTTAGGAAGATAAACCTTGATCATTATAAATTGAGTGATGATCATAAACCCTAAGAACTTGAGGTAGAGATATTAAGAACAAGCTGATCATGCCTAATCCATGATCATACTCTTGAGGTATGATAGGATAAGTTAAATCTTAACAAGGCAAGTAGATATCATTCACCACATGAAATCATAGGGAGATCACTAGTAAGCAACCATAGGCTTATATCTCAATCCCAACTTGTGAATCACTTGGTGATCATAAGTAGAACCCTATCACATCTATATTCAATTTATTCCTCAATTAAAGGACCTAAGAAAACCTTAGAGTAAAACTCCATACTTTATATGGTGAGAAACCATACATCCATATGACCAAAGTTAACTATAAAAAGAACCATAACTACTCTAGTTGCTATAATGATAAATGAGGATAATAATAGAAGTTAATTGGTAGAAGATAAAACCAATTCTCAAATCCTTAGTAATTAGAGAAGCACATAAGATATGAAGCAAGTAACCATATTACCATGGTTAGGGGAGATTCAACCCTAGCACATGCAATATGATGTCATTTCATCTCTATAACCTAGAATTATGTCTTTACCCTAGTTTGGGTATCACTTGAGTGATTACAACTAAAACCTAAGTCATAGTTGAGATTCAAACCAATTGCCATTAGATGAATATGATGAGAACCCTATAATTGTTCACTAATTAAAGCTCATGCTTAATTATGGAACTTAAGAATAACCTAGTGCTAAACCACTTGATTAAAAACATATGTGTGATCAACCACTTATCCTTATAATTAGACCAAACCATGATGAGAGTAGTATTTATAATTCAAGGTGTTATTAAATACAATCCCAGTGCTACCTCTGAAATATGGTAATAATAAAACCTACAAGACCTTAACAAGCAAGAGCTCACATAAAATCATGTGCAAGTGACAAATTCCTCAATTAGAAACTAAGCACTAATAACAAGCTATGAAATACTTTGAGTTCAAAGTATTAACTCTAATCATTCCAAAGGATTTGATTCATAAGAAAAAGGAAAGTAAAATTAGAATATAAACTCATGTCTAATTGCCATTTTAAATAAGCCACATGTATGCAATTTAATCAAATGTAGAATACTTTCTTCAATTAGGAGCATGATAAAAATATTCATTGCACTACATCTTCCTTGAAATAACATAATTAAAACACCTGCAAAGATAACAGAATTCAAAAATGGATTTAATTGGGAAAATACAAAACAGAAAAGGAAAAAAAACAGAAAGGAAAAAAAAGGAGAAAGTGACTTACCAGGCTTACCTGGCCGTGGCAGCCCACCAGCAACCCAACTACCTCAGCCCACTACACAGCCCAGCCCACTGCCAGAACCAGCCCACTTACCGTTTCGCCACGAATAAGAGCGAGGACGATGAACACCTCTTCGTCTCCTTCTCCCGTCGCATGGACGACAGCGCGACGCTGGCGAGCCACGTCCCGGCCGCCGAAGTGGACTTCCTCGACCACCGACGACCGAGAGAGCGCCGTATAAATCCCGGACCGAAACCCTAGCTTCCAATTTCTCTTCTTCTCTGCTCCAATTTTTCCCAAACCGAAACCCTGGCAACTCCGGCCATCTCCTTCCGCCGATGTCTGGAGCCTCCCCAAGCGTTTCTGAGCTCACCATCGTGAACCACATCCTCGACTTGCTCCACCAGCTCGAAGAATCGATTCGAATCGTCCCGGAACATCGTCGGCGAACTCGACTTCTTCGACGACCGGAGCTATTAATTCTGGCGACTCGAACCACCGTTCGCCTTGCCGTCAAGTCCTACATGCTCACTGTGAGCCTCTAAATCTGCCTGTGTACTCGTTTTGGTCAATCATGCCTCGCAGAGCCTCCTTACCGTGTGCATATTTCCGCCGCCGCAGCACTTTGCCGCCGGCCATGCTCCGGTAGTCGATAGCTAGCAGCAAGACCACCATTAGACTCCTCTTGCTCCCCTGGTTCGAACGAACCCTGTCGGTCGTCCGCGCGAGCAGGAGATCGCCGACGTCGACCTCAACTGGCCGCCGGCCAGAAGCCCAAAACCATGCCATTTTTTGACCGGGTCCTCGCCCACATGTCACCTGACGTGGACGTTGGTCCACCAGTCAGTGGAGTGGGTAGGATTAGTCTGGGTGCGTTTAGTATTTCTAGTCATTTATAAATTTCAGCAAATACATGCAACTTTGCTAAATTCTAGAAAATTCATATTAACTCAGAAAAATAAGTACAAGATATCAAAATTCTAATAAAGATAAACCCTATCCAATAAAAATATAAAATGAAATTATTATTTTTAATAAAAATTCAATTATTTAATACTTGTTATTTAAACCTTTAATTTTAATTCTAAATTCAATTAAAATTCAATAAGTAATAAAAATTTCCAAAAGTAAATAAAAACCAGTAAATAAATAAAGAAAACATTAAAACTAATTTTCTTTATTTGTTATTTTGTTAAATCTTTATTAGAGAAATTTAAACCCTAATTAATAATTACCCTAATTAGTAAATTATTTAAAATTAATAAAAAGCCAAATTGAATATTATTTTATTTTGAAGTTATTAATAACTTCAACTTTATTAATGAAGTTATTAACTTATGAACTAAATAGTAATTATGCAACCCTAGTTCCATATGGTAGAAAACTAGAAACTCATCATTTCATGTGTAATCCTAAAACCCTAATGCCATTTAGACCCTAGTTCCATTAGTACATGTGAACCCTAAATTGTCCTAAACCTAAAACCCTAAGTTAGAACATGTGATCATGGTACCTACTTCCAAATCATAGAACCATAGCAACAACTAAATACTTGTCTTGGCCACATAAAATGTAGAAGACCTATCACTAATATATGGGTATCCCATGTGTTCATCCTCATCAAACATAACTAATCAAGTGGGGTCAACCAAGTGAAAACCCTAAGTCCTATTACCAAAGCCATCATCCTTATTGATCCCCAATTAGCATCACACCATTGTGATGAACCCTAATAGCAACTATGCCAAATCTTGAACATTACCTAACCATATTCCACTAAACCCTACTAGTGTTGGATACTGATCAACCATCCTATTTAGGAGCCAATTATTCCTTACTTAGTGGATCAAATAGCAAAACCTAGACAACCTTAACCCTAACTGATATACTTCTTATTACTTAAGAAGTATGTTCTTCAAAAGATATTCTTTTGAAGTAAATAAAGAATCATCATCAACCCTGCTTATAAGAACCTATAAACCCTAGCTAGCTATCACCAACAAGATGAACCAATCTTGATAACAACCTTGTATGAATAATTGCTTAGAATACCAGGCTTAACTCCACCTTACAAGCCCTTTGTGTAGATGAATCCAACATTGTTGTGATCCATCTACCACTTACTCCAGAAACCAATTAGAACCATAGAAGACCATAGAACTCCACAACCCTAATTATCATACTTGTTCTTTATCAAAGAACATGTTCTTCAAAAGTTATTCTTTTGAAGTATATGATAATCAATCATTAACCATGCCATATAGTGTTAAAACCAACCACTATTCATTACATGTTAGGATTATACCAAATGTTATTTTTATGTGCTATTAGTATTATTATTATGATTTATTACAACACCTGTTTATGATAACAAGCAACCAATTCTTAATAAGAACCTTGTTTATGAATCACTCTAAAAGTGCAACACACCTGAACCAATCATTACAACTCACTGATCCTAAATCATCGGGGTTAGGTCACGCTTAGAGCGATTGCATCTCATTCTTATGCATTATTGCATCCTTGCCAATCTTTTAAACATCGTCCTTACGGACGATGATGCTATTTCAGAATTTGGAGTTATTGCGTATCGAAGACCTTGCCTGCATAATCTTGCAGTCAAGAAAGGCAAGTTCATCACTTGCTCATGTCATTTGAGTATCTTTATCAAATTACTTGCAAAGTACTATGATTATCACTATTGCATAAAAACCAAAACCACTATTTTCATAACTATGAATATGACTATGTGGTGGGCAATGAAACCATGGATTGTGTTGATATGGTGAAGGTTCCATTGCAAGGGTTATATCCATCTAGGATTAAACAACAAATGTCGCCAGTAATTCTTGTGCCGTAATACCCGTGTTAACCATAAGATCCGGAGTGGGACGGAGTAGTCAAAAGTGTTTCCACCTCTCGTTCATCAACGGATGCGCTTTACCGTAGTACACTTGTAATCCAAGGGGGCAAGCTGGTGAGGCTGGGGTGTCCTAAGTCCCCACGGCATTGTCCGTAGTACACTTGTCGCCCGAAGGAGCAAGATGGTGAGGCTGGGGAGTCCTAAGTCCCCACGGTATTGCGGTCTATGATGGGTTGCAGCTACCGGCGAAGGAGTTTGGTTCGATCCCAGACTGTCGTCATGGTCGGGGTCCACCCTGAAATCTATGGGAATAATGGGACCGGCGAGGACCCAGGGTCGGGGCATGCAACAAAGGGTGGGTGTTCGAGGTAGCGGAGGAACATGATTGGCTAGACCTTATACCGGGCCTCACACCATAGGAAGTGTGGACGAGCTCGCGCTCCGGTTGGCACCAAGGTTAAGATCTCTTATGGGTAAAGCAACACACCTCTGCAGTGTAAAGAACCGTGACTGTCACTCCTTGTTCCGGGATATGGAACTACGAACGCCGGAAAGGAGCTCCATGAAGTTCTAGTAAACCGGTGAAGGCTGACGGACATAGTTCTTCTGAATAAAAGCAACCTTTTGAAGAAATGGTTATGAAAACTGCATTGGTATTAGACTTTCGGTCTAATGCCGTAGCTAGTGCATTAAACACCTCTTTCCTATAATGAACTTGTTGAGTACGCTCGTACTCATCCCACTCTTAAATCCCTGCTTAGATATGGAGGCATCGAAGGAGGATCTACAATGCAACTCGAAGGCCGAGGAGTCAACAACTACTTCAAGAGACAGGACCCTGTCAGAGGAGTCAGATACCACATCCAACAAGGATAAAACCTAGTTTAGCCATAGAAGGGAACTAGCTTCCTAAACTTAGCTCCTATTTAGCTAGAATCTATTCATAGCCTCGTAGCTAGTTAAATACTCTACAAGTAGAGTTCGTGTTAGGGTTAGTCAACGAGTCGTTCTTCTGAAGTTTATTTGCAGTTTTACCTCAATGTAAAGTAGGAGGCTGTGATGATCTTTTGTGAGTCAGTGTTGTAATTCTATAGACATGCCTTGGACCCGCATATGTTTCGTTGTACCACTCGAGCGATATAATACTAGTGGAACGGTGTTTCATTGGTGTTATATCACTTGCATACTACACCATGCAGTGGTATGCGGGTCACCACATGGCATGGCACCGCGAAGATATATCTTGGGTCCAATCCACTACTCATCATTGAAGCTCACATATCAACATATGATATTAAGAGAATGATTTCTTAATGTTGGCATTATGGGGGGAGGGATAGCTCAATAATTTAAACCGCACTCCCCCTATTTCCATGCCCACATCTAAACCAAATAAAGTTTTGAGACGAAGGTGTGTTTGCAAGATGGTCAAGCTATACTCCTTGAATCAATGATATTTAGCTCATTCCTCAAATAAGTGAACCTTGCTTCATCAAGAGGCTTCGTGAATATATCGGCAAGTTGATCTTTGGTAGGAACATAGATAAGCTCAATATCACCACGGGCAACATGATCCCTAATGAAATGATTCCGGATCTCAATATGCTTCGTTCTTGAATGTTGCACCAGATTATAGGCAATCTTGATGGCACTTTCATTGTCACATAATAGAGGCACTTTGTCACAAATAACACCATATTCCTTTAAATTTTGCCTCATCCATAACAATTGAGTGCATCCACTTGCGGCGGCAACATATTCGGCTTCGGCGGTGGAGAGAGATATACAATTTTGATTCTTAGAAGACCAACACACCAAGGACCTACCAAGAAATTGGCAAGCCCCGGAAGTTGATTTCCTATCATCCTTGTCTCCCGCCCAATCCGCATCGGTGTATCCATTGAGAATAAAGCTTGAGCCTTTGGGGTACCAAATACCATATCTTGGGGTATCAACCAAATATCGAAAGATTCTTTTGAGAGCCATCATGTGGCTCTCCTTAGGAGAAGCTTGATACCTTGCACACACACCAACACTCAACACTATGTCCGGTCTAGATGCACAAAGGTAAAGCAAGGATCCAATCATGGAGCGATATACCTTTTGATCCACCTCTTTACCATTGGGATCAAGTGCAAGATGACATTTAGTAACCATAGGAGTGGCTACACCCTTCATCTCGGTCATCTTGAACCTCTTGAGCATGTCTTGGAGATATTTTGCTTGGTTGATGAAGGTTCCTTCCCTAAATTGCTTGATCTCAAAACCAAGGAAGAACTTCATCTCTCCCATCATAGACATCTCAAACCTATCGGTCATAAGCTTTGAGAATTCATCATTGAAAGCTTTGTTAGTAGAGCCAAAGATAATATCATCAACATATAATTGGCAAACGAAAAGCTCCCCATTGACCCTCTTAGTAAAAAGAGTGGGATCAATTAACTCAACATCAACCCACGGTCTACCAATAATTATTTAAGGTGCTCATACCAAGCTCTAGGAGCTTGTTTGAGACCATAAATAGCTTTATCAAGCTTGTAGACATGGTTAGGGAAGTTGAGATCCTCGAACCCCGGGGGTTGCTTAACATAAACCTCTTCATGCAAAGGACCATTAAGAAATGCACTTTTCACATCCATTTGTTGTAACTTAAAGTTATGATGCGATGCATAAGCAAGAAGGATACGGATGGACTCAAGGCGAGCCACGGGAGCATAGGTTTCTCCAAAGTCAATTCCCTCAACTTGAGAGAACCCTTGAGCCACCAATCTAGCCTTGTTCCTCACAACATTTCCAAACTCATCTTGCTTGTTCTTGAAAATCCATTTAGTGCCTATAACATTGCGGCACTCCTTTGGCTTCTTTACTAAGGTCCATACTTTGTTGCGCTTGAAGTTGTTGAGTTCTTTGTGCATAGCTTCCAACTAATCCGAATCTTCAAGGGCTTCAAATACTTTCTTGGGTTCCACTAAGGAGATATAAGCATGATGATTGCTAAAGTTAGCCAATTGCCTTCTTGTGGAAACCTTTGCCCTTACATCACCAAGAACCTTATCATGAGTGTGTCCACGAAGTTCAAGGTTCCTATCTCTTCTTGCTAGACGACGGGCCTCGATCTCCTCCTTGGTCCTTCTTGGCCTTGGAGGTATCACTTGATCAACTTGATCTTTTGGGTCCCCGTCTTGACCTTCAACTTGAGCAACTTCAATTTCTTGAGTGTGCTCAACCTCATGTGCTTGATCTTGGACATCATTTGGTGTGGCGCAAATATCAAATGGATACTCGTCGGAGCCATCATGGATTCTTGGTTGATCTTGACCTTGATCTTGCACACAAGAGGGAGGGTCTTGTTCTTGTTCTTGGGTTGGTGCATCATTTGCTTCACTTGATGGGGTTTGTTGATGTTGAGAAGATGAGGGCTCCACCGTGGTAGAGCATAGTCCTTCCCGAGACGCCACACCGTGTCCCTCAACGGGGCGGAAAAATCCCACACCCATTCTTACTATGGCATCTTGAGGTATTTCATCACCTGCACATACATCAACTTGCCCCATTTGGGAGCCATCATTTTCTTCGAACTTCACACTACTAGATTCGATGATAATCCCGGAGGATATATCAAAGATTATATAAGTGTGAGATTCAGCACCGTAACCAACAAATATACCCTCCAAAGCTTTAGGAGCAAATTTAGATAAATGAACCCCTTTGATTTTGTAGAAACACTTACACCCGAACACCTTGAAGTATGAGATATTAGGCTTGTTCCCGGTGAGTATTTCATATGGAGTCTTGTTCAAGCCCTTGCGGAGATAGAGCCGGTTAGAGGAGTGACAAGCGGTGGAGATGGCTTCGGCCCAAAAGTTATAGCGGCATTTATACTCCGCCATCATAGACCTTGCCATATCCATAAGAGTCCGGTTCTTCCTCTCCGCAACACCATTTTGTTGAGGGGTGTGTAAGCGGAATATTGATGCCGAATCCCCTCATCACTAAGAAAATCATTGAGTGTGTAGTTCTTGAACTCGGAGCCGTTGTCACTTCTTATTGCCATAATGAGGAGGTTGTGTTGGCGTTGCACCTCGGTAGCAAAGGCAATGAATATTTGTTGATTCTCATCTTTCGTCTTGAGAAAGTAGACCCAAGTGTATCTTGAGTAGTCATCAACAATCACCAAGCAATGTTTCTTCGCACCAAGACTTGCATGAGTAACGGGACCAAAGAGATCCACATGAAGGAGCTCCAAGATCCTCTTGGAAGAGATGATGGTCTTGCTTGGATGTGGAGAGTCATGCATTTTGCCTTCAACACAAGCCCTACAAACACGATCTTTGGCAAAAGACACATTTTCCATTAGTCCCACAATATGGTTCCCCTTGTGAAGACTTTGCAAATTTCTCATGTTGATATGGGCTAGGCGGCGATGCCACAACCAACCCACGTCCGCCTTTCCGAATAGGCACATCGCACTTGTCGTGGTGGTCCCGAAAAGTCCACCACATACAAGTTGTGTTCGCAATACCCAAAGCGACTTTTAGAGTCTTGCTCCACAAGAGGACCACAATATCATTATCAATAAAGACGAAACCCATCTTGCCAAGGGCGGAAACGGAAAGCAAATTGTAACCAAGAGTTTTGACAAGCATGACATCCACAAGAGTAATGTTGTGTGCAACCACAACCTTGCCAAAACCCAATACCTCGGATGTAGAATTATCGCCAAAGGAGACGGTGATATCATTTATGTGGGCCTCAACTCCTTGACGAGGTTCTTGCCGCCGGTCATATGACTTGTACATCCACTATCAAGTACCCATTTTGAACCTAGTCCTACATGAGATCAATTCTTGGATTTAGGTACCCATTTTTCAATGGGTCCTCTTTTGTTAGCAACAAGGGTCTTTGGGACCCAAATAGACCAAGCAACATAACCATCATATGGACCAACATATTTAGCATAAACATCACCATAATAATCTTTAAAAAGAACATAGTGAGGGTTATCTATTCCCGCACCATCATCATTAATGGTTTTGCCCTTTCGGGTTTCACCATTAGCTTTCTCATGTGCGGGCTTAGCCTTTCTCTTGTTTGCCTTTTTAGACTTGGTATTAAAACCAAGTCCCTCCTTCCCATTGTTTGACCTTTGCTTACTCAAAAGATCATCCAAGGAAAGTTTACTTTGGGGAGAGGAGGCCTTAGCAAGTTCATCTTTCAACCTAGCATTTTCCTCAATAATATTTGCATGATCACATGAAGGAGTAGAGGTACTAGGTATGTCATATGAAGCAAGCCTAATTTGAAGTTGCTCATAAGACTCGGAGAGGAGAGAGTATTCACTCTTCAAGGCTTTGTGAGCCTTGTCTAGTTCATCTAGATCCTTCACAAGTTTCTCATGATCAACACCAAATTTGGCCTTTTCCTTTATAAGCAATTTAGTCTTAGCTCTAGCAAGATCTCTAGCTTTAGTGAGCTTGTTAAGTTTATCTTGAGGTTCTTCAAGATTTTCTAGCCTCTCTTCAAGACATGCTATAGTTTCTTGACATTCCTCAAGAGCATTTTCAAGAGCATGTATTTCTAGAGAGTCTTCTCTTTCTATTTGGCACTTTTTCTCAAGAGTACCATTTAGTTGAGCTATACGAACCATGAGACTTGAAACATGCTTCTTAGTGTTACCTTGTAGGTTAAGAATGAAATCATCAAACTCTAGCATTTCTTGTTTCACTTTTAGACTAGCAAGATCAACCCCTAGATCATTTGAAATGTTAGGCGTAGAGGGGTTAGGAGATGATAAAAGATTTAGCCATGAGGCAACTTTCTTCCTCCACATGAATGACCTCATTGGGAGATTCACTTGTTGATGAAGAGTTAGAGGAGAGGGAGGCAAGGGCAACCAATCCATTTGAGGTTGCATCTTCTTCATCATCAACATCATCATCTCCGGAGGTATACTCTTCTTGAGTTGATAGCACAATTGATGTGTCCAAGGTGGACCTTGCCATGAAGCAATGTGCATTCTTGAATTGAGGATTCTCATTGGGTGAATCAAAGAGAGAGGAAGAGGGAATGTTGGTAGTGACAATGGCGGCCACTTCTCTTGAGCTTTCCTCTTCATCATCATTAGCACTTTCAATCTCATCGGAAGAGTATTCTTCTTTAGTCACTAGCACAATCCTTGAGGGCCTTTTGCCCTTCTTGTTCTTGTTATAGAATTTCTTGTTGGGGGCTTTGAATACTTGCCCTTTGAGTCTTTGCTCTTGTCCTTGGGGATGAGCCTTCCACCATGAGTCTCCCTATTCTCATAGGGACATTCGGCAATGAAATGGCGCTTGTCATTGCAATTGTAGCAAGATCTTGTTCTTGGGCCCGAGCTTGAGGGACCCCTTGAGTTGTTTCTCTTGATGTTGTCTTATTTAGCCTTGGATGGATCAATCCAAAAGGTGTTTGCATGGAACGCCATGTGGT
This sequence comes from Lolium multiflorum, assembly GCA_030979885.1. NCBI lineage: Eukaryota > Viridiplantae > Streptophyta > Magnoliopsida > Poales > Poaceae > Lolium > Lolium multiflorum. The sequence continues at coordinate 74,286,453 of CM061753.1, read as the reverse complement.
CATGGTAGTGGTGTTCCAAGTCTTCCGGATAGGACATGCTCCAAGATGCCCTATAAGATTCTTGAGGAATCACTTCTTCCACGGAGTTGACCACCAAGGCAAGGTTGGACCCTTTTGACATCCCAAGGGCACGATTGCGAGAATCATGAGAGTTTTGCTCAAGCACCTTGAGAGCTTGCATCTCGTGCACGGCTTGTTGAGAGGTGAGAGAGGCATAGCATTATCTACCGACAAGAGTCTTGACATCAATAGGCTCAAACGGCATCATGCAATCAATGTACTTTTCCTTGATCCAAGAGTCATCAATGTGAGTGGCACCAACATTCCGGAAGGCACCGGCAACGGTGAGAAGTCTTCCATACATGTCTTCATGATCTTCATCCGGTAGCCTCATGAACCCTTCGGCTTTATTCCGAAGAGCATTATACTTGTTCCTTCTTGTGCTCTCACTTCCAATGCAACTTGCGGCCAAACCATCCCAAGCCTCCTTGGCGGTGGTGAAATGCCGAACACGGGACAACTCCTTTGTCCCCACACTAGTTTGAATCATGTGCAAGGCGGTGTTGTTGAGTTGACTATCAACCGCTTCTCTTCTAGTCAACTTGTCGGGGTTGAAGCCTTCCACGATGATTCTCCAAAGTTCATTGGAGGCACTGCGAACATGAGAGCTAAACTCAAATTGCCAAGTATCGTAATCATTAACGGAAAACTTAGGTGGGTCGCCTCGGATGTTTATGAGGATGGGGAACCGGTATATCGGGAGATAGAAAAGGTGGAGGTACTCGATTGTAGCTCTCACCTCCACTAGTTCCCTTAGGAGATCAATGGGGGATTTGATAGTGTTTAAGTTATCACCATCCACGGGTGTGGTAGCGGAGGGTAATACCGAAGCATCACCCTCTTCTAACGCATCCGTGACATTAACCTCTTTGGTGGGAGCCACGGGACGGGGCGGAGTCAAAAGCTCGGAAATCATCTTTCTCATGCTTTCCATTTGAGCTTCCATGGATGACCTCAACGAATTGATATCATCCATGGTGACCATCTTAGCCTCCCCTTCCAGGTCCGTCGTCCGGCATACTCTTAGGCGGTTAAGCCCGAAATAAGAGCCGAGGCTCTGATACCAATTGAAAGGATCGTATGCCGCACCTAGAGGGGTGAATAGGTGCTAACCAATTTTTTGTTCTTTTTCAATTTAGGCTGACCCAAAGGTAAATTCTCTAGATATGCAACTAAGTGAATTTACCTATATGACAAGGCAATCAACTAAGCAAGATATAGCTATGCAATATAAGAGATAGAATAGGATAGAGGTAACCGAGAGTGGAGCATGCGATGACACGGAGATGATTCCCGTAGTTCCCTTCCTTTGCAAGAAGGTACGTCTACGTTTAGAGGAGTGTGGTTGCTACGAAAGCCAAACCAACAGCCACGAAGGCTTCACTCAGATCTCCGGTGAGCAACGCCACGAAGGCCTAGCCCACTTCCACTAAGGGATTTCCTCGAGGCGGAAACCGGGCCTTTACAAGGTTCTTGGGGCACACATCCACAACTAAATTGGAGGCTCCCAAATCTGTAACAATACAACAATCAACAACAACACATCAACACAAATCAACTAGGGAACCAAATAGGAACACTAGCATGAGATCCCTCAAACAAATGAGGGGAAATGAAAAACGCTTCGGTGAGGATGTAGATCGGTGTCTTCTCCTTCGAATCTCCAAAGATCAAGAGCTTTGGTTGGGGGAGGAAGGAGATCTTGCAAATCTTGTGTTTCTTGAGGTGGCTCTAATGGAGGTGAGGCTTGGCAGATTTCTTGTGCAATGATTGAGCAAAGGAGGAAGGAAGAAGAAGAGGGGTATAAATACCCCTCCCCAAAATCCAGCCGTTGGGGCTTGGGGGCAGATATTCGGCCTAAGTAAGGGCCGGATAATCCGCCCGGATAATCCGGCCTCAGGGACAAAACCGGGAGAATGTCTGGCCAAATGTCCGGCCTCTATCCAGACTTGCTTTTCTTCAGGTCCTTAGCCATTTTCGGGGCCGGATATTTCGGAAATGTCCGCCCGGATAATCCGGCCCTGGGACAAAACGGGACAATATCCGGGCAAATGTCCGGCCCTATCCGAGCATACGAGCCACAAAACTCAAGTCCTTAGCCGGCGGGGCCGGATATTTTGGAAATATCCGGCCCGGATTATCCGGCCTGATGATCTTTTTGCTGCTTCTTTTTGACAGTGACCACATCCAACACACATATAAATGTATCTATAATCCCTGTACCACTTAGACAAACATTAGTGTATCACATACATTGACATCAAACACACAAAACATAATATGAGAGATGTTCTTTCGGTTGTTCAATCTCGGAGCCTCAGAGTCACCATTGAGAGGGCCTTTGCTGCATTGAAGAACAGGTTCAAGGTCCTTGACCAGAAAGCGTTCCACACGTTTGACACTCAGGTAAAGCTGGTGCTTGCTTGTTACATTCTTCACAATTGGATCCTAGGTTGGGGCGAGGATGAGTTCTTCGAAGAGGTTGTCACTTTTGATGAAGTAGAGACCGGCCATGGCGTGAAAGCAGGCGACAATGACGCCTGAAAGGTGAAGAGGCAAAAGTGGGCAGACGTAATGTGGGAAGCCAGAGGCAACACCGCCATCTGAGAAGAAAAACCCCTATGGTCCCCTTGAACGACCCCGTTATGATAAACTGCAATTCTTAGTAGCTAGGGAGCCTCGTATTATGAACTACCATTCGTAGTAACTAGGGATGATTTTGTGAACTGATTGCAACTATCATGAACTGTGATTTCTGTGTGATAAGAGGTGATAGCTTGGTAAGGCTACCCAAAGTAGAGAAGAGGTAACCGTAGACATGCCTGGATGGTACCAAACAGGCCTAATATCATCTCCATCGAGATTTGGGCTTGACTGCAGGCAAACAAACAGAAAATCCTTTTTAGCCCAGCCGATGCAGCCCGACTTACCAAACAACAGGACAATTTCGCCCCGTGGCTCGTTCTGGACGCGCAAGTCACCTTGCATGGCTGCGTCAGTGAGCCACGAATCAGGCCTAGGCTACCAAACGCGCCCCAAGCTTCGCTGCACTCTGCGATCATGGGCGGAGCTAATGGGGGACTTGGGTGTACGAATGTACACTCGATATTTTTGACAAAACAACTTAATTAGCTAAGTTTAGAGCATTATATCTTAAATAAATCATAAAATCCATGTAAAAATTGATATCTGCAAGACTATGTACACCCATTATCTAACAGCTGGCTCCACCAATGTCTGCGATAGTCCTAGATGATTGCAACATGGCACTTCTTTAATTAACTTACTTATATATTGACAGTCGCAAACAAATCTTCGTATGTGAATGTCCTTGAAGCTACCCATCATCTTCTTTCAGAGAGCTATTGTTACATTTTTTTAAAGGAAGCTATTGTTGCACTGGTGCAGCGGTAGAGCCTCACCGCCTGTGACCGAGAGGTCCCAGGTTCGAGTCGCGGTCTTCTCACATTGCACTTCGTGAGGGTAAGGCTTGCCACTAACACCTTCCCCAGACCCCGCACAGTGCGGGAGCTCTCAGCACTGGGTACGTCCTTTCCTTTTAAGCTATTGTTGCACTTAGTTAATAGAATGGAAATTGCTTTTTTACAACAATTGCATGTAATTTATTGTGTTGTTAGGGCATTTTGCATCGAAGTTTTTTTTTTGTCTTTTGCACTAAAAATGGTACACGGGTAGGTTATACTGTTGCAACACACCGAACTTTTTGTTCTGAGCCCACCACGCATCCACGCCGATCCCTCGGGCGAATCTGGATCTTTGATTGGGCCGGAAGAAAATGGCTGCTGAAGAAAGAGAACACAGACCACCCCATTTTCTCCCCTCTAAAAGAAAAAATCTTCTCCTGTTCTCTCTCCCTCTCTCCTAAATTTAAAGAAGTTTGGCTTAGTACCAAGTTAGAACTTCAAAAAAAAAAAATAGAATGGAGGGACTAATATGTATGCATAGAAACATTCATTGCCCATCCTGCACGGTGATAATCATGTGCATTGCCGCTCCAACTTAGCTTCATCGCGCTCTGCCACTACTAGAAAAAAGCCCTTTAGTCCCAGGTCATAAGGGGCTTTAGTCCCGGTTGCACGGTCGAGACTAAAGCACCGAACCGGGACTAAAGGTCCATCCACGTAGTTCTGCGTGCCGGGGCGAAAATATCTCCAGATTTTCTAATTTTATTTTTTTAATTTTTTTCACTCTATTTTTTCGAAATTTCTATTATTCCAGTTATTTGCATAGTTTAGTCTCTATCTCTAACTTAGCTTATCTCTAGTCAAATTACTTACTCGTGGTCAAACTTCTCGCTCGGTCACCAATCCTCCCACTACTCTAGCACTAGCACGCTTAACTTCCGTGTTCCATTTCGTCATGCATCCAAGTGCTTCGCGCATATGTATGTGATACTAGTATCATATCAATCATATTAACATGTTGGTCGATGTCACATTTATTTTTTGTGCGATTTTCAAAAAATTATTTTAATAAACAAAAGTAATGATGTAATAATAATCTTGAATAAATAAATAAATATTAACTTTTTAATTTGTATTATTTTTTATTTTTTTATTTTTTTATTTTTTTGCCAAACCTAAAACCTAAAAATTTGAAAATCTAAAAATTGGGTAAAAGTAATAGTAATCTTTATGCAAGATGCAATTATTAATTTTAATTTTTCAAAAAATTTAAAAAAATATAAAATCCGTAATTTATAGCAAAAACTCTTCCTGCTTTCGTATTTTCATTTGGAATTTTGAGAATCTAAAATTTGGCTAACAGGGTAAACCGGTGAATTCGGATGTAACTTTTTTCCACGATAATTTTGATATATTATACTTTTTCCCCGAGGTCATATGCAAAAGTTAATGCAGTTTTACCATTTTTCAAAACTTTTTTGCAAAAAAAGTGAAAATTCGAATTTCTTAATTTACCCTAAAGTAGGTTGTGTAACATACAGAAATCTCAAAAGATTTTATTTTTTGAATTTTCTATCATTTTCTTTTCTATTTTACGAGTTAAAAGACGATCCACTAGGGGGTGAAGAGTGTGTGGGGAGTAAACAGAAAAAACCTTTAGTCAGGTTGGGGACACAAACCGAGACTAACCTTTAGTCTCGATTGGTGTCCCCAACCGGGACTAAAGAGGCATGTCGGCCGCTGTAGCCCTTAGTCCCGATTGGTGTTACCAACCGAGACTAAAGGGTACTCTTTAGTCCCGGTGAGCATTAGTCTCGGTCACCGGGATTAAAGACCCCATTAATCCCGAGTCAAAATATTTGGGGACTAATGGGTTGGGATGGAAGACCTTTTTTCTACTAGTGTGCGATAATCCTAGATTACTGCAACATGAGGCTTCTTTCACTACTTATATTGATCATTACAAACAAGCTTTGGTGGTGAATGCCCATCATCTTCTTTCGGAGAGCTATTGTTACACTTTTTAAGGAAGTATTGTTGTTCCACTTAGTTAATTGAATGGAAATTGCTTCTTTTTTACAATGAATTTGTTGTGTTATTAGGGCATTTTGCATCGAAAAGTCCTTTTGGATCATGGCCCCAGTGCTCTCATTGTATTAAAAATTTCTAAAATTGTATTTATATATTTCAAACATTATGTAACAAAATTCTAAAAGTAGCTAATGATGTATTCCACAACCGCATAAATCTCAATTACAAATGTTTTGTTTTCTGAGCTACACAAAAATGACAAAATCTGAATTTTTTGGAGATTTGAATCACTATATTTTTTTTTTAGAAACACGGTACACGCGCATACTCTCACCCCTATGAACGCGCGCACACACCCACTGAAAAACCTGGGGTTCCAACTTTATGAGACACACAGATATCAAGCGTGGGGTTTGAACTCTGGTGAACTAGGAATACAACCACTCTCCTAACCACCCAAGCTCAAGTAATCACTATACTCAGATCCATATATTTTTTATTTTTGTGCAACCCAAAATACACATTATTTTCACGTTTGTGGGATACAATGCTGACTACATTTATTTTCATATTTTCTAAAACTTAAAGGTATAATTTTTAATTACTTTTATGAAAACGGATCACTGATGCTCGTATTCACAAAATCTCTGTCCATTTTGATCAAGGTCTTTTTTAGAGCTTCTGCATCGAAGATGGTAACACGGCAGGCTAACACACCAAACTCTTTCTTTTGAGCCCACCACGCCGATCCCTCAGTGCGGAACTGGATCCTATATTGGGCCGGAAGCAAATGACGGCTGACGAAAGAGAACACAGACCACATTTTTTCTCTAAATAAAAAATCTTCTCCTGTCCTCTCTCCTCTCCGACGATGCTTCTGATGAGGTCCGCCGCCGCCGCCGCACCCTGCTCCCTCACCTCCATGCTCCTCCGCCGCTTTACCACCTCCTCCTCCGCTTCCTATGCTATCCGCCGTCACGCCGCCGTAGCGCTCTCTTCCCTATCCTCCTCCTCCTCTGCTAGATTCACCACCTGGTCGCCTCCCCCTCTTTCCGGCAGCACCCGGACCAGAGGATTCGCGGCCTGGGCGTCGGCGCCGGGACCGGCGGGGCCCACTGAGTCCCCCATCACGCAGTCTATGGAGACCAAGGTACTTCTTACCACCCCGTTGCGTTGGGACCTATATTGCTTATAATCTGGAGTTGCTCTTACATGTTTCTGTTGCTGCTGTTATCCATTCTTGGCAGATCAAGGAGCAGCTGGAGGCGGACACTGTCACCGTCATCGACGCTTCAGGGGATGGCCGCCACGTCTGGTAATTTCTCGTGCTTTTGCCCTGATTGCAGCTCCATCTTCATATGCCAAGAGTACTCCTTGCTATTTGATTACGGTAATATAGGTCCTCGAGCTATCCATGGAAGACACGCGCAGCATGGCTTGTAACTGTAGCCAAACGGTAGATAGAATGAATCTGTGGTCTCCTTGTCACAGCTTGATTGCGAGGGACATGTGTGCATGGAACATCAGTACATATGGAGATACAGAGTGGAGGGAGTGTACAAGTTATGTGTCCTTGGGAGGTACATAAGTGCTTGAGATACTAGTTCATTCACATGTGTGATTCCATTTAGATTAGTAAGGAGATGCACAAATTCGTAGTATGTACACAAATGTAAGTAGTCCCGCATTCAGCATAGTGATGTGCTGAAACTTCCTCTTCCAGTAAGTGACGTGCTACCAGCTTGGTATCTGAAATCAGCTTAAATTTAGATAGCTAAGGTGAAACCGAAAATTCAAGGCACCTGCAGTTATCAGGAATATTAACAGCAACAGCAATTAAGTTACACTGGTCAAATATCATATGTGCATCATCAGTGAATTTGGTGAAATAGACATCACTCAGATACATATTACACCCTTTCCTTAACCATTGCATGATCATGAATTTAAAACAATTGAGAAAATTGAGCATTAAAGAGGAGATAGGATGATGATCCAATTTAATGCTCCAAGATCGATGCCAGGTTGTCGACCTTCGTTTTCTGCATTAAACCTTCTCTTATGAATCTGGTTAAATACTATCGAGCATTTTCCATACGTCCATTCCGTGTAGAGGCATGTTATCATTTTTCAGCTAATTCAAGAAAGTTGAAGATCCTATTCAACTTCATACCAGTCCCTTTTTTTCTCAGCATGCCTTATTAATGCTTTTGCGTAATTCCTCTACCCTCCAATAGTGTTTAACTAAGTAGTAACTCTACAATTACAGAATGCCAGGATAGTCTACTGCCAGTATGTTTGCTTAATCATGGTCCCTTTCATTCATCTTACTATTAAGTTTGTAAGGTTGAAGTCCTGAAGAGGACTAGTGCTCTTCTTATGATTAAGTTTGTGAAGTTGAAATCTTGAATATGCCTAGTACTACCTCCATCCTAAAGCTTAAGGCTTATATTTTTTTTGAAAAATCAAACCAAGTAAAGTTTGACCAAACTTTTAGAAGAATATATCAACAAATATAATATTTTGTAGATACCATACGAAAATATATTTCATTATCTATCTAATGATATTGACTTTGTATTTTGCATGTTAATGATTTTTGGTAAAAACTTAGTCAAACTTGACATAGTTTGACATAGTTTGACTTTCTAAAAATAATATAAGCCTTGAGCTTTGGGATGGAGGTAGTATGTTGTAATTGGATTAGTACAAACCTACTTTGTAGTGACTTGCATTCATGATAATTGGACTGGCATAAAATTACTTTAGCTACCTTGGCATGTGTACCTAAATGGCTAAATCATGAGTTGTCCAGGAAAGCTTGTTATCAACAACTGACAAGGTCAACAGTGCAAGTTGTAGATCTGTTTATTGTATATAATCAGCCAAGTTGTACTATCTCTGAGTGAATGCTTATCTCTATCTCTGCCACAGTTTTTTTGTCCTGTGGATATCAATGCTATAGAACCGAACTGTTAGACAGTAATAGCTCCAATACACTAGAGTGCATGTACAAAGAGAACATGCATGAAAAAGAATATGGATTAGAAGGCAGTGTGTAGATAGATAATGATAGTGACGATTCTTGACTCTTCTTTTCTTTCCGCTACCCTTTGTTGGAAGTAATAGCAGTTATCTGTTCATGAGTTGGCAAATAACAGTTTGGATCAGTGGGGTGCTTATGCATTTTCTAATTATTATAGGCATCTTTTTTGGATTGTTTGCTTACATTGATGCTTAACCGATCCCGCTATTTTTCTTCTGTTGTAATTCTGAAGTTAGTTTTGTCCCTTTTCTTGGCCTCAGCATAGACGTTGTTTCGAAGGCATTTGAGGGAAAAACTGCTGTGAACAGGCAAAGAATGGTTTACAAGGTTATATGGGAAGAGCTTCAAAGCACTGTCCATGCCGTGGACCAAATGACCACCAAGACACCAGGCGAGGCAGCCGGCAACAAGTAATCAACAACATCCATATGGCATAAATCGAATTTGGAATGCTTTTAAACTGTTGTACACCAAGACTAGGTCATGGGCAGGATCAAGATGAAGACTTCTTGTTTCTACGATACATTTTTGATGTACACAGCAACTGATGGTTCAGTAATTTGGGCATAATTGGCATTACTTCCAAAAGAAATTTAACTTTTGGATATGAATACCTTTTTTTTTTTTGATATGGTGAATGAATGCTTGTCCAGATTTGTTCAGGATTAGAATCTTGGATACAATCTTTCTATGGTTTTCATGCGACTGTGTGATCTTCATGTACTATCTTTGATTCCACCTGAAGTCTGTATCTTTGCTGGCCTTTTTTTTGGAAGGGTAAAGTGGCTTTATTTATTTATTGTATAATGGTAAAATGGATAAATCGTTTATGTTGTGCAAACATCATGGGCACTATAGAAGCTGAGGCAATTAAATGTTCCCTTGGATGGTGTTTTGAAATGTCAAGAAGGTATCCATGTAATATAATTTTAATTAAATATTAGTTATTTAGTGCTTAAAATTTTTGCTAATGTATTTTCAATTTTTGCCCTTTCTGCAAGACTAGGCAAGGGCAGCCAACGTCCAGCGAACCAAACATATCTAGTCATGGAGTCTGTTGAAACACTTAAATCTTTTCCTCGGTGTAGTACAACTTGAACGGCCCTGCCAAAAATTCAACAGTGAACTGAAATGAATAGCTGCTGAACCGGGGCAGTTTACCATCTTAACATGCGAGATATTTTCCTGAGGAAGAAAATCTCAATGTCTTCTCTCACGACGTCGCTATATAGATAGCAAATCCAACACTTTGTACAACAGCAGCGAAGTCAACATCACCACATTACTATATGTTCCCAGTCAACCATTCTTCCACCTGAAGTTCCTAGACAAACATGTTGTATGCGCAAGTCCCCAAGAGAAAGTTCCTAGATAGTAGTACTCGTTAATTTTTCAGAACGAAATGCACAAGGAACTGAAACGACTACGCTCCCATGTTCATCTTGTCGTCCTGTGCTTCATTTGCAGCTTCAACTTTTGGAGCAGCCTCAGCATCCCCCATCTGCACATCTGAAACTGAATCACTGTGGGTGGTAGTTGGAGCGGCTGGTACGGTTGCAGCCGGCTTGTCCGTTGGCTCTCCTTGATCTGGGATGGGAACCATAGTCACCTCGGCAGTGTTCACATCCATCATCTTGTGCGGCTTTGGGGGTTTCTGCTCAACAGGGCTCTTATCAAGCACAATAGCATTTTGAACCTCTGCTGAAGCTGCCGCTCTAGCGGCATGCAAGATCTGGAACCTGTAATCAGTTTCTGGTCGACGACACACCTTCCTCAGCGGAACAATCTCCTACCACACCAAAAGAAATGTCAGAAATTATAAAGTGTGTTAAACAGCGCAAAATTAACCAGAATTCATCATTCTGGTTGACAAGGTAGTAAGACAATTGTGACTATAAATGAATAAATCATATTATTTTACACTACTGATAAAGGGCACAAATTAAGGGGTGGCGGGGCCGCGAGGGACAGTGGCCAAGCCCGCTCGTAGCAGGGGGCAGGGCGGTGGAGGCCCGGTAACCACCACCTCTACGGTCGCGAGGACCTGGTCGAGGAGGAAGACTGGTGTGGGGAGCCTCCACGCGGGCCGACCCAGGGGTCGCGCCGGTAGTGGAGGGCAGGATGGTGGCTGATGCGGGCTGGGGGCGACGCTGGCCACAGAATGCGAGGCCAGTGATGGGGGTTCAGTGCGGGCAGCCAGGGTCAACGCAGACGGGCGGAGTGAGGAAGAGGAAAGGGAGGGATAGGAAAAAAAAACAATATTTAAGGGCCTTTTTCCGGTATACTGGAAGGGCACCGTAAAACAGTTCTTCAGTTTTTCAGCACCCAGCACCGCCCTTTAAGGGTGCAACATTTTAGGTAAAACAGTTTTTCAGTGCCCTGTATACATGTATTAAGGGTGCAGCATTTTAGGGATCCGCTAGAGATGCTCTAACCAGTGCGCCCGGGCCATCTGTTTTTCGCAGAGGCGCCCCGCTTGCTGGGCTTCGTCGTGTGGACCTGTGAAGCATCATCTGTTGGACCCACCCGCATCTCTGCATTGCCTTCAAGCTATTGCCATCATCTCAACACCAGGGCAGCTTTGGTCTAGGTCGTCACTGCTGCTCTTTCGACCATCAAGCCATCAGTGCCATCAAGCAGACCTAGCCTACCTGACCTGGCATCCCATCCAGGCCGACTGCTGAAGCCCGTCGTGTATGTATGCTGGTGCTTGGCTCTACCTACCCCAACGACGCACAACTCATGCCCCATAGAAACCATTTCCAAAATCTGTCTCTGACCTAGCCTAGCCACCAACGGGCTCTACCTGCTGAAGCCCGTCGTGTATGTATGCTGGCGCTTTGGTCTAGTTTCCCGCTCGCTCTCATGGGCCACTTTGCAGACAGCAACTGCATCGAGAGCCTGACCCCTGTCCAAGCGCTGAAAGCGACTTTGCAGACAGCGAAGTGCCTGATTCTCAGCCCATGTGAGGCACCTGAGGAGGATCCCTTGTCTCTCGTCCCCACCACCCTCCATAGCTGCCGCAGGACCCACCCAAGAGGCGGTTCTGGAGGACGCTGACACGCACGATTCAAACCTCGCCAGTTTCCCGCTCGATCTCATGGGCCACCTTTGAGGTGCCTCCATCAGGCCCAGAGCCCAACATAGCGGATGCTGCATGCATGGCCCAGGATGGTGCGACGCCGCTCGCCTCGCCAGTTTCCCGCTTGCTCTCATGGGCCACTTTGCAGACAGCGACTGCATCGAGAGCCTGCCACCCCTGTCCAAGCGCTGCATCGAGGACAAGGTGGCGTTCCTGGAAGAGCTTCACATTGTGCGTGCCGATTGCCCCGGCCCCTGATGATCGCACCGTGGAAGAACTTCAACCTTACTTACCGCAACGAGGACAAAAACAACAACAATGTCAACCGGCGCCTAATGGGCAAGTTCTGCCGCTGCATCAATGATCTAGCGTTGAAGATATACCTAATGGCCGACGCTACACACGGTCCAATGGCTAAGATCCTCCAACCCTTGTGCTGCTCGACCGCGTGCTTTGCACCACGGACAGGGAAGCCATGGTGGGCAGAGTGCCACTTGCACTGCTACCTCCAACCACAGCCCCTTGATGTTGGATTGCACGCCATCACCTGCCACTCACCGACGCTTACAGTTCAAGGAATTTTGGTTGCGCATGAACGGCTTCCACGACATCGTGACCGAGGCTTGGCACTCCATCCATGACATCGACCCACTCCGCCGGATTTGGTTGCGGCTGCAAGCAACCGCGAAGAAACTCACCAGCCGGCCCTCCCGCACAGTCAGGAGCGTCCGAGACAAGATGGCCATCTGCCGTGAGCTCATCTTGAAATTCGACAAAGCGCGGGAGGATCGGCTGCTCTCCACCGATGAGATCTGGCTGCACAAGAACATGAAGATCGCCTATCGGGGCCTCGCCTGTAAGCGATGGTGGATGTGATGAACACGGAATAAACACAGCGAGATAAACACGACGATGAAGTGGATGGTAACTTATATGACGCAACGAGTCTCTCTATTGGTCCCTGTCGCCAATGCAACATGTCGTCAGTGCAACAGCTCTCAACCCTGAAAAATATTCGCAACTCCACACACTTGCGCACGTAGCTGCCGACCACGAAGCGGCAAGTTGCAACCGTCTAATTTCCAATGGAACAGCAGATCACACAAGACTTTAAACACCAAATCAATGCGGATCGGTGTAGAAATTCAATAGAGTTGCAAAGCAATCAACTATGAACTAAGATTTATCTTAAACGTGGTCTAAACCTAATTTGGGGCGTCCTGGCACTTATATAGGGGTTCAGGACGACCAGAAGTTGAAAAAATACATTGAAAATCGACCCAGATCGAGATCGGTCGACCTGACTCGGACACAGCCGGTCGGGGGCCGGCCGATCAGGCCAGGATCGAGCAGGCCGGTTGAAACCGGGCCTAGCACCGGGTGGTGACAAGGCTAGGGGTCCAGAGCCCCTGCATGTGGCCCGATGTGCACCGGTCCAGGGTCCGGTCGGTGTCGGGCGGATCCGGCCTAGCACCCGATCAAACCGGATGGGTGATCGGGCCGGCCGGCGTGGCGGCCGGTCAGACCGGGGATGGCGTTGGCCTGGACATCTCCCCTCGCGAATGCCTCCCTCTCCTCCCTCGCGCATCCATTGGATGTCTTCTTGTCCAGCTCCATATCCAGCTTCATACATAAGTAACAAGACTTAGGCAGCATAAAGTTTTCATCAAAGTATCATTTAGGAACAAGTTCACATGGTGTTTGAGTAGCTTCGCACGAGCCCTTGTAATGGGTCCAATCCTAACTTTATTGGATTTGAGCTTCACATCAGCATTGTCTTCATCTTGCAATAACGAAGGTAGTGGATTGGTAGGGATGTCCTCATCAGCCTCGCTCGAGCGCACCGATCGCCAGGCAACGTTCGTGGCTGGCCTCCCTCCAGGACGGCGACGCCAACACCACGTACTTCCACCAGTAGCCGCAAGAAGAACAAGCTATGCAGCATCAGCGCCAAGGGCCGCTTCTTGACCGACCACGTGGATACGGCCGAAGCCGCCTTCTCGCACTTCGACGACCTACTCGGCACCGACACACCCCGCGACCTTACCCTCGAGCTGCAGCACCTGATCACGCCCTCAGAAGCTCTCTCTGAGCTCGACGCTCTGTTTGACAAGGAGATATGGAACACCATCAAGCGCCTGCCTGCAACGAAAGCTCTTGGCCTCGACAGCTTCACCGTCAAGTTTTTGCGGGCATGTTGGAGCACGGTGAAGGACTTTGTTGAGGCATTTGCGCTAACTCCACGCCCTCCGCGGCCGTGGCTTCCACAGGCTAAACCAGGCGCTACTCACCATGCTCCCAAAGAAATCCGACGCCACCACCCTTGGCGACTATAGGCCTATCAGTTTTATCCATCTCGTGGCCAAGCTTTTCGCCAAGATGTTGTCGCTGCGCCTCGCTCCCAAGCTAGATAATCTGGTGAGAAAGAAACAGAATGCCTTCATTCTAGGGTGCAGCCTGCACGACAACTTCGTCCTTGCTCGGCAGTCAGCGCGGCTGCTTCACTAGCTCAAGGAGCCCAGGGTGCTGTGCAAGCTTGAACTAGCGCGCGCCTTCGATTCCATCTCCTAATCTTTTCTCTTTGAGTTGTTGCGCCGCTACGGATTCAGCGACAAGTTTCTGGATTGGTTAGCCATCCTGCTCAGCTCGGCGAGCACTCGGTGCTGATCAAGGAGAGCCAGCCCCCCATATGGCATCGACCTGAGCTACACCAGGGCGACCCCCTGTCTCCGCAGCTCTTCGTGCTTGCGGTGGACGTGCTCGGCCACCTGATCAGCCACGCGGCGGCGCTTGGTATCCTCCAACAACTCCACCGTCATGTCCCCATCATGTCCCTCTACGCAGACGACGTGGTGCTCTTTTGCCGCCCGTCTCACGATGACACCACCGCCATCTGTGCGCTACTACAACTCTTCGGACAGGCGTCTGGCCTAACCGTAAACTACGGCAAAAGCTCTACGGCCCTCATCAACTGCACGGACAACGACGTGGCCACTGTCTCTACAGGCCTGGGATGCCCCGTCGTGGAGTTGCCCATCACTTACCTAGGCACCCTCCTCACTCTCAGAGCTCAGTTGCAACCCGTGATCGACCATGTCGCGGCGAAGCTGCCCACCTGGAAGGCGCACTTGATGGACAAGGCCGCGCAGCTGAAGCTGATAAGATCCGTGCTCAGCGTGATCCCCACACACCAACTTCTCGTCTACCACCCCCCCCCCCCCCCCCCCACAAAGAAGACGTTGCATCTCATTGAGAAGATCAAGCATGGCTTCCTCTGGGCGGGGCGCAAGGAGGCCCACGGCGGTATCTCTCACATGAACGGGTGCAGGATCTGCCGTCCCATCGACCGCGGCGGCCTTGGTGTCCTAAACCTGGAGAAAGCCGGCATAGCTCTGCGCCTTCGCTGGCTATGGTTCGGTCGAACGGACCCGAGCAGAGCCTGGCAAGGTCTCGACCTGCAGTTCTCAGCTGTGGAACGCGCATTGTTCTTCGCCTCCACGACCATGGTCCTTGGCGACGGACGCACGTCGCTGTTCTGGGAAGATCGATGGCTAGACGGGCGCTCCATCAGCGAGATCACACCCCACCTGTATGCCGCATGCGTCCCCAAGAACAGACAGCACATCAGAACGATTGCTGACGGCCTGCTCAACCACTCCAGGGCGCGCGACATCCATGGCACTATCGGGATACCGGAGATTGGCGAATATCTCCTTTGGCGTCAGCTAGAGCCCGTGCAGCTGTCTAACCAGGCCGACACCCTTACCTGGAAGTGGAGCGACAGCATAGTCTACTCCACCAGATCTTGCTACAACGCCATGTTCCAGGGATCGACCCACTGCAGCGCATGGAAGCTTACCTGGCGCACCTAGGCCCCACAGCGCGTCAAATTCTTCCTCTGGCTCACCAACCTGGACAGATGTTGGATGGCCGTGCAGCGCATGGAAGCTTACCTGGCGCACCTAGGCCCCACAGCGCGTCAAATTCTTCCTCTGGCTCACCAACCTGGACAGATGTTGGATGGCCGTGCGCATGCAACGCCTGGGGCTCCAGCACCACCCTCGCTGCCTCCTTTGCGATCAGGAGATGGAGACCATGCAACACCTCTTGACAGGTTTATGCTTCTCTCAGCAGGTCTAGTTTGAGGTCCTTGTCTGGATGCGCACTACCTGCAACCCTCTTGAACGCGACGACTCGCTCCCTCAAACCTGGGATGTCCACTAGTTCACCCTGTATTTTCATTTCCACCTGTGTTGTATCACCTCTTAGGGGGGCATGTAACCGTAAACCTTCTATCTTTTCAATGAAATGAAATGCAAAGGCTTTTTGCGTTTTCTCGAAAAAAATTCTGTCCAATTCAACCTATAGATTTGATTGATTCTCTATCTGTCTCGTTCAACCCCGTCCAGATCAAAGAAGCATCCCGTCCCTGCTACCATTCCATACAGATCGAAGCAAATTCCAAGCCCCACCACCAGCCTCCTCCCACGAGTCTATCCACTGGCCCTCCTCCACCAACTGCAAGGCCGTGGACCGCCGGTGCTCACCGAAGTCTTCCTCACCCTAGCCGTGGACCGCCGGTGCTCACCGAAGTCTTCCTCACCCTAGCCAGACTGCCGCTCTTCACGGGCTTGATGCTCTCCTCGCCGGCCCACCATTCTCGCCAAACCCCTTGTAAGCACGAGAGCAGATCTAAGTGAAGGCAAGATCCGCCGTTCCCATCGGAACTGCTCATACCGCTCTTCGTGGGGCAGCTATGCTGCAACACAAATCATACCGATGAAGGGGAGTCAGAACTAGTCAGACTAGAGAAAGCAGCCTCCATGGACATGGTAGTTATGGCAGCAGACCGGTTTGATAATGAAAGCTGGAGTAGAGGTGGCAGCGGCCAGAATCAAAGATGGATACAGCCATTGTAGCCCGAAATAGAATATGGATGATCTAGAGCCCAAGCTCATCCGTGGCATCACCAGTGCTACCATTCCGAGTAGTGGAGCTGGAGAATAGAGGAGGCAGGCAGCGGTTGATGGTGAGGTCCTGGGAGAGGTAATCTGCCAGGGGTGACTGCTGTAGTCAGATATTGCTGACAGTGGTGCTGGTTGTGGTCAGGAGATCATAGCAACGGGCCATGGTGAGCTTCCAATCTATTCATGTGGACACATGTTAGGAAGAACTGCAGTAAATTCCATACAGGTCAGATGGGCGGCGGTCTGGTTTGGGCAGCCCGGGTTGTAGTTGTCCCCAATTCATGGAATCAGAGTGAATTCCAATGAACAGTTCTTTGTGCAGGCAAACAGCTGTGGAATTATAACTAGAATTCCAGGATTCCATCCAAATTCTGACATCCAAACAAGGTTTAACACTGCAATCCAAGTGAATGCATGAATACTGTACTGTTAGACAGAAGGAGAATTACCTCAGAGTAATCGTGATCATAGCGAACAAGAAACCTACAGCGGCATCCCCTTACATCATGCCTGCGTCTTTGAGCATCAAGAACACGAGCATCAAAATAGAGGGCCTGCTCTTTGCCTTCCTGGTCAATTCAATGGAGAAATATTTATTCATGTGAGACATCAGCTCGAGTAAATAATAGCACTACATTACAGGACAGCTAACTCGCATGACAATAGATTGGTCATTTGTTCAACTTTACATCCAATGACCAAAGCATAAACAGAAATAACCAAATAACAGCATTCCTTATTCAGACCCTCAACAATACTCTAATTTCAATATAATTATGTCTTCAACTAGCAGTGAACTGCATGCATATTTAATCTCAATACTCTAGTTATGCTCTCGATGTTTGTGCACCGACAACCAAGAAACAGCTTTCTTCGTCAGCCCTATTTGACAGTCGGTGGTTGAAGACTTCCATTTTGCAAAAAAAAAAATTCACACTTTGAAAAGAAAAAAAAGAAAAGTATTGGATAAATTCACATCCAATCTTAGATAAAACTCAACTTTAGCACTCAAAACAATATGATATAAATCAAAACATGCAGCGCTTTTAAGTAAGAAATATATAAATCTTGCTCTACAATACTGTAAAATGAAAGAAAGGAAGTCTGAATAGGTAACGTTCCCAATGACCAAATCCAATGTGTACAACACTCCTGATGATCAGGCCATTTACACCTTCACTAATATATGTAAAAGGAATGCTGCCAGTTGGTCCTTGTGGCATCGAAGTGAAATTCCATTTTGAAATATGGTTACCACTAATTTAGAAATAAATGTAAAAAAGCAATGCTGCTGGTTAGTCCTTGTGGCATCAAAGTGAAATTCCGTTTTGAAACATGATTATCATGAATACAGAAAGCAACAGGAAAGTGATGCTGGACATAATATCCTGTTTATTGTTGCAACTACAGCATTACTTTATTATAGTATAAAACAAATGCAGAACTGCAACTTAATTCTTAAATGATAGAGTAAAGCCATCCAACAAATGTTGCCAACCACAAAATTTTGAGAACTCACAAAATAGAATTATAACTTTTAGAAGTCTAGACAAAGAAGAAATAAGGCAGTTTATTCTATGTACTGCAGATCCTCGAGCGTCATAAAAAAGACAAGGTGAAAATATTTAAATTGATCACGTCTCTTAAAAAGGGACACAATCAATAACTTGGCACAAGAAGCAGTTGCAATCTGTCTGCCATGCGCACTGCAGTCAGAACAGAAACTTCGAAGGACCCAACATTTTTGGGAGCTGAAATCTGACAGGCCCATCACTCTATCAGATGGCAGGAAGTGACAGAAAGGAAATAGCTTGGGAGTCAACAAGCAGAGCTATTAAGTGTACAATATAAAACCATAGCTGGAAAAGTTGCCAAGGATAGGACACATGTTGAATAGCTAACAAGCTGGCTTGACATTTCAAAGAACTCACGTAGACAACAATTCTCAAATTGTGACAATGCTAGCTTGCAAAATCAGATGAAAATAATGGTTTAAGATGACAATACCTGAAAACAAAGAATGAGGTCCCCAGGAAGCACAGCAACACATTCTGTAGCTTCACATGGAAGTGAGCGCTGTCGCACACATTTACGAACATTAATCCATTCATCCTCTTCTGCCCCAAATCCAGAAAAACGAACTCTTACTTCCTGAAACACAGAAAATAAACAGGTGCAAACACAGTTAGTGTGAGGCATAGGTAGTAAACACGCTGTGGAGGACGACAACCACAGAAAATAAACTGGTGCAAAAACAGTTGGTGTAAGGCATAGATAGTAAACACGCTGTACATAGACATACATAACATAATGCTTGAAAAAGAAAGGAGTCTAGTTTTTCACATCGACTATTTAAAGCTGTGCAAATAATCCTTAAGATTGGTCTGGGCAGTAATCTGCTAGTTTGAAGTCAAATAATCGATCTTTCCCAATGGAAGTTCTGACTTAACTAGCCACATCAAGAAATGCTTCTCTTTGTTCCTTTTTCCGCTACTCAAGTCAGCTGACAGTACACCAGCCGCCACTTGAACAACACCAGGCACACCTATCACTTAGTGCTTAGGTAACACCACACCAACTGATTCAGTGGGTACCACAAGCATTCCCATGTAAAGCACCACAAGTTCAAGTGCCATGCAGAGGTACTCTGTATCACCAACCCTTGAGTGTCTGTCGTGCAACTTGCCCCCAAACAAGTTTGCCTGCTCATATGTCTGAACTCTGAAGTGCATTGCACACTGACCACACACAGTTCCCCAAAGGTGATGCACTGTACAATTTGGCCAGAAGCGAACTCATTTGGATGCAAAGCAATTTTCATGCTACGGCTGTGAGGCTTTTGAAAAAAAAAAGGCCATGACCTTCCTTTGGTGTTTGTGAAGTTAACAAAATCAACTACAGATAAATGAGGAACGCAGCTATCTATAGCTTCAGTTCTAGCAAACTGCCTTGAATAAAACTGCCAGAAATGTATGAAGCAACATTATCCATATTTAACAAAAGTTTTACAGTCATTACCGGGTCTCCTGTTTCAAACAACCTGTGTGACAGGAAGGCAGCAACATCATACCTGTAATAAGAAAGATTGATCATGCATGCAAATCAACAAGGCTTTTTAGAAAATAAAAGGTAAATAGATGGCTCAATTACATCAGTATACAGCATAGAACACTCCATGGTTAAAATTCGAAATCATGTTGAATGAACAGGGATGTCTGTCACATCATCCAGCCACTAATTGGTCAGATGCAATTACCAAATACCAATAGTATTATTTAATGGATACGATTGGATGTATTTGTTAGCGCCCAATTGAACAAGAAAACTGCAGCCATGGTTTGATCTTGAGTTTGAATTGAGATCTAACTTGTGGATCAGTAATCCTATATACGAAGGACCATGTGTGACCTTTGAAATCAAGCAATGAAACACTTAAGAATTCTTGAAGCATCAGGGGTCTCTTCCATGTGAAGGAGAAGCCCAGGTGCTGGTTGAAGAGGGCGAGTGCACTAGTATAGTGTCCCGATATTTGGGCCATTACCCTACCAATTATTCCACTGTGAACTAAGCTTCATATCATTTCATAACAGACGCAAACAGGGTGTTATGATGCTTAGTTAGTGAGCAACACCATGTGGCAGGCTTTGACTTCACCACACAGATCTTTTGTTTGGACATTTACCCTACCCAATCCTCCCATTGTGAACCAACGTTCATAGTATAGCCTACAAGGTTGATAAGTTGACAACCTGGCCTTCTGGTAAGCAACTGGACACATGCCAATGCGCACTATTTAGCTCATTTGGGTGCATTATTAAGGGGAGGGCATAAAAATTTGGCAGAAAGTGGAGCGCCCACCCCCCACCCATGTTTCCACAAAAGAAGAAAGTGCATACACGTAAACACACGATATGTGAGATCAAATGAGAAAGGGGGGAAATAGGTAGATCGACATACCATGCACCATCTCTAGCTGACTTTGCTTCAAACTCGACTTGGCCAGCATCCGAAGAATTTTTACCTGATTGTTAACAACTCCATCAATAACCAGAGGAAGGAAAAGCAACAAGAAAAATGGATATCAAGTTTCGTGGCTGGACTGTGGCAAAACTAAAACCTTCCATCTACAAGACACTGAACAATCATCATATGTGGCCTGCAATTGTAAAATGATGTTCAACGACTGCGCTAAGGGTGTCGACAAGCTTTGATATGGTCCACAAGTAACTACAGACTGTGAAGTAGCCCAAAACACGCTAAACCCTAGAGCGGCAAGCATAGGCACAATCGCTAGAGATTAAGGGGGGGCACCTACACCAAAGCATAAGAGGCTGATGATTCCTGCACAAATTTTGCACCACAAAAGCATTACCATGATCATCCCCATCCTAAGCAGCAGCGGAATTACATGGCAAAGAAATAAACATCATACCGAAATCAAGTTATCTCAGTGTTCAAGAAGCACCTGGGTGGGATCCGGAGTGGCCAGAGGAAGACGGCTGAGCCCTAATGAAGGAAGCCGGGTGGTGCTCCTCGGCCCCCGTGGGCAGCATCTTGCCCTGCGGCAGCGGCAGCGGCGAGCCCCGGGTGGTCCTGGAGCGCTGCGAGTACCTCCGGTTCTGGAACCAGTTCCAGACCTGCGCCCAGCCGCAAAGCCACACAGATCGGAATAAGACGGGCCCATCTCCTCTCGTATCCCCAGGATGGAAGGCAATTAAATTCGAACGAATTACTCGGATCTTTCTTCCGCGACGGGGCGGGGGGAAGGAAAAGCTACCTGCTTTGGCTGGACGGGGATCTTGCCGGAGCGGGCGGGGGAGTTGGTGAACTTGTCGGCGAGGCCCTGGATGACGTCGCGGTGCGGGATGGCGTTGTTGAGATGGCGCAGGCGCTCCTCCATCTCCGCCACCTCCGCGTGCGTGAACCGGAACGCCGGGCCCCCGGTGCTCGGCGGCCGCCCCATCCTGTCTCGGCCGAAGCTCTCCTTCACCGTTGCTGCCGCGGCTACGTCGTTAGAGGGGAAGATCCGGCGGATAGATCGTCGGAGAAGGACGCTGGCTGGAGAGGCGGGAGGAAGTGGAGGGTGGAGAAGAGAGACGTTACCAGTTCAGGCAGGCAGCCGCGGTGCCTCGACGGGCCTCGAGCTCTTGTCTGTGTGCCGCTGCCCGCTGCCTGTGTTGCCTGACCCCTGCCCTATTTCTTCTTGGAACCGGGGGCTAGCTCATGTGGCACGGGGCTAGACATCTGTCATGACTCGCCAGCGTGGAAGATAAAACAGGCCCGCAATTAGTTCTGTTTGGTTTGCACGATTCTTTTAAAAAAAAGGAAACAACAATATAATGTCATAAGTCATAACATGTCATGACATGTTAAATCTTATAGATATACAAAATATTGGAATCAGTAAGTTTTTTTCCAACCGGGCTTCCACCCCTTTCCATTGCATTAACGGAAATATAAGGTTCTGAGAATTGCAACTAAAAGAAAGGGGGTAGGAGAAAGGAAGCGAGTCGGGGCAATACCAGGAAACCCACTGTAGACATTCGCCATCGAATGCCTACTATGGGGCGAAAACCTGATACCACCATCTAGAGTATAATATCACAGGTTTACACAGATTCCAGGAAGAACTACCAGCAAACCAGGGGACAAAACACAAAACGAAACATAGCTACGCTTCTTTGCTTGGAAGGTGAGAAGAAGTTGAGCAGTCACTCTTCAGCACATCATGTCCCTGTAATCATCAGCATGGAGCTTGGACCAGCAGCAGTAGTTCGGCTAGCGAAGACGGAAGAAGCAGTACGCATCAGCTTCGCGGCGCCATCAGCCAGACAACTTTTGTCGCTGCCCTCTTGAAGACCTGCCCAGTACAACAACAAAGAAATAGAGAAAAAGGAAATCTCACTAGGTGATCTCAATATATGATTCTCAAAAGTAACTTTGTTTCTAATGTTCCAGATAGCCCAACAGATAGAAGCAACAAGGGTCACATAAAACTTCTCCATGTGAGGAATATATGAGTGGAACCAAGCAATAGCCTGCCAAAAATTATTGGGCACAGAATGGGCACCCATTGTAGTACCAAGGACACCCCAAACCACTTCGAGGTACTGCAAGTGAAAAAAAGGTGGTCACATGTTTCAACCTGGTTACAAAAGGAACATAAGGGAGATCCTGTCCAATTCCTTTTCCTCATGTTCTCCCTGGTCAGGATAGCATCTTGACAGAGTTGCCACATGAAAATTTTATTTTTCAGAGGCAATTTTGCTTTCCAAATCCAACTATTACTAGAGCCAGCAAGGTTTTTTTCAAGCATCTTGTAGACTGATTTGGTAGAGAACATGGAGTTTTTATTAAGGGACCAGGAAATCTTATCATTTTCATTAGATAACGATAGCATACCAATATTTTCAATAATGGAATTCCATTGAGCAAGCAACTCCCCACGAAGTTGTCTGCGGAAAGGGATAACAAAGTTTGCATCAATAAAGGTTTTAATAGAGCAATCTTGGAGTTGACAGATGTCATATAAGGCAGGGAACTGTTCGCAATAGGGTCGGTTATCCAGTAAAGGATCTTTCCAAAGTCTAGTAATGTCTCCATTCCCCAAAATGACTTTCCTACCAGCAAAATATGTATCTTTAACTTTAAGGAGTGCTTTCCAGCAAGGGGAGTCGTTGAATCTAGTTACAACAATAGCTACTGTTTTGGTTCTCAAGTATTTAGCTTTAGCAATATCTTGCCATAGGCCATTCTCAGTCTCGAGCTTCCACCACCACTTACAAAGGAGGCTGATATTTTGTTTTCTCAAGTGCTTAACACCTAGACCACCTTTGCCTTTAGATCTACAAACTCTACACCATTTCACCATATGGTATCCTCTTTTATGCTTCTTACCATGCCAAAAGAAACGGCGTCTATGTTTATCCAACCGCTCAATGAAGGTTTTGTTTAACAAAAACATAGCCATGATATAAGAAGGAAGATTGGACAAGCAAGAATCAACAAGGGTAAGTCTCCCACCCGAAGAGGAAGCACCACCTTTCCAGGCATCTAGTTTTTTCACAAATTTTTCATCAATGAACTGAAGGTCCGAATTCTTTAGGCATCTAAAGGAGACAGGCATACCCAAGTACTTCATAGGCAAGGTGCCAACCTGGCAACCAAACATAGACGAATATTCATTCGGGCAATCTCATTGTCACCACCAATGAGGAAAATTTCACTTTTTTGAAAGTTAATTTTTAACCCAGACATGAGCTCGAAAAGGTACAGGAGAAGCTTTAGGTTCAGCGCCTCCTCAAATTCATGCGAGATACAGAGGACAGTATCATCCGCGTATTGCATAATGGCCACACCATTTTCAACCAGATCAGGGGCGAGCCCGACTACCAAGCCATTAGACTGAGCCTCAACGACCATCTTGGTCAAGCATTGGACAACTGAGTTGAAAAGAAAAGGAGAAAGGGGGTCTCCCTGTCGCACGCCTTTTGCACTTTGGAAATAGGGACCCATCACGTTATTTATTTTAACCGAAACAGTGCCATTGTTAAGAAATTGTTCAATCTTACTGCACCAAAAATCGCCAAACCCCATGGCCCGTTGGCAGCTTAGGAGGAAATTCCAATTAACTTTATCAAAATCTTTTTTCGAAGTCAAGCTTGAAAATGATACCAATATGATTCTTAACATGTGTGTGATGCATTATTTCATGAAGAGACATAATGCCATCCACAATGTTTCTTATTTTCATAAAAGCATTTTGGTTGATACTAATAATCTTGTCAAGGAAAGGCTCAACTCTAATTGTCAAAACTTTAGTCAGGAGCTTGTAAATGCACCGCATGAGACAAATGGGTCTGTATTGACTGTTTTTATTAGCATCAGAAATTTTTGGAAGCAAGGTGATAATGCCATAGTTGAGTCTCTGCACGTCAAGGTTTCCAGCATGGAAAGCACGGAATAACTGCATAATATCGCCTTTAACAATCTCCCAACAGTGCTGGTAAAATTCTATAGGAATGTTATCAGGGCCAGGGGCTTGTTTTTCTTCATAAAAAAAGAGCTTCTTTGACTTTTTCCATGGTAAAAGGTTTACTAAGCACATCATTGTCCCTGTCATCTAGTTTCTCATGAGGACCCCAAGCATCATGATCGATAGGGAAAAAGTTGCCAGGGGCTGGGCCAAACAAATTTTTATAATAGGAGGTGGCATGTTCAATGAGCTTATCAGTACCTTCAATATTGACCCCATTGTCATTTAAAGAGAACATAGTATTCTTCCTTTTTCGACCATTCGCTACACGATGGAAATAGCTGGTGTTCAAATCACCTTCTAGGAGCCATTTTTCATGAGCCTTCTGGTACCAAAGTAACTCTTCTTCAACGTATATTTTCATAAGCTCCACTAAAATGTCAGTTTTCCTAACACTCAGGTCAGGGGGCAACTCATTGGCTTCTTCTAAGGTTTCGATAAAAGCAAGCTCTTCTTTAATTTCCATTTTCCCTTTTTCTAGTATGACCGTAGAGATTTGAACCCCAACCCTTAAAAAACTTTTTAAAACGTTTCAACTTAATGTTGAAAATATCGATCGGATCAGTGTTATAAACACGCTTCTTCCAAATATCAGCGACAGAGGGAAGGAACTCCTCATTTTGGAACCAGGAAATGTCAAACGTAAAGTCTCTCGACTTAGTAGCATTATTGGGCAAAGATCCAGAGCCTAGTAATAAGGCATTATGATCCGACAAATCTCTAACCAGCTTCCTTACAGAAACTAAGGGGAATAAATCCTCCCAATCAGGATACATGAGAACTCTGTCAAGCTTTTCAAGGGTAGGTGTAGCATGTTTATTGGACCAGGTATATTTACCGCCATGCATGAAAATATCTCTGAGCCCCAAGGTATGGATAATCGAGTTGAACAAGTCAGAGGAATGAGAGTTGATAAAATTGGTATTCTTCTCCCCACTATGTCTTAGAATGTTGAAATCACCTCCCACAATAAAGGGCATAAACAAACCATGACAAAAGGAGGCAAGTTCAGTTAAAAATTCAGTTTTATTTTCCTCATGAGCCGCCCCATAAACAACTATTAGGGCCCAGTTACATTTCTTATTTTTATCCCAGAGAACAAACTGAAGCATGTATTTTCCAGTTTTGAAATCACTCACATCTAGGGAGTCATTTTTAATTCCACATAGGATGCCACCAGATTTTCCTCTAGAAGGGATCCATTTCCAAAAGTAATTATTCATAGGGTCCAAGGTGCTGAAAAAACTCATCTTATAGTCTTTTTTCATTGTTTCCTGAATGCCAATGAAATCTAGAGAGTAATCATGCATCAAATCCTTAATACAAGCAACTATCCCTTTTTTCCCACACTCCTACTGTTCCAAAAAGCCCCTTTCATTTGTAGAGAAGGTTTGACTCTATTTCTGATAACCCTGCCAGGAGCATGAGCAGATTTGTTATCAGGTGAACAAGAGCTCTTTTTTTGACTTCTGGTATTAGGCCTCGAAATAGCCACCACAGATTTTTTCCTGGCAGATTTGCATTTTCTACTCTCCACAACAGTAAAAGGTTCCTCATTATCCGAGGTCTCAACCCAATCCAATGAAAGAGGAGTAGCTTCCCCGGTATTGTCCTCAATGAAAAGAGTAGAAGAAGGGGTCTTAACATTATCATTTTTACTAGAAAGGTCATTTCTAGCAGTTTCTAAATCTCTAAGAATATCGAACGCCGCAAAATCGTTATCAGGAATTCTAACCCCCATCTTACAAGCTCTAAGCATCAGTTCATTATTTGAAAGAGCAGAAAAAGAGTTATTACATGAGGGATTAGAAGGAGCATCAGTACCTTACAGGTTCCTTTTCTTGGCGACATTGGAGACCTTTTCCATGATATTCTCATTGGCATGAGGCTGGATCCTAGCGCTGAACCTTGTGAAAACAACATCTGGGACAGTGAAGTTAGCATCACTATTATCTTCAGGGGGAGTTTCAGGCGACTGAACCATATAAGCAGGAGAACCAATCAGGGGAGAGTTTTCACCATCAGATATTTCAGTGATAGATGGCAGGGGAGGCCAAGCATCAGCAGGAAGTCTTTGATTAAAAGGGGGTAATAGAGACGACACTAAGATAGTGGGAGAGGAGACACGCTCATTCTGTAGAATAGGACAGGGCACCAGCCAGCTGTTCGGAGGACTTGGAGTACCGGCCATCATAGCAGCCTCATGTTCCTTTGTCATTGTTTCAATCAGAAGCTCACGATCTTCAACACTTTCTTCCTCATAATCTTGCTCCTCAGTACAGGTGTCTTCAGTTGTCGCCACGAAATTCTCAGAAATGGTATCACAAGTTCTCCCATGCCTTACAGAGTCGGTTTGACTGTCTCCACCTTGAATTTCTGAGGATTCTTCAGTATCCGTGCGCCTCTGCTCAAATCTAGCTCTCTTAGGGGACGGAGCACCAGAGCTTGCGCCCACTGTGATTGTAGTGATGTTCTTAGGAGGACCACCAACAATGATCTTGTAAATCTCATAGAAGAAGTCGTAGAAATTGTCTCCAAGGCAACCTTCAGCAGAATCAGGGATCAGCTCCACATCCCGACAGCCAATCAAAACCCAAACATACTCAGGTTTATGAAGAGTTGCAGCATCCAAGTCCAGGGAGACACCAACCATGGAACCAGCATAGAAGGCAGTTTCTTCAATTCTTTTGTCCAAAGGGATATTTCTAATTTTCACCCAGGCCTTTTGAAGAACAGCCTTAGCACCCACAGACGTTGTCCAAGCAGAGAGTCATACAGTAGCTTCAACAGTCTTAAGGCGCATCGACGAACCATAGTATACAACTCTCTCCACCTCCCTCGGCGTGGGGAATCTCATGATGTATTGACTGGGACCAATAGTTCTTGCAGTGCATCTCCAACTTTCACCAAAAGCAATGTTAAATTCATGCTCAATTTCCGTATGAGTAGCACTTCCCTCAATCATAGTGATCACCACACTACTAGCCCTTTCTTTGTTTTTCTTAGAAGTACTTTTGTCAGGCATGAAGAAGAAACCACGACCAGGAGACTGAAAGCCGCACATCGAAGAAATACATTCCCAAGGAAAGATCACTTGGCAAATCTGAGAAATGTGGCCCATGCGCTTGCATCGCTCGCAGCAGATTGTGGGACAGCGAGCAGTATAGTGTCCTGCAAGATTGCAATTGAGACAAGGAGGATCAACAACTGCCATAGGGAAATTGGCCGCACCCCCATGACCAGCACCCGCCACACCACCAGAAGCATGGGAATTCACTTCCTGGCGTTGCTGATCCGAACCACGCGTAGCAGCTTCCCAGCGATCATTGGATTGCTGTGAGCCGGAACCGCGGAGGTTGTTGGAGGAGGTTTGAGCAGCCTCCTTGCGCTGCCAGACATGACGCCCGCGACCTCGATTCACAGGAGGCTGGCCGCGATTCCCCCTCCCTGCTCTGTATCTTCCGCCACCATCACCCATCGGTCGCGAGGGGGGAAGCCGCCACTTGAGCGAACGAGCGAGGATCACCGGCGACTTTGCCACGCCACCAACCGAAGGAAACAACAGTGGGGATTGGTGTAGGAGATGGAACCCTAGTCTCGGACCAGAAGTGGTCGAAAATGGAGTCGAGGATTGACCAGGAGGCGACGCCGCTAGGAGGAGTAGGGGTCGAGTTAGGGTTACCTGGCCCTACCTGTCGGCGACCGCCATGGGAATCGGTCGGTGCAGAACCAGGAGGAGGACACGTGTGGAGATCCTGATCCGCCATGGCAGAACCACCAGATGGGCTGCTCTGGCCCAACATTTGCCCCCGCGGATGGGCTCCCGCCATTGGCGAGATTGCTGGAGTCCCGAGGATCCCCGGCTACGGTGAATGTCGTGGGGTGATCCAGTCCTTCCACCGTCCTGGATCGATGATGTGCCCTCCATGGGGGCCTGTAGGTGAGCTACTTGGATAGGGAGAGGCGGGAGAGACGAGCACCCGAGGGGCAGATGCCGCCGTCACCGCCGGAAAAAGCTCCTCGATCGAGGTCGGGAATGGTGGCGCAGGGACGGTCGTCACCATCGGGAATCAGTAAGTTGTTTGGTGGCACCATAGGAAAATGCAAAAGTTCCAATAGATATCGGTACATTTCATAATGTCTCGGGGTTTTGATTCCCAGCAAGATGTTTGTAGGCGTAAGGACTTGTGATCATGATTAGAAGGGCTAACGATCTCAAGCCACGCAATATTTATACGCGTTCATCCTCCGGATGATGACCCGGTAACAACCATACGTCTTGTGTCGGTTATATTACGAGGAGCATGTGAGGTGCTCAGGTCTAGCTGGAGGGTATGGTGGACGACAGCTAGGAGTCTAGCCGGCGTGTCGAGTTTGTTCCAGCTAGGATACAATTCCGGGTAGAATGAAACTGGTGGGTATACTCCAAGAGCCTAAATAGAAACTGCCTATCCGCTACTACAACTCCGGTGAGCTTCTCGCTGGAGTATTGTGGCTTCTGGTGGGTGGATGCAGCTCACCGGAGTCTTGTGGCTTGTGGTGGGTGGATGTGTGTATGAGTTGTGATTGGATTTCTTGAATTGTGAATGGAATGCGAATGGAATGTGCATGGAGGCATGTTCTTCCTCCATGGGCTACTCCTTTTATATCCTCGGCCATGGACATTGGGGCATGGCCAAGAGGTTACCGCCATAGTTAAGGTGATATAGCGGTGCCAAGCTCCTTAGCGTCTACTCCTTAGCTTCTTATCTTGATGAGGACATCCCCTCTGAACTACTACATTCTCCACTTTATGATGATCAAGATGTTCCTGCGAAGAACAAGTCCAATGAAATCGGGATTGGACCTATTGCAAGAGCTCGTGCGAAGCTACTAGAACAACAGGTGGATTCACTCCTAAACGAAACCAATGATTTATATAACGAGAAATTTATACTACCTAAGTCATTGCAACTATGTATGATCGGTTACAAGGGGGATCAAGCGACGCACGGGAAGAAGAGGAGTAGTTGCACGTGATGCTGGACGAGAAGGCTATCTAAAGATGTGAGGGAGGAGAGAGAGGCAGGCGCGTCAGCACGAGACATCACCAGCGGTATTGCCGAGCGGCACTGCCAGCCTTGACACATAAGCATTGTCGGCCTCCACGTAGGGCGACACTGACGGCCTGTGCCCAGCAGCATAGTCGGCCTACTGTCGTGAATCATTTTGGCCGAACCCAATCAGGGTCAGTTTGTATCAGGTCTATTACGTACTTTTCGAGTCTTGGACGCCCCGAACCCCTACAGGGGATCCCCCATTAGGTTTAGACCACGTTTAAGATAAACCCTTGTTCCAGATTTGTTTGCTTTCAATGTAGCTGAAATTACCACACCAATTCGCATCGATCTGGTGTTTTGCTATTGAAAATTTGTGTGATTTGTTGTTCCATTGGGAATTGGGAGGTTGCAATTTACCGTCTCGTGGTCGACGGCTACATCCGCAAGCGTGTGGACTTGCGAATATTTATAGGCTTGAGAGTTGTTGCATTGGCATCAGGGATCGATCGAGAGAGTTCATCAGCGACATACAAGTTATCCTCTTCGACTATCATCACCATCCTCCCCGCTTACTGATAAGACCGGGCCACCCCTTATCATCTTGGTAACAGATTCCAACGTTTTCTCGGTAAGCATCCACAAATCCACCATAGTTTAGTTGTTAGAGTTATCCTATACAAGAAAAAGGCAAAAAATATTAGGGTTAGCATTTGTCATAGTCTTAGTTTGCATCGATAATGAGTTTTAGTTGTTGTTCGTGTTTAGTTTTTATTCAATCTAGAGTCTGTCGTGGTTTCTGCCGTGGCACAGTTTTTGTTCGTTTCTCTGTTGTGACAGGAAATTCCTGCTAAACTTTGACCGCGACACGATTTCTGCCAGTTTCTCTGCTTCGCTAGCCTGCCGCGACACAATTTTTGTGAGTTTTTCTTCCGCGACACAGTTTTCTATCGTGGTGCATTTTCATACTTTTTGTTGCTCCGAATTCACATAGTGTACAATTTGCATTATCTTCGAGCCGTAGACACCGCCTTTCGATGTGCGTGACTATGAACTTACCCAAGAGACTAGTTTTACCGCTCGACATGCTGCTCATTAGGGTTTGGGTGCTTTGAATTTTCTGTTGGCCATGATACAGGGAGTAGTATAAAATCAAAAGAAGGAAAATAGAAAAAAAACAAAAAGAGCTACATAGTTGTTGCGTGTGTTCATATAAAAAATAAGAGGTGATCTGTTCTAGCATATCAAAGTGAAGGCACAGTTTACTTTCTGCACCTGTAGTTGAGCAATCTTGCGCTTGTTACATTGAGCTTTGCTAGTGTCTCTCGAGTGCATTGCAAGTTTGCAACAAGCTTCATCCACATAGTTTGCATTACCACATTCATCGCGTTGTGTGAGTTTCCTTGGGTGTTTTATACGGTTAGCGCTAGGACTTGATTTGGTGCATATAGGCAGCCGATCTATAGCTGCACCATATATCCTATTTTGTTGTGTGATCGTTCTTGTATCTTTGGTATTTGCTTCGCCACATCCATGCACTAGTCCGTCAATCCAAGTTAATAGTATACACTAATTCACTTAGGAGCAGTAAGATTTACCTTTCTTATCAGTTTTGAGTGAGTTGTGAGAGTACCACCAAAGATTTTTGTTTCGTGCACTAACCTAGTAATCATATCTTCTAGTGATTTTAATGTTGACCAGAAAAATGATGAAGCTTCAATAGTTTCTTGGAGGGAGTATGAAGCTCTCTGTGATATTTTGTGGCGTGAACTTAACGTTGCAGTTGATGGTCTTGCTGAAGACATTCAGACTGTCCACATGGAGATAGACACTATGGCAGCGACTGTCAATACAGTCCAAACATAAGTGACATATAATCAAGCATCTATTCAAGCATTAACCCAATCTATCCAAGGTTTGCACATACTTGTGGAGCAACAACAACAGACGCACCATGACGATGAAGGAAGTGTTCATGGTGATCACGAGGCCGCCCCAGCTGCTCATGGGCATGGCGTGGGTCGTGGTCTTGGAAATGGCGTTCGTGGTTGTGGTTTTGTCCCCGTCGGCACCCAGCGTGTTCCTCTACAAGCTCAAGATGATGGTTTGGGTAAGCCAAAATTCTCAATATCCAGATTTGAAGGTGATTCTGATGTTGAACAGTACCTCACATGGGAGCTAAATATTGAGAAATTGTGGTGTCTACATGAGAATATTGGACATAGGAAGATGAAACTTGCTTCCTCTGAATTTGATGGCTACATTTTGCGTTGGTGGGATGGTATTGTTTGTGCTCGAGAAGAAGATGGTGATCCCTATTATTACATGGCGCACCATGAAGGATATGATGCGAGCTTGTTTTGTTCTCACTAATTTTTTGCGTTCAGTTTTTGATAACTTGACTCAATTGAGGCAAGGTGCTATGAATGTTGATGCGTACAATATGGAGATGGATATGTTTATGCAGCGTGCTCGTGTCCGTGAAACTATTGAGATGACTACGCAGCGATTTCTCCATGGAATGCGTTTTACCATCAAAGGTATTGTTCGGCACCACCACTACAATTATATGAACGAGATACTACATCATGCAAGAGAAGCGTAAGCATAGTTGGCTGAAGAGGCGCAATTAAAAGGGTG
The DNA here is from genome assembly GCA_030979885.1 of Lolium multiflorum. Classification (NCBI taxonomy): domain Eukaryota; kingdom Viridiplantae; phylum Streptophyta; class Magnoliopsida; order Poales; family Poaceae; genus Lolium; species Lolium multiflorum. The sequence continues at coordinate 74,254,131 of CM061753.1, read as the reverse complement.
CAATACACGGGATGGGCTCTTTTCATCTAGGGTGCCATCCTCATCAGCTCCATCTACGCGTCCCACTGAGAGTTCTACTTCATCCATTAAGCCGGTCTCCAATGTGTCTACCACAAAGAAGCCCGCACCTGCAGCTAGTGGAAGTGGTTCTAACATGTCTACAACCCGCAATCGAGATATGGCGTGTCATACATGTGGTGGCAAGGGTCACTTTAAGAGAGAGTGTCCTAATCGCAAAGTCATTATTATTAATGAGGACAATGAGTATGATACTGGAGATGATGTTGATCTGGAAGTTTCGAATGATGATGGCTATGGCAATGATGGTGTTGATGCATTTGCTTCACATGCACAAATCATTGTTATCTCACAACGTGCTCTTAATGTGACGCCAAGCGCGTCATGTCAGCGCTGTAATTTGTTCCAAACGAAGGCACTAGTTTGTCCCAATAAAGCTTGCAGGGTCATTATTGATGGTGGAAGTTGTCGCAATTTAGCAAGCAAGGAGTTACGTGCCAAGTTGAAGTTGAAGTATCTACCGCACCTAAATCCATACTATATTCAGTGGTTAAGCGACAATGGTGAGATGAAGGTAAACCACATGGTGTGAGTTGTTTTTGAGATAGGACCATACAAAGACTCCGTTGAGTTATATGTGGTTCCCATGACAGTGTGTAATCTATTGTTGGTCAGGCCATGGCTCTTTGATAGATCTGTGCAACACAATGGTCGCTCCAACACCTATCACTTGGAGTACAAGAGCAAGAAAGTTAACTTGTAGCCTATGTCACCATAGAAAATTGTAAATGAGTCTCGTCAGAAAAATGAAGTAAACTTGGAGGATGCACCTCTAGATAGTCGAAAGAATTGTACAACCGTGAGAGATATAATGAAAGGCGAGAGAGTGAATTCCTTAATCATATATGCCATCAAAGAAGATATGAGAGAATTTCATGAGGATTCTACAACCATGCCTCTAGCTTGTGCTCGTGTACAAGGGAGAGGTTTTGGTTTCTAACGACATGACCCCTATTTCTCTTGGTGTTTCTAGTGTTTTACATGAATTCAGCGAAGTGTTTCCGGAGGAGGTACATGCAGGATTGCCACCACTGCGAGGTATTGAGCTTCAAATCGAATTGATCCCCTGCAGCCTCGCTGCCCAATAGGGCGCCATACATAACGAACCCTGAAGAGGCAAAGGAAATTCAGAAACAAGTACAAGCACTTCTCGACAAAGGTTATTCATGGCCCGCAAGAACACATGGTCATTCATTCATGTTTTCGCGGAAGTATTATTTCCATTTTTATATCGTATCCCAACGAGGAGCCAGGTAGGGTGTTTATCTACGGTGTTTATGTCGCACCCAAGGTGTCACGAGTCTTAGGTGAATTGACTGCAAGGATTGAAATGAAAAAAAGGATGAATGTGAATATATGAGTTTTGTATATTGAAAGTGCAATAAAGTAAGGTGCATAAAGGTAAATAACTATTGAGAAATGTAATGAGTTCCTACAGAAGAAATATTAGGCGCGGGGAGATACAGTTCATGCTGATAGTGAATGTGTCTTGTGAAATAAATTTGATAAGTGAATATGATTCTTTTCATTTATATCCGAGTAGGCAAGCAACCCAAAGATAGATAAAGACTCTTCTTGGTAGATTTCATCTTTCTCTAATGTTCCTATTGCTTGTTACCAAAACCATGGTCATCGCATCTATTAAGGTGGTTAAACTAGATCAAAATTTGAACTTGGTGGTTCCTTGTTATCCTCGAGTATTGCTAGATCCTTGGTATCCTTGTTATCTGTGTACACCATATTCTTGGATACTTATTTTCTTGTGTTGTAAAATTGACTTTCTCACCATTGAAATGGAAAAGTTCTTGTGCATGTAACTACTCCATATTGCCTCTCTTTGGCTCCTTTCCTGGTGCTTTGTCCATAAACTTTGAGAGCACCTACACACATATCAAAGAAAAGGAAAAGTGATAAAATCCTACTAACACCACTAGTTGTGAAATCTCTCATGAAAATGAATCATAACTTGAAATAATGCATTTTATGATATAGTCAGAGCTAGATAGAGCATGTAATGAACACCAGAAGTATATGTTTATGTAATGAAAAACATGTTGTTTTTCAACAACAACAACACTTTACTTTTAAGTTATTTACTTTGCATCTCTAATTTCAGTTTTAAACTCTCCAAAGCAATCAAAATGGTTTATTTAGTGCATAGATAATTATAAAAGTGACACTCTAATTTGAGAGAATAAAATACTTAGACTTCATCTCTTCGTGGGATCGATACTAATACTTAAAGGATTTCAGTGATCCTCTGCACTTGTGGGTTATCAAGGATCAATCCCCACACCATAGAACCTATCTCCTAGAGTATTGTTGTAGCAGTGGTCACAAGCCAAGTAGTATTCGAGATAGATCTATTCGTGGAGTATTCAACGAGTTTCTCAATCTGGATTTTGGTTTGATTAGGAACTTACCAAGCAAACCTCATTGTGCCATGGAATTTCCATAGATCAATTGTAAGGATATATACTGAAGTGCGCTATAGTCAGACACCTTTGGATTTGCGATATTTCTGTTGTACCACTCTAATGGGTGTAATATTCATGGAATGATGTTTAGTGAGTGTTATGCCAATGACTTGCGCACTACAACGTGCAGTGGTGTGTTGAGTCATCGCACTGCCCTCCTCCCTTTTCGTAGGAGGAGAGATGATGCCTTGGAAGGCGAGTTTTCCTCCCCTTCTAGGGTTGGCACACAGAGAGGGGAGCCCCCAACCCTAGCCGCCCCTAAACTTTGCCTCCAAGTCTAGTGGGTGATGACGTTGGGACTCCAAGTGCAGAGTGTTGTGTCAGCAAAGTATTTTCCCCACAAGGGTGACTCGAGAGTTTACATCAAACTCTCAGGGAACTGGACAAAAGAGTATACTCCTCTCTCTTCTTCTAGCAATCCTTCAGGTAAAGTAAATGCCTTGTGTTCCCAACTCCACCGTATGGTTGTCAAGCACAAGGTTTCGTGTAAGTAAATAAGACAAGTAGAAACAAAACAAGTAAAAAACTAAACTAGATAAAATAACTAAGTAAAAAACATTAAAGAGGTTGGTTGTTTTTGGTGTTTTGGATGCAAATAAGAAAAGTAAATATTGTTGTATTTTCGGATTAAATAGTTCAACAAATAGAAAACAAGATAAAAGCAATATAAATGTGTTTTATGATAAAAAGTGGACCAGGGTTCATGGGTTCACTTTACAATTCTCTCTTGAAGTTGTGGTGGACAAATAGCAATTCATCAATGAGATATGAAGGTGCAGATAATAGTATATGTAAGATCAGAATTAATATGGGCATCACGTCCTAACATAGAGATGATGCAACACATCTCTCTTATACTCCACAAGAAAGGAACTTCATCAATCTTGTATTAATAATTAGCAGAGCATAGCAATAAGTACTTTGACATGAAGTTCGAATATCAAATATGCTACCTTGAACAAACAAGATCATCACTACGGTCACGTGATGAACTGATACGTTGCAAACGTATCTATAATTTTTGATGTGCCATGCTTGTTTTACACCAATTTCTATATGTTTTGTTTACACTTCGTTGCACTTTTATTCATTTTTCCGGCACTAACCTATTGACAAGATGCCATGGTGCCAGTTCCATGTTTTCTACTGTTTGTATTTCAGAAAAGTTGTACAGGAAACATTCTCGAAATTGGATGAAACAAAATCTGAAGTTCTTATTTTACCGTAACGAAGACGAAGTCTAGAGGAGAGACGAAGATGCGCCACAGGGCGGCCATACCAGCCCTTGGCGCGGCCCAGCCCCTGGCCGCGCCATGGGGTGGTGTGGCCCTCCCATGCGTCCACCGACCTCTCCATTCCGCCTATTTATTCACGATCTCGAAAAAAACCTAAATACTCGAGCCTCCATCCATGAAAAGTTTCGTCGCGTCCGCCATCGCCGACCCTAGATCGGGAGGGTTCTGAAAGCTCTTCCCGGCACCCTGCCGGACAGGGAGATCATCACCGGAGGTCTCTACATCGCCACGCCCGCCTCCGAAGTGATGCATGAGTAGTTCATCTCTGGACTACGGGTCCATAGAAGTAGCTAGATGGTTGTCTTCTTCAATTTACGCCTCATGTTTAGATCTTGTGAGTTGCCTATCATGATCAAGATCATTGATACGTCTCCAATGCATCTATAAATTCTGATGTTCCATGCTTATATTATACCAATTGCTACATGTTTTATATACACTTTATATCATTTTTATGCATTTTCCGGGACTAACCTATTAACAAGATGCCGAAGTGCCGGTTCTTTTCTGTGTTTTTGGTTCCAGATGCGAATATTCTCGAAATTACGCGAAACAAAAGGCCACGTCCCTATTTTTCCAGAAGCTTCACGGAGTCCGAAGGAGAGACGAAGGGGGCCCACGAGCTGACCACACCATAGGATGGCGTGGCCCCACCTCCTGTCACGCCGCCAGGTGGGGTGGGCCCTCGGGACTCCACTGATGCTGCTCCTTCACCTATATATTGCCCCAGATGCGAAAACCCTAAAAAATCAAGTCATATTCCACCAAGGGTTCCGCAGCGCCGCCGCCATCGACGACAAGTTTCGGGGACAGAATCTCTGTTCCGGCACGCCGCCGGGACAGGGAATTGCCCCCGCCATCTCCATCGCCATCTTCATCGCCGTTCTGTCTCCCGAGCTGAGGCTCTACCGGTAGCTATGTGGTTCATCTCTCTCCCATGGTGTGATCTTTATGTGATCATGAGCTTTGTAATCTAGTTGAATATGTAGATGTTGCTCTTGTCTATTATGCACTCTAGAGGTTACTATAATATGAACTCCGGAGTTACTCTCCACGGTGTGATGGTGACAGTGTGCGCATCGTGTGTGATTCCTTTATGACGTTGTGGAGCTTGTTTACTCCGGCTTGAGGTGTGCTTTTGCAGCCCTACACAATGAATGGTGTTTGTTATCCAACAAGAGAGTGTTTGAGAGTAGCATTTATTTATTCAATTATGTGATCATTGTTGAGAGTGTCCACTAGTGAAAGTATGATCCCTAGGCCTTGTTTCTAAGCATTGAAACACCGTTTCCAACAAGTTCTGCTACATGTTCGCTTGCTGCCATTTTTATTTCAGATTGCAATTACTACTTATAATCATCCATATTACTTGTATTTCACTATCTCTTCGCCGAACTAGTGCACCTATACATCTGACAAGTATATTAGGTGTGTTGGGGACATAAGAGACTTCTTGTATCTTAATTGCAGGGTTGCTTGAGAGGGATATATTTGACCTCTACATCCCTGAGTTCGATAAACCTTGGGTGATTCACTTAAGGGAAACTTGCTGCTGTTCTACAAACCTCTGCTCTTGGAGGCCCAACACTGTCTACGGGAATAGAAGCGTGCGTAGACATCAAGCTATTTTTTAGCGCCGTTGCCGGGGAGGTAAGGTAAAAGGTATTCAGATCCTTTGACTACTAAGCTATTTCCTAGCACTGTTGCCGGTGTGTGAGTGCTCGAAGCTATTTCCTTTAGATTCTGCAATTATATCTTTTTGTTTCTTGTTTTTATTTCACTAGTTAGGCTTAATGGAAAACAACAACAAAATTAGAGAGCTTTATAGTATTTATCTTGAGTTAGGACATGAGGTGTTTGAAGAGAGAATTAAAAATCCGTGGAACTTTGTTTGCAAAATAGCTGTAGCAATGTTTTTAGCATGAATTATTTGAACACTATTATTTTTAATGCTATGGAAAAGTCTAAGCTTGGGAAAGCTGGTTGTGATATTTTGAGTCTCCCAAGTTTTGAGGAGAATTTTTTTTGATGATATTTTGCCTCCCATTTATGATAATTATAATGATAGTGGTATTTTGGTGCCACCTACTATGGAGGATAAAGTTTATTATGATTATACCATGCCTGCAATTTATGATGATTACAATGATGGTTGTGATAGTTTTACTCCTATTACTAATAAAATTGATTATGCTTATGTGGAGAGTAATGATACTTTTATGCATGTGGATCATGATAAGAATGCTTTATGTGATAGCTATATTGTTGAGTTTATTCATGATGCCACTGAAAATTATTTTGAGAGAGGAAAGTATGGGTATAGAAATCTTCATGTTACTAAATTTCTTCTCTTTATGATGAATGTTTTGAGCTTTCTCTTGATTTGCTTTTATTTTTTGGGTACTTTAAGACCTACTGATCCTTATGAGAGAGGGAGACACGATTTCATATATCACAATAATATTAAGTCTCCTCTCCTTGTGTTGAAATTTTTGAAGTTACACTTGTTTTGTCTTCCTATGCTACTCACTTTGTTCTTCATTGACTTGTTTTCTTACAAGGCTCCTATGCATAGGAAGAGTGTTAGATTTAAACATGTTTTATATATGCTTCTTGATGCTCTCTTTTCAACTCTCATCTTTATGTGAGCATCATAAAAATCACTATGCCTAGCTAAAAGGCGTTAAAGAAAAGCGCTTATGGGAGACAACCCATCGTTTTTATTTTCTGTTATTTTTGCTTTTATTTTTGTTTTGAGTCAAGGTGCTTGTTACTACTGTAGCAATACCTTTGTATCTTTATTTTATTGCATTGTTGTGCCAAGTAAAGTCTTTGATAGAAAGTTGATACTTGATTTGGGTTTCTGCGCAGAAACAGATTTCTAGCTGTCACGGTTTTGCGTTTTTTTCTCTGTAGAAAAATCTAAAAATCTTGAAAAAATTCATGAGTAATCCTCAGATATGTACGCAACTTTCATTCGACTGGAACTTTTCCATCTGAGCATATTAAGTGCCTCTATAAAATTCATCTTTACGGACTGTTCTGTTTTGACAGATTCTGCCTTTTATTTCGGATTGCCTCTTTTACTGTGTTTGAGTAGATTTATTTGCTCCATTAAATTTCAGTAACCTTGGGTAATGTCCAGAAGTGTTGAGAATGATTGTGTCCTTGCTGAACATGTGAATTTTTGATTATGCACTAACCCTCTAATGAGATTGCTTTGAGTTTGGTGTGAAGAAAGTTTTCAAGGATCAAGAGAGGAGGATGATATAATATGATCAAGAAGAGTGAAAAGTCTAAGCTTGGGGATGCCCGTGGTTCATCCCTGCATATTTCAAGAAGACTCAAGCTAAAGCTTGGGGATGCCCAAGACATCATCTTCTTCATCAACAACTTATCGGTCACCTCTAGTGAAACTATATTTTTATTCGGTCACATCTTATGTGCTTTACTTCGAGCGTCTGTGTGCTTTTATTTCCGTTTTGTTATTTTCATTCTCTGAATAAATCGGATCCTAACATACTTGTGTGGGAGAGAGACACACTCCGCTTTTTCATTTGAACACTGGTGTTCTTCGTTTTATTTTTATTGTTCATGGCAAAAGCTGAAAGCCTCAGCACTTATTGTTTATGTTTATGGCGAAAGCTGAAAGCCTCAACATTGATTGTTATTTGGTTGGAAACAGAAAATTCTTCATGTGGTAGTTGGTATACTGTCTTGAATAATTTGATACTTGGCAATTGTTTTGAGCTCTCAAGTAGATCATGTTTAAGCTCTTGCATCATGTAGTTTAAACCTATTAGTGGAGAACTACCGTAGAGCTTGTTAAAATTTGGTTTGCATGATTGGTCTCTCTAAGGTCTAGATATTTTCTGGTAAAAGTGTTTGAGCAACAAGGAAGACAGTGTAGAGTCTTATAATGCTTGCAATATGTTCTTATGTAAGTTTTGTTGTACCGGTTTATACTTGTGTTTGCTTCAAACAACCTTGCTAGCCAAAGCCTTGTACAGAGAGGGAATGCTTCTCGTGCATCCAAAACCTTGAGCCAAAACCTATGCCATTTGTGTCTACCATAACTACCTACTATGTGGTATTTTTCTGCCATTTCAAGTAAATACTTCATGTGCTACCTTTAAACAATTCAAAACTTTATTACTCCTTATTTGTGCCAATGTTTCATAGCTCATGAGGAAGTATGTGGTGTTTTGTCTTTCAATCTTGTTGGGCAGACTTTCACCAATGGACTAGTGACATGTACATCCGCTTATCCAATAATTTTGCAAAAAGAGCTGGCAACGGGGTGCCCAGACCCAATTAATTAACTTTCATTAATAATTCTCTTCACATGTTCCTGATTTATCAGTAAGCAACTTAATTTTGCAATAGACACTCCTCCATGGTATGTGAAATGTTGGAAGGCACCCGAGGATTCGGTTAGCCATGGCTTGTGAAAGCAAAAGGTTGGGAGGAGTGTCATCTATAAATAAAACTAAAATACATGTGTAAACAAAAGAGAAGAGGGATGATCTACCTTGCTGGTAGAGATAACGTCCTTCATGGGAGCCGCTCTTTGAAAGTCTGTTTGACAAGGGGTTAGAGTGCCCACTACCATTCGTTGACAAAAACAAACACCTCTCAAAACTTTATTTTTATGCTCTCTTTATGATTTCAAAAACTTAAAAAGCTCTAACACATGATTTAGTCCCTGCTTCCCTCTGCGAAGGGCCTTTCTTTTACTTTGTGTTGAGTCAGTTTACCTACTTCTTTCTATCTTAGAAGCAAACACTTGTGTCAATTGAGTGCATTGATTCTTACATGCTTGCTTATTGCACTTATTATATTACTTTGTGTTGACAATTATCCATAAGATATGCATGTTGAAAGTTGAAGGCAATTGCTGAAACTTAAATCTTCCTTTGTGTTGCTTCAAGACCTTTTATTAAGAATCTATTGCTTTATGAGTTAACTCTTATGCAAGACATTTTGATGCTTGTCTTGAAAGTACTATTCATGAAAAGTTTTGCTATATGATACAGTTGTTTAGTCATTATCTATTTTGTTAGCAAACTATAGACCATTGCTTTGAGTCACTTCATTCATCTCATATGCTTTACAATGGTATTGATCAAGATTATGTTGGTAGCATGTCACTTCAGAAATTATTCTTTTTATCGTTTACCTACTCGAGGGCGAGTAGGAACTAAGCTTGGGGATGCTTGATACGTCTCCAACGCATCTATAATTTCTGATGCTCCATGCTTATATTATACCAATTGCTACATGTTTTATAAACACTTTATATAATTTTTATGCATTTTCCGGGACTAACCTATTAACAAGATGCCGAAGTGCCAGTTCCTGTTTTCTGTTGTTTTTGGTTCCAGAAAATTACTTATGCGAATATTCTCGGAATTGCGCGAAACAAAAGGCCACGTCCCTATTTTTCCAGAAGCTTCATGGAGTCGAAGGAGAGACGAAGGGGGGCCACGAGCTGGCCACACCATAGGGGGCGTGGCCCCACCTCCTGCCGCGCCACCAGGTGGGGTGGGCCCCTCGGGACTCCACCGACGCAGCCCCTTCGCCTATATATTGCCCTAGATGCGAAAACCCTAAAAAATCAAGTCATATTCCACCAAGGGTTCCGCAACACCGCCACCATCGACGACAAGTTGCGGGGGACAGAATCTCTGTTCCGGCACGCCGCCGGGACGGGGAATTGCCCCCGGAGCCATCTCCATCGACTCCAGCGCCATCTTCATCGTCGTTGCTATCTCCCTTGATGAGGAGGGGTAGTTCTCCCCCGAGGCTGAGGGCTCTACCGGTAGCTATGTGGTTCATCTCTCTCTCCTATGGTGTGATCTTTATGTGATCATGAGCTTTGTAATCTAGTTGAATATGTAGATGTTGCTCTTATCTATTATGCACTCTAGAGGTTACTTTAATATGAACTCCGGAGTTACTCTCCACGGTGTGATGGTGACAGTGTGCGCATCGTGTGTGATTCCTTTATGATGTTGTGGAGCTTGTTTACTTCGGCTTGAGGTGTGCTTTTGCAGCCCTACACAATAAATAGTGTTTGTTATCCAACAAGAGAGTGTTTGAGAGTGGCATTTATTTATTCAGTTATGTGATCATTGTTGAGAGTGTCCACTAGTGAAAGTATGATCCCTAGGCCTTGTTTCTAAGCATTGAAACACCGTTTCCAACAAGTTCTACATGTTCGCTTGCTGCCATTTTTATTTCAGATTGCAATTACTACTTATAATCATCCATATTACTTGTATTTCACTATCTCTTCGTCGAACTAGTGCACCTATACATCTGACAAGTGTATTAGGTGTGTTGAGGACACAAGAGACTTCTTGTATCTTAATTGCAGGGTTGCTTGAGAGGGATATCTTTGACCTCTACCTCCCTGAGTTCGATAAACCTTGGGTGATTCACTTAAGGGAAACTTGCTGCTGTTCTACAAACCGCTCTTGGAGGCCCAACACTGTCTACAGGAATAGAAGCGTGCGTAGACATCAATCATCTTTATGTAATGCTACATGTTGTGTTTGTTGGGATCCGATGAATATTGAATACTATGTTGAGATCTATTATATACTTGTCATATGTTATTCGTGATATTGCATGCTCTCCGTTGCTAGTAGATGCTTTGGCCAAGTAAATGTTTCTAACTCCAAGAGGGAGTATTTATGCTCGATAGTGCGTTCATGCCTCTAGTTTTCTGGAATAGTGACAATAATTTCTAAGATTGTAGATGTGTTGTTGCTACTAGGGAGAAAACAACAATTTTTTGTCTAAGGATAATTCTATTGTTTACTTTACACACATTGCTTAATGCGAGAATTTGTTGCTTGCAACTTAATACTGGAAGGGGTTCAGATGATAACCTGAAGGTGGATTATTAGTTATAGACGCAGTTGGATTACGGTCTATGTATTATGTTGTAATGCCCGAATGAATATCATAGTAATCATCTTGTCATGTATGGTCTTTATTCTGTCAATTGCCCAGCTGTAATTTGTTCACCCAACATGTTATTTATCTTTATGGAGAGATACCTCTAGTGAACTGTGCATCCCGATCCTTTCTTTTACACTGATAAAATCATCCTGCTCTATTTCCTAATTGCAAGCACTATTCTCTTTAATTCCACTGGAAACAAACATCTCTTTCCACACTATACATTTAATCCTTTGTATTCAGCAAAACCGGTGAGATTGACAATCTCACTGTAAGTTGGGGCAAAGTATTTTGGTTTTGTTGTGTGCAGGTTCCATGTTGTTGCTGACGCCGGTAGTGCGCCCTGCCACAAGTCAGCTAGCAACACCTTCAGAAGTCACGCCTTTTTCCTACTGATCGATTAAACCTTGCTTTCTTACTGAGGGAAAATTTTCTACTGTGCTCATCATACCTTCCTCTTGGGGTTCCCCAACGGTGTGCTCTGCACTCATCAAGCTCTTTTTTTGGCGCCGTTGCGAGGGAGGAAGATTTCTGCAATGGGGAGTCTCTCATCTCCAATCTCTTTACTTTGTTATTGTTTTGCTTAGTTTATTTTACATTGTCTTGTTTGCTTCTTTATATCAAAAAACACAAAAAATTAGTTTCTATTATAGCTTTTATTTCTATTGTTCTATTTTAATCTTGCTAAAATGGGTACTCCTAAAAAAACTAAGTTAATGTTTGACTTTACTAGCACGAACAACATTGATTTTATTTGTACACCTATTGCTCCACCTGCTCCTGAAGCAGCCTTCTATGAAATTAGACCTGCTTTGTTAAATCTTGTTGTGAAAGAGCAATTTTCTGGTGTTAGTACTGATGATGCTGCTTCTCACCTTAATAAATTTGTTGAACTTTGTGAGATGCAAAAGTATAAGGATGTAGATGGTGATATTATTAAACTGAAACTGTTTCCTATTTCTCTTTGAGAGGGAGAGCTAAATATTGGTTTCTATCTCTACCTAGAAATAGTATTGATTTTTTCGTCAAATGCAAAGATGCTTTTATTGGAAAGTATTATCCTCCTGCTAAGATTATATCATTGAGAAGTGACATAATGAAATTTAGACAATTTGATAATGAACATATTGCTCAAGCTTGGGAAAGAATTGTCCCACTCATGGACTGGCTACTTGGATGATCATCCAAAAAAAATATGCAGGACTGAATTTTTCTTCAAGAAACCTTCTGGATTCAGCCGCTGGATGTAGATTGATGTCCATTACTCTAGAGGCTGCAACAAAACTCCTTGAGTGATAAGATTGATACTATTATGTTTATGCTTGTTAATGGTAATTCACATGATGATCCAAATAATATTCCATTAGATTCTTTGGTTGCTCAAGAAAAGAATGTTGATGTGAACTTCATTAAAAGCAATATTTTCGACAACAATGCTTATTGGAATAATTTTGGATCAGCCATATCCTTCTAATAATGGTAATGCTTATGGCAATTCTTATGGCAAATCCTACAACAACAATAGAAGTGCACCCTCTGATCTTGAAGTCATGCTTAAGGATTTTATTAGTAAACAAACTGCTTTTAATAAATCTGTTGAGGAAAACTTTGGCAAGATTGATGTTCTTGCTTCTAAAGTTGATAGCCTTGCTCATGATGTTGAATTTCTTAAATTAAAGATTATGCCTCACGATGTTAAAGAAATTAAAACTTTAAATTCCATTCAAGTTAGAATTGATGACAATGTTAGGATGTTGGCGGAAGTGCATGCTAGGTGGGAAAGAGAAGATGAAATTGCTAGAAATAACAATTTGACTAAAGTTTTTACCATTACCACCACTAGTAATGCCGAAGTCTCAAATACTAGCAAATCTCCTAGTATTAATGGTAAAATAATTGGTGTAGAAAAAGTCCTCACTCCTTCTACAAAATTGCCTAGAACCACTGAAATTGTTTCTAATAAGTGTGTTAAAAAAATCGGAGTATGGGAGATAATAGTCCTTTTACCTTTGACAATAATGATTTGATTTTGATAATTGCAATATATTTGAAGTAATTAAGTTCTTACAAAATCTTTCTAGAAGTCCTAATGCTAGTGCTATAAATATTGCTTTTTCAAAGCATATTACAAATGCTCTCATTCAAATTCGAGAAGATAAATTAAAACATGAAGCTTCTATTTCTAGAAAGTTAGAAGATTACTGGGAGCCCATCATTAAGACGAAAGTAGATGACTTTGATTGCAATGCTTTATGTGATCTTGGTGAGAGCATTTCCGTTATGCCTAGAAATATCTATGATTTGATTTGCCACCATTGGAACAATGTTATATGGATGTTCATCTTGTTGATGTTGCTAAAAAGAAATCTTTGGGGAGAGTTAATAATGTTCATATTATGGTTAATAATAACTTTGTCCCTATTAATTTTGTTGTTTTGGAAATTGAATGCAATGCTTCTTGTCCAATTATTTTGGGAAGACTGTTTCTTAGAACTGTTGGTGCTGCTATTGATATGAGAGATGGGATTATTAAATATCAATTCTCGCTCAAGAAAGGTATGGAATAATTCCCTATAAAAAGAAAGAAGTCACCTTATGATTCTATTATTAGAATAAATTATTATGTTGATGCTTCTTCACTTGAAAATACTTGATGCTAGTTGTTTTTCTGCGCCTAGCTGAAAGGCGTTAAAGAAAAAGCACTCTTGGGAGATAACCCATGTTTATTTCTGTAAACTTTTTTTGTTGAGTCTTGGAAGTTATTACCTCTGCAATAACATCTCCTGTCATTTTCATTTCGTTTTTCTGCCAAGAATAGCCTCTAATAGGAAGAAAGTAAGATTTGGAGAAGTTGCTGTCCTGAAACAGATTCTGTGTTGTCACCATAAAAATTCGTATTCCCAGCCAGAACATAATTTTGAGCTGCCAATTTTTGAACATATGCAACAAGTTATTATCTAACTTTCGTTAGTTGAACACTTTTCGATCTTAGAATACTTTCGAAAAAATTGATCTTTACCTGCTGTTCTATTTTGACAGATTTCTGCCACTATTTGCATTTGCCTCTTAATCTCTTTCTTTTTGAGTTCTTTTGAGGGAAGAGCTTTTTGAAGAAGTTGCTACAGTAGCTAATGTGTTAGTGGATGTTTGATATATGTTAGAACTTAACCCAAGTGAATTTGTTATTTTGATTGCACTAATGTTGCTAATAAGAATTGTGTGAAGTTTTGTATGAAGGAAGTTTTCAAGTGTGGGGAGAGAAGAATGATGTAATGAGATGAAGTATGGACAAAAGCTCAAGATTGGGGATGCCCATGTCACCCCAAGAAATATCCAAGATGTACAAGCGTCAAAGCATCAGGTCATCTTTCTAGACGCTATATTTTTATTGATTCATATGCTATGTGTTATTCTTGGAGCGTCTTTATTTTTGTTTTTAGCTTTGATTTTTTTGTTTGTTGTAGCATATGGTTGGATCCCAGCATATTTGTTTTGGAGAATGACACACTCCGTTTTAATTGCATAGAACACTCTAGTTTTCACTCCTATTGTTCTACGAGTGTTCTAGTTTGCTAGTACTGCGTTTAGCTCTTGGTCTTCCATTCTTATTTTGTCTAGAGCTTGTTAATTTTATTTATTAAGGTATGATTAGTTCTCTGGTCTTTATTGATTATTATCTACTAGAGTTGTTTCAAATAAGTTGATTGGTGTTGGAGACGAGTAAAATGTTTCATGCTTATAATGATGCAAAAGAAAGCTTGTTCAGACTATGTCATAGAGTTTGGCATGTCATGTTGGATGTTATTCTTATCGTATGCTTAGTAGTTATTGTTGTAGCCAAATAGCTGAGAGTGCATAATGTGCCATCAAAAGAATCATGTTTTGCTTCCATCATACAAAGCATAATATTGTGGTATTCTCCTTTGATGCTTTATTGGGTTGACTTGGCACATGTTTACATCATGTTATGACTACAAACCAGTCACCTAAAGGCTCTATGATCATTTAGTTTTTAACTTATAATATCACTTTATGCTTTGATTAATAATGTTTTGTCGCTATGCATGATTATGGCCATTATTGCTATCTTAGTTGGTCGCTCCGAGTCTTTTGCTAGTCTTCGCATGTACTGAGTACGAGCTCTACTCGTGCATCCAACCACCAAAAACCAAAGTTTTCCAATTATGTCCACCATACATACCTATATGTTGTATTTCACCGCCACTCCAAAGTGAATTGCTTGTGTGCTACCTTTAAACCTTCAAACAATATTACATGTTTTGTGTTTTGTTTTAGCTCATGAGAAAGTATTGAATGGTTTATTGTCTTTTCATAAATTCATTTCATGACTAGCATGAATAATGTGCTGGTCCTTAATATTGCAAAAAGAGCAAGGCAACTAGGTGCCCATCCCAAACAAAATATAAAATAAACAAATAAACAAATAATGTTCCGCACATTATGTACTGGAGAGATTCTAAATAATGGTGTTCAATGGAGAACTACATGGGAGTCGCTCTTGAGCTATGATAGATCATTTGATGCCATTCGTTGACATAGACATGCATACCTCTCAAAATATATTTTCAACGCTCCTATTGCATTCAAAATAAAAAGCTCTAGCACATGAGTAATCTTGCTTCCCTCTGCGCGGGGCCTTTCTTTTACTTTTATGTTGAGTCTTCATCTTCTTGCTTTATGCACCAATTAAGTGAGCATAGTTATCATTCTGAGTATAATGTGCATAGTCCCAAGATTTATTATTGATTGATTCATGATTATATATTGCTTGTTCTCAAATTACTTGTATCTCATCACCCTTTGAACTTTAAAGGTGTCCTAGCATTTATGATTTGCTACTTCATAAAGGACAAGCTGAGTACCACTTTGCTATGTTTTCTCCATGCTCAAAAAACAAATAGTTACTTTCAGTGCACAACTATTCATCCTTTGTTTGAGTTGCTTCTCATGTTGTAACATAGTTGCTAAGTTCTATTGTTAGAATTATGTCTATCATGTCTATGTTTAGAGTGCTTTGATCCTCTAGCTCACAACGCTTTTACAATAACTTGATCAAGATTCTATTGGCTTCATTTCACCTCAAAAATTATTTTTGTTATCACTTACCTACTCAAGGACGAGCATGAGTTAAGGTTGGGGATGTTGTTACATTGCAAACATATCTATAATTTTTGATGCTCCATGCTTGTTTTGCACCAATTTCTATATGTTTTGTTTACACT
Source organism: Lolium multiflorum (assembly GCA_030979885.1). Classification (NCBI taxonomy): domain Eukaryota; kingdom Viridiplantae; phylum Streptophyta; class Magnoliopsida; order Poales; family Poaceae; genus Lolium; species Lolium multiflorum. The sequence continues at coordinate 74,238,069 of CM061753.1, read as the reverse complement.
TCGTTGCACTTTTATTCATTTTCCGGCACTAACCTATTGACAAGATGCCACAGTGCCAGTTCCCTGCTTTCTACTGTTTTGTATTTCAGAAAAGTTGTACAGGAAATATTCTCGGAATTGGACGAAAAAAAAGTTGAATTTAATACGGAGTCAGTAACGGACTGCCGAGCCACACCAGCCTTGGAGGCCCACAGCAGCCATGGGGTGGTGTGGCCCTGCGTCCACCCCGTTCCGCCTATTTATTCACGAATCTCGGGAAAACTTAAATACCTGAGCCTCCATCCATGAAAATTTCTGTCGCGGACACCATCGCCGATCCTAGATCGGGAGGGTTCTGAAGCTCTTCTCGGCACCCTGCCGGAGAGGGAGATTGATGACCCACAAGTATAGGGGATCGCAACAGTCTTCGCGGGAAGTAAAACCCAATTTATTGATTCGACACAAGGGAGCCAAAGAATACTTGAAAGCCTTAACAGCGGAGTTGTCAATTCAGCTGCACCTGAAACAGACTTGCTCGCAAGAGTTTATCGTAGTGTTTATAAAGTAGCGAGTAGTGAAATAACAGACAGAGTAACAAAGACAGAGATTATAGTAAACAGCAGGATTAAAATACTGTAGGCACAGGGATGGATGACGGGCGTTGCATGGATGAGAAAAACTCACGTAACAATCAAAGCAGGGCATTTACAGATAATAATAAAACGGTGTCCAAGTACTAAGCAATCCATAGGCATGTGTTCCGTATATAGTCGTACGTGCTCGCAATGAGAAACTTGCACAACATCTTTTGTCCTACCAAATGGCAGCAAAGCCTCTAGGGAATCTCTGGAAATTAAGGTACTCTTTTAATAGAGCACCGAGCAAAGCATTAACACTCCGTGAACACATGTGATCCTCACATCACCGCCTTCCCCTCCGGTTGTCCCAATTTCGTCACTTTGGGGCCTCGGGTTCCGGACAGCGACATGTGTATACAACTTGCAGGTAAGATCATAAAACAATGCATATCATCATGAAACAATAACATGTTCAGATCTGAGATCATGGCACTCGGGCCCTAGTGACAAGCATTAAGCATAACAATTTGCAACAATATCATCAAAGTACCAATTACGGACACTAGGCACTATGCCCTAACAATCTTATGCTATTACATGACCAATCTCATCCAATCCCTACCATCCCCTTCAGCCTACAGCGGGGGAATTACTCACACATGGATGGGGGAAACATTGCTGGTCGATGGAGAGGCGTCGGTGGTGATGATGGCGATGATCTCCTCCAATTCCCCGTCCCGGCGGAGTGCCGGAACGGAGTTTGGTCCCGAGACGAGTTTCGCGATGTGGCGGCGGATGGTTCTGCGACTTCGACTTCTGTCTCGCGTTTTAGATCGAAACCCTTAAGTAGTCCAGAGGAGGCGTCGGAGGCCAGCGAGGCGGCCACACACAGGGGTGGCGCACCCCCTCCCGGGCCGCGCCGGCCTAGTGTGTGGGGGCCTCGGCCTCCACCAGGCTTGCCCTTCTGGCGTAAATCTTCTGAAAAAATAAGACCTTCGACATAAATTCCGGGATTTTCCTGAAAGTTGAATTTCTGCACAAAAACGAGACACCAGAGCAATTAAAACAGCGTTAGTCCGTGTTAGTTGTATCCAAAATACACAAATTAGAGGCAAAACAATAGCAAAAGTGTTCGGGAAAGTAGATACGTTTTGGACGTATCAACTCCCCCCAAGCTTAGCTTATTGCTTGTCCTCAAGCAATTCAGTTAACAACCGAGTGCGATAAAAGAACTTTCACGAACACATTTGTTCATATGATGTAAATATTCTCATGATATGGACAAGTACTTAGGCAATTCATAATAAGATACATGCAAATGAGATCATCTAATGGCTATGTCAATCATGGAAAGGTACCAACAAATTAATAATAAGCATCATGAATCATGTCTATCAGCAGGATTGCAATGTTCATAAAAGGATATGATAAAGCGGTATCTCGCTTGCCCGTATTTGAACAGCAAAACATAAATGCTCAGGCACCTCTGAAGTTCATGGAAAGACTAGAAATAGAGATTGTCAAAGATAAAAGCATCAAAGTTATACCACCAATTAATCATATTTTGGGACAAGCATATTATACTAAGAATGACAGTTGTGCTCTCAAGAAAGTGCTCAAAGAAAGGATGGTGACACAACATAAAAGTAAAAGATTGACCCTTCGCAGAGGGAAGCAGGGATTAACATGCGCTGGAGCTTTTCATTTTTAAAACAGGAGTAAAACTATTTTGAGAGGTGTTTGTTGTTGTCAACGAATGGTAATGGGTACACCAACTACCTCGCCAACCAGACTTTCAAGAGCGGCTCCCATGAAGGACGTTATTTCTACCAGCAAGGTAGATCATCCCTCTTCTCTTTTGTTTACACACGTATTTTAGTTTTATTATGGGTGACACTCCCCCAACCTTTGCTTACACAAGCCATGGCTAACCGAATCCTCGGGTGCCTTCCATCAATCTCATACCATGGAGGAGTGTCTATTTGCAAATTAAGTTGCTTACTGATGAATCAGGGCAAAACATGTGAAGAGAATTATTAATGAAGTTATTAGTTGGGGCTGGGCACCCCGTTGCCAGCTCTTATTATGAAAGTCTGTCAAAAGTAAATGACAAGGTTGAAGGATAAACACCACATACTTCCTCATGAGCTATAAAACATTAACACAAATTGAGAAGCATTTTGAAGGTTTAAAGGTAGCGCATGAGAATTTACTTGGAATGGTTTGAAATGCCATGCATAGGTATTTATGGTGGACACTGGAATAACTTGGTTTTCGGGGTTTGGAAGCACGAGCAACGTCCGCTCGGTCAAGTGAAGGCTAGCAATAGACGGGAGCGACAAATCAAGAGAGCAGCAACTGTCATAATCATGCTTGCGGCAAAATAAATTAACGGAGGCATAAAAGTGATACAAGAACTCTGAGGCAAAGTAAATCATCGAGGCTTAATTGACTTTGTTCAGTAATATGCATGCGTGAGCATGTGCCAAGTCGATTCGAATGAATTATTCAGAGGAGGATACCACAATGTCATACCTATTTATGAATAAAACAATGCAAGCAAACATTCATGACATGCTACTCATATTAATAAACTGGAGCTAAACATGAGAGATCATGAACTACTAGATTTCCTTAAATGACATATACCTCACATGAACCAACTAAGCATGCTCACATGGATGAGTATATGTACAAAAATGAAAACAAATAGAGTTCATACCAGCCTCTCACCACAGTCGAATTGTCGTAGATCGTCATTATTGCCTTTCACTTGTGTAGCTTGAATAATATGAAATGAAAACCACGCAGCCACCGAAGGCCATTGAACTCATAATGAACTTTACAAAACCAAAGAAGAACAACAAATATTTTTGGTGTTTTTGAATTGGAAACAAGAACAAAGGGAAACAAGCAAACAAAGCAAAATCTTTTTGGATTTTCTTATAGCAAACCAACGATAGCAAATAAAGCAAAATAAAAGCAAGGAACCAAAATAAGCAAATAGTTAAGAGAAACAACAGAAATATTTTTGGTCTTTTTGTGTTTTAGGAAGGAAACAAAGCAAAAAAAAGAAAATAAAAACTAGAAGAATCACATAAACACAAAGCAGCAGGAATTCATCAAACTTGACAGCAGTACAGTAATCAATTTTTAAGAAATTCTTCCGCTGCTCAAATCGAAAAGTGTTCAACTAATGAAAGTTAGATAACAACATGGGGAACATGCAAAAAAATTGGCTTCCCAAAATAACGTTCTGGCTATTTTTTAATTTTTTTTTTTGGTATCAGTCCAGAATCTGTTTTCAATCAGCACTTCCCCAAATATCATCTCCCTCTTATTAGAAAACCACTTCAAGAAGCTAAAAAAGTATATACAAGTATCCATCAACCATAATATGCAAAGAATGAGTGATGCCGGTATACCTCCCCCAAGCTTAGGCTTTTGGCCTAAGTGGAGTTCAATCCCATGGTGCCCATGAAGTAGCACCTCCGTAGTACGACGAAGATGGATCATATTCCGGGTATGTGCTGGAAGAAGCACCTGCATACGTGATGGTGTAGTCGTCGGAGGGCTCGGCGTCCTCGGAGTCATGCTGCTGGTGGAAGCCCTGTATCTTCAGTTGCTCATCCACCTCCTCCTTAGTGCGCGACCATGGTTTGCTGTCAACACTGAACAAATCTGGCTGGCAAAGGGATTTCCCTCTCATCCCCGTCAGCAAACAACATTCTATAGACCATATTATCTAAACTAGAGTCAATTGTAACAAATTGATGACTCTTCATAGCAGCAATATCAAGCCTTATAGGAGTTAATTTCACATCAGTAGGGTCAAGAGGAAGATCTAGATATGCTAAAATGCGTGATGCAATAATTCCTCCAAAAATAGGCCCCTTGTTAGACAAACGGCGAGCAACAAGAGCACCAAGATGATAAGGTGTCTCTCCAGTGAGTGCAGCAATTAAGAAAGCAAGATGATAGCTAGAAATATTGCTAGTGTTCTCCCTACCAAGAATGCTAGTAGCAAGGTAATAAACAAAATACTTAATGGCGGGGAGTTGGATGTTTCTTATCTTGCCACGCTGAATGGTGCGGCAATCATCATTGGTGATCTCCCGATAGAGCTCCAGCAAAGCCTTGGGGTTGTCCTCGATCTCTTCTGTACCTATAGGGGCAATATCCAATGCAATACAAAAATCCTCCAACTTCATAGTAACAGGATTACCATAGATCTTAAATGCAACTGTCGGGTGATAGTGCTTGTTGTTGAACTTAAAGCTCTCAACAAAGATTTTAGTGAGCATGTGGTATTGCTCCCTCTCATCTCCCATGTAGGTGGTTAAGCCCGCCTTACCGACGAGGGTCAAGAAATCATTCAGCAACCCTGCATTACTCAAAAAGTTATAACATGGGAAAGATGAAGCGTTAGGGACTCCATTGTCCTCTTCGGGTTCGAAGCTTGGCGCGATGACGTCCTCATTATAGGATCGCCTGAATCGGGTGGCGGTCCTAGAGGGCCTTCCCGTGCTTGTCGTCTCTCTCTCAAACACTTCTCCAAAGTTATAATTATCCATCTTCCTTTTCTGAAATTTTTCAACAAACATTATAAAATTTGATTTGGTGACATATAATTGAGGGGAACTACTATAGGAACTTGCTAGAGTACTAATCATGCATCAAAACTAGTTTCTACAACTTAGAACAAGCATGCAAGCTCACTAAACATGTTACCTACAGCAGCAAAATATTCAAGATATACTCAACCAAACAAAATTATACTTGGATAATCGGAGGAGTCACATACCGGAGAGCAAATGTGCCAAATTTCGGACAGAAATCTGGGCTGAGCAAAGAGATCGAGAAATCTTGAGCTCTTGAGCAGAAACGCAAGTGAGAGAAAGTGAAAGTAGTTTTTTCGGGAGAGAGAAGAGAGTGGGAGGAAGAGATGAAGTGGTAGGGCAAGGAGGGGCCCACACAACAGGGTGGCGCGCTGATACGCATACAGCACGCTGCCGTTGGGAACCCCAAGAGGAAGGTGTGATGCGTACAGCGGCAAGTTTTCCTCAGCAAGAAACCAAGGTTTATCGAACCAGGAGGAGCCAAGAAGCACGTTGAAGGTTGATGGCGGCGAGATGTAGTGCGGCGCAACACCAGGGATTCCGGCGCCAACGTGGAACCTGCACAACACAACCAAAGTACTTTGCCCCAACGAAACAGTGAGGTTGTCAATCTCACCGGCTTGTTGTAACAAAGGATTAGATGTATAGTGTGGATGATGATTGTTTGCAGAGAACAGTAGAACAAGTATTGCAGTAGATTGTATTCGATGTAAAAGAATGGACCGGGATCCACAGTTCACTAGAGGTGTCTCTCCCATAAGATAAATAGCATGTTGGGTGAACAAATTACAGTTGGGCAATTGACAAATAGAGAGGGCATGACAATGCACATACATGATATGATGAATATTGTGAGATTTAATTGGGCATTACGACAAAGTACATAGACCGCTATCTAGCATGCATCTATGCCTAAAAAGTCCACCTTCAGGTTATCATCCGAACCCCTTCCAGTATTAAGTTGAAAACAACAGACAATTGCATTAAGTATGGTGCGTAATGTAATCAATAACTACATCCTCGGACATAGCATCAATGTTTTATCCCTAGTGGCAACAACACATCCACAACCTTAGAACTTTCTGTCACTGTCCCAGATTTAATGGAGGCATGAACCCACTATCGAGCATAAATACTCCCTCTTGGAGTTACTAGCAAAAACTTGGCCAGAGCCTCTACTAATAACGGAGAGCATGCAAGATCATAAACAACACATAGGTAATAGATTGATAATCAACATAACATAGTATTCTCTATCCATCGGATCCCAACAAACACAACATATAGCATTACAGATAGATGATCTTGATCATGTTAGGCAGCTCACAAGACCCGACAATGAAGCATAATGAGGAGAATACAACCATCTAGCTACTGCTATGGACCCATAGTCTAGGGGTGAACTACTCACTCATCACTCCGGAGGCGACCATGGCGGTGAAGAGTCCTCCGGGAGATGATTCCCCTCTCCGGCAAGGAGGCGATCTCCTGAATCCCCAGAGATGGGATTGGGCGGCGGCGTCTTGGAAGGTTTTCCGTATCGTGGCTCTCGGTACTGGGGGTTTCGCGACGAAGACTATATGTAGGCGGAAGGGTAGGTCAGGAGGGGTCACGGGGGCCCCACACGCTAGGGCCACGCGAGCCCCCCTTGGGCCGCGCCGCCCTAGTGTTGCGGCGCCCCGTGGCCCCACTTCGTTTTCCCTTCGGTCTTCTGGAAGCTTCGTGTGAAAATAGGCCCCTGGGCGTTGATTTCGTCCAATTCCGAGAATATTTCCTTACTAGGATTTCGAAACCAAAAACAGCAAAAAACAGCAACTGGCTCTTCGGCATCTCGTTAATAGGTTAGTGCCGGAAAATGCATAAATATGACATAAAGTACGCATAAAACATGTAGATATCATCAATAATGTGGCATGGAACATAAGAAATTATCGATACGTCGGAGACGTATCAGCATCCCCAAGCTTAGTTCTGCTCGTCCCGAGCAGGTAAACGATAACAAAGATAATTTCTGGAGTGACATGCCATCATAACCTTGATCATACTATTGTAAGCATATGTAATGAATGCAGCGATCCAAACAATGGTAAATGACATGAGTAAACAAATGAATCATATAGCAAAGACTTTTCATGAATAGTACTTCAAGACAAGCATCAATAAGTCTTGCATAAGAGTTAACTCATAAAGCAATAATTCAAAGTAAAGGTATTGAAGCAACATAAAGGAAGATGAAGTTTCAGCGGTTCCTTTCAACTTGTAACATGTATATCTCATGGATAGTTGTCAATGTAGAGTAATATAACAAGTGCAATATGCAAGTATGTAGGAATCAATGCACACAAGTGTTTGCTTCTTGAGGTGGAGAGAAATAGGTGAACCGACTCATCATAAAAGTAAAAGAAAGGCCCTTCGCAGAGAAAGCATCGATTGCTATATTTGTGCTAGAGCTTTGATTTTGAAAACAAGAAACAATTTTGTCAACGGTAGTAATAAAGCATATGTGTTATGTAAATTATATCCTACAAGTTGCAAGCCTCATGCATAGTATACTAATAGTGCCCGCACCTTGTCCTAATTAGCTCACCTGGATTATCATTGCAATGCATATGTTTTAACCGAGTGTCACAAAGGGGTACCTCTATGCCGCCTGTACAAAGGTCTAAGGAGAAAGCTCGCATCAGATTTCTCGCTATTGATTATTCTCAACTTAGACATCCATACCGGGACAACATATACACAGATGATGGACTCCTCTTTTATGCATAAGCATTCAACAACAGTTAATTTTCTCATATGAGATTGAGGATGTTTGTCCAAAACTGAAACTTCCACCATGGATCATGGCTTTAGTTAGCGGCCCAATGTTCTTCTCTAACATTATGCATGCTCTAACCATTCTAGTGGTAAATCTCCCTTACTTAGACAAGACGGACATGCATAGCAACTCACATGATATTCAACAAAGAGTAGTTGATGGCGTCCCCAGGAACATGGTTATCGCTCAACAAGCAACTTAATAAGAGATAAAGTGCATAAGTACATATTCAATACCACAATAGTTTTTAGGCTATTTGTCCCATGAGCTATATATTGCAAAGGTGAAGAATGGAAATTTTAAAGGTAGCACTCAAGCAATTTACTTTGGAATGGCGAGAAATACCATGTAGTAGGTAGGTATGGTGGACACAAATGGCATAGTGGTTGGCTCAAGGATTTTGGATGCATGAGAAGTATTCCTCTCGATACAAGGTTTAGGCTAGCAAGGTTATTTGAAACAAACACAAGGATGAAGCGGTGCAGCCAAACTCACATAAAAGACATATTGTAAACATTATAAGACTCTACACCGTCTTCCTTGTTGTTCAAACTCAATACTAGAAATTATCTAGACCTTAGAGAGACCAATTATGCAAACCAAATTTTAGCAAGCTCTATGTATTTCTTCATTAATAGGTGCAAAGTATATGATGCAAGAGCTTAAACATGAGCACAACAATTGCCAAGTATCACATTATCCAAGACATTTTAGCAATTACTACATGTAGCATTTCCCGATTCCAACCATATAACAATTTAACGAAGAAGAAACTTTCGCCATAAATATTATGAGTAAAGCCTAAGGACATATTTGTCCATATGAAACAGCGGAGCGTGTCTCTCTCCCACACAATGAATGCTAGGATCCATTTTATTCAAACAAAACAAAAACGAAAACAAACCGACGCTCCAAGCAAAGTACATAAGATGTGATGGAATAAAATATAGTTTCACTAGAGGAACCTGATAATGTTGTCGATGAAGAAGGGGATGCCTTGGGCATTCCCAAGCTTAGACGCTTGAGTCTTCTTGATATATGCAGGGGTGAACCACCGGGCATCCCCAAGCTTAGAGCTTTCACTCTCCTTGATCATATTGTATCATCTCCTCTCTTGATCCTTGAAAACTTCCTCCACACCAAACTCAAAACAACTCATTAGAGGGTTAGTGCACAATTAAAATTTACATGTTCAGAGGTGAAATAATCATTCTTAACACTTCTGGACATTACACAAAGCTACTGAAAGTCAATGGAATCGAAAAATCCATCAAGCATAGCAAAACAGGCAATGCGAAATAAAAGGCAGAATCTGTCAAAACAGAACAGTTCGTAAAGACGAATTTCTAAGAAGAACCAGACTTGCTCAAATGAAAATGCTCAAATTGAATGAAAGTTGCGTACATATCTGAGGATCACTCACGTAAATTGGCATAATTTTCTGAGTTACCTACAGAGAATTAGGCCCAGATTCGTGACAGCAAAGAAATCTGTTTCTGCGCAGTAATCCAAATCTAGTATGAACCTTACTATCAAAGACTTTAATTGGCACAACAATGCACAAAACTAAGATAAGGAGAGGTTGCTACAGTAGTAACAACTTCCAAGACTCAAATATAAAATAAAGGTGCAGTAGTAAAATCATGGGTTGTCTCCCATAAGCGCTTTTCTTTAACGCCTTTAGCTAGGCGCAGAAAGTGTATATCAAGTATTATCAAGAGACGAAGTGTCAACATCATAATTTGTTCTAATGATAGAATCAAAAGGTAACTTCATTCTCTTTCTAGGGAAGTGTTCCATACCTTTCTTGAGAGGAAATTGATATTTAATATTACCTTCCTTCATATCAATGATAGCACCAACAGTTCGAAGAAAAGGTCTTCCCAATATAATGGGACAAGATGCATTGCATTCAATATCCAAGACAACAAAATCAACGGGGACAAGGTTATTGTTAACGGTAATGCGAACATTATCAACTCTCCCCAAAGGTTTCTTTGTAGAATTATCAGGAAGATTAACATCGAAATAACAATTTTTCAATGGTGGCAAGTCAAGCATATTATAGATTTTCTTAGGCATAACGGAAATACTTGCACCAAGATCACATAAAGCATTACAATCAAAGTCATTGACCTTCATCTTAATGATGGGCTCCCAACCATCCTCTAGCTTCCTAGGAATAGAAGTTTCGCGATTTAATTTCTCTTCTCTAGCTTTTATGAGAGCATTTGTAATATGTTTCGTGAAAGCCAAATTTATAGCACTAGCATTAGGAATCTTAGCAAGTTTTTGTAAGAACTTTATAACTTCAGAGATGTGGCAATCATAAAAATCCAAACAATTATGATCTAAAGCAATGGGATCATTATCCCCAATGTTGGAAAAAAATTCAGCAGTTTTATCACAGGCAGTTTCAGCAGTTTAGCAGTTTCAGGCAATTTTTCGCGCTTTGCATTAGAAGTGGAAACATTGACAACACCAATTATTTTACCATTAATAGTAGGAGGTGCATCAACATGTGGAGCATTAGCATTGCTAGTGGTGGTAATAGTCCAAACTTTAGCTATATTATCTTCTTTTTCATTTTCTTCTCTTTCCCACCTAGCACGCAATTCGGCCATCAATCTTATATTCTCATTAATTATAACTTGGATGGCATTTGCTGTAGTAAAAATTTTATTATTATGATTTTCATTAGGCATAACTTTCGATTTCAAAAGATCAACATCAGCAGCAAGACTATCGACTTTAGAAGCAAGTATATCAATTTTCCCAAGCTTTTCTTCAACAGATTTGTTAAAAGCAGTTTGTGTACTAATAAATTCTTTAAGCATAGCTTCAAGTACAGGGGGTGTGTTCCTATTATTGTTGTAAGAAGTCCCATAAGAATTACCATAGCCGTTGCCATTATTATAAGGATATGGCCTATAGTTGTTACTAGAATTGTTCCGGTAAGCATTGTTGTTGAAATTATTATTTTTAATGTAGTTTACATCAACATGTCCTTCTTGAGCAACCAATGAAGCTAACGGAACATTATTAGGATCAACATTAGTCCTATCATTCACAAGCATAGACATAATAGCATCAATCTTATCACTCAAGGAAGAGGTTTCTTCGACAGAATTTACCTTCTTACCTTGTGGAGCTCTTTCCGTGTGCCATTCAGAGTAATTAATCATCATATTATCAAGAAGCTTTGTTGCTTCGCCAAGAGTGATGGACATAAAGGTACCTCCAGCAGCTGAATCTAATAGGTTCCGCGAAGAAAAATTCAGTCCTGCATAAAAGGTTTGGATGATCATCCAAGTAGTCAGTCCATGGGTTGGGCAATTTTTAACCAAAGATTTCATTCTTTCCCAAGCTTGTGCAACATGCTCATTATCCAATTGTTTAAAATTCATTATGCTACTTCTCAAAGATATAATTTTAGCAGGGGATAATATCTACCAATAAAAGCATCCTTGCATTTAGTCCATGAATCAATACTATTCTTAGGCAGAGATAGCAACCAATCTTTAGCTCTTCCTCTTAATGAGAAAGGAAACAATTTTAATTTTATTATGTCACCATCTACATCCTTATACTTTTGCATTTCACATAATTCAACAAAATTATTGAGATGGGCAGCAGCATCATCAGAACTAACACCAGAAAATTGCTCTCTCATAACAAGATTCAGTAAAGCAGGTTTAATTTCAAAGAATTCTGCTGTAGTAGGTGGAGCAATAGGTGTGCATAGGAAATCATTATTATTTGTGGTTGTGAAGTCACACAACTTAGTATTTTCAGGAGTACCCATTTTAGCAAGAGTAAATAAAGCAAACTAGATAAAGTAAATGCAAGTAACTAATTTTTTGTTTTTGATATAGAGTGCAAACAACGGTAAATAAAGTAAAACTAGCAACTAATTTTTGTATTTTGATTTAGTGCAGCAAACAAAGTAGTAAATAAAGTAAAGCAAGACAAAAACAAAGTAAAGAGATTGGAATGTGGAGACTCCCCTTGCAGCGTGTCTTGATCTCCCGGCAGCGCCGAAAAAGAGCTTGATCGCGTTGACACACGCGTCCGTTGGGAACCCCAAGAGGAAGGTGTGATGCGTACGGCAAGTTTTCCCTCAGTAAGAAACCAAGGTTTATCGAACCAGTAGGAGCCAAGAAGCACGTTGAAGGTTGATGGCGCGAGATGTAGTGCGGCGCAACACCAAGGATTCCGCGCCAACATGGAACCTGCACAACACAACCAAAGTACTTTGCCCCAACGAAGCACAGTGAGGTTGTCAATCTCACCGGCTTGCTATAACAAAGGATTAGATATAGTGTGGATAATGATTGTTTGCAGAGAACAGTAGAACAAGTATTGCAGTAGATTGTATTCGATGTAAAAGAATGGACCGGGGTCCACAGTTCACTAGAGGTGTCTCTCCCATAAGATAAATAGCATGTTGGGTGAACAAATTACAGTTGGGCAATTGACAAATAGAGAGGGCATGACAATGCACATACATGATATGATGAATATTGTGAGATTTAATTGGGCATTACGACAAAGTACATAGACCGCTATCCAACATGCATCTATGCCTAAAAAGTCCACCTTCAGGTTATCATCCGAACCCCTTCCAGTATTAAGTTGAAAACAACAGACAATTGCATTAAGTATGGTGCGTAATGTAATCAATAACTACATCCTCGGACATAGCATCAATGTTTTATCCCTAGTGGCAACAACACATCCACAACCTTAGAACTTTCTGTCACTGTCCCAGATTTAATGGAGGCATGAACCCACTATCGAGCATAAATACTTCCTCTTGGAGTTACTAGCAAAAACTTGGCCAGAGCCTCTACTAATAACGGAGAGCATGCAAGATCATAAACAACACATAGGTAATAGATTGATAATCAACATAACATAGTATTCTCTATCCATCGGATCCCAACAAACACAACATATAGCATTACAGATAGATGATCTTGATCATGTTAGGCAGCTCACAAGACCCGACAATGAAGCATAATGAGGAGAAGACAACCATCTAGCTACTGCTATGGACCCATAGTCCAGGGTGAACTACTCACTCATCACTCCGGAGGCGACCATGGCGGTGAAGAGTCCTCCGGGAGATGATTCCCCTCTCCCGCAGGGTGCCGGAGGCGATCCTCCGAATCCCCCGAGATGGGATTGGCAGCGGTGGCATCTCGGAAGGTTTCCGTATCGTGGCTCTTGGTCTGGGGTTTCGCGACGAAGACTACATGTAGGCGGAAGGGCAGGTCGAGGCGTCACGGGGCCCCACATGCTAGGGCCGCGGGCCCCTTGGGCCGCACCGCCCTAGTGTGGCGGCGCCGTGGCCCCACGTCTTCCCTTCGGTCTGGAAGCTTCGTGTGGTAGGCCTAGGCGTTGATTTCGTCCAATTCCGAGAATATTTCCTTACTAGGATTTCGAAACCAAAACAGCAGAAAACAACAACGGCTCTTCGGCATCTCGTTAATAGGTTAGTGCTGGAAAATGCATAAATATGACATAAAGTACGCATAAAACATGTAGATATCATCAATAATGTGGCATGGAACATAAGAAATTATCGTACGTCAGGACGTATCACGCGCCTGGGCGCAGCCTATGAGTGCCACCGGTGCCCCACTGGCCATCCCCAGGTGCTCCCATGTGCGTCTTCGAAAAATAAGACCAACGGTATAATTTTTGTGAAATTTTGAAAACTTTGAAAAATGCACATTTCTGGGTATTAAATTTATTATTACTGGGCAGAAAAAGATTTTGAAAACTCTAATTGACTAAAGAACTTTGCAAAACAAAAGTGCTACAGCAAGTAGAACAAGTGGAGGAAGAAAGAAATGTTGTTTAGCTCCTCTATGCATATAAAAAGTATTTGTTAACAAGGTTGATCAAGTCTTGCCACCAAATAAATTTTACATAGCATAAGAAGAAATAAACCTCAAATCAATCATGTTACCTTGAATTGTATTGATATGGATCCAATCATAATATTTTGATATCCTTCTTTAGGTTCATATATAGGACAATCAATAGCTCCAACTTTGATAGTTCTCACATTAGAAATTGTGTTAACTCCACATACTTTATCAATCCTCTTGGGGAAATAAATGGTATGCTCCTTGTCATCAACATTGAAAGTAACTTTTCCTTTATTGCAATCAATAACAGCCCCTGCGGTGTTAAGAAAAGGTCTCCCAAGAATAATAGACATATTATCATCTTCAGGCATTTCCAACACAACAAAATCAGTTAATATCAAGCAGTTATTAGTAACTTGAACAAGGAACATCCTCACATATACCAACAAGAATAGCAGTAGATTTATCAGCCATTTGCAAAGATATATCAGTTGGTATCAACTTATCTAAATAAAGTCTCTTATAAAGAGAAAAAGGCATAACACTAACACCCGCTCCCAAATCACATAGAGCAGTTCTAACATAATTATTCTTAATAGAACAAGGAATAGTCGGTATACCTGGGTCGCCCAACTTCTTTGGAACTTTGCCATTGAAAGAGTAATTAGCAAGCATAGTGGAAATCTCCTCATTAGGAATTTTCCTTTTATTAGAGACAATATCTTTCATATACTTTGAATAAGGAGGCAATTTAATAGCATCAGTCAAAGGGATTTGCAAGAATAAAGGTTTCATCCAATCGCAAAATTTATTATAATGTTCTTCTTCCTTTGATTTTAGTTTCTTAGCAGGAAAAGGCATTTGCTTTTGAACCCAAGGTTCCCTTTCATTACCATGTTTCTTAGCATTAAAATCTTCTTTAGTATACTTTTTATTTTTAGCATGCTTTTCAGGTTCATCTTCAACCTCTTCTTTATCAGAAGCATCATTCTTATCATTATCTTTATCATGTTCATTACCACTTTCAGTTTCAGCATCAGAAATAGAAATACTATTAGGATCATTAACAGGCTCAGAGGATTCTACAACATTTTTATGTTTCTTTTTCTTAGAAGGAGCACTAGGTTCAATTCGTTGAGAATCTTGTTCAACTCTTTTGGGATGCCCTTCAGGATATAGAGGATCCTGGGTAGAAACACCGCCTCTAGTTGTTACTTCATAAGCATGTTTCTCTTTAGAATTATTTTTTAACAAGTCATTTTGCACTTTAGTGAGTTGATCAATTTGAGTTTGAACCATATGAAAATGTTTAACAAGCATCTTAACATCATTGGAGGTTCTCTCCACAATATCATGCAAATTACTAATAGCTTGAGAGTTTTCCATTAAATGATTCTCTACTCTCATATTAAAATTTTCTTGCTTAACAATATAATTATCAAACTCATCTAAGCATTGAGCAGGAGGTTTTGAATACGGAATATCTTCCCTAGTAAAGCGTTGAAGAGAGTTTACCTCAATCATGGATGAAGGGGGAATTATCTTGCATAAATCTTCTATGGGAGGTAAGTTCTTCACATCTTCGGATTTAATACCTTTCTCTTTAAGAGATTTCTTGGCTTCCCTCATATCTTAATCATTTAATTTAATCAAACCCCTCTTTTCAATATCGGCGTCGGAGTTGGTTCAGGTGTAGCCCAATCATCATGATTCTGGCCTATTTTAGCCAATAATTCTTCAGCTTCGTCTGGAGTTCTTTTCCTGAAAACACAACCAACACAACTATCCAAATATGCTCTAGACTCAACGGTTAGTCCACTATAAAATATATCAAGTAAATCATGCTTTTCCAAATCATGTCCAGGTCGAGCTCTGATAAGAGAGCAAAATCTTGCCCATGCCTCAGGCAATTTCTCTCCATCTTCCTGGTCAAAGCTATAAATTTTCTGTAAAGCAGCATGTTGAGCACTAGCAGGAAAGTATTTCCGAAAGAAAACATCAAGCAAATCACCTGGGCTATTAATAGAATCAGGAGGCAAACTATTATACCAAGTTTTGGCATCATCCTTTAATGAGAAAGGAAAAATTTTAGTAACAAAATAAGTACGCATCTTGACATCATCAGAAAACAAGCTACTCATAGAAGAAAGTTCATTCATGTGTTCTACAGCACTTTCTTTTTTAGTACCACAAAAGGGTGTTTTCTCAACAATAGCTATATGAGATAGATAAAGAGAAAAATCATAATCTTTATCCTTAATGCTTATAGGAGATGTGGCAAATTTAGGATCAGGAGACAGCTTATATCTAACAATATGTTGTGCGAGAAACTTTTTAATTTTTCTTGCATCGGTAGTAGCATTGCATCTATTAATAAAATCATCATCAAGTTCCACATAATCCTCATCAGGATCATCATTAGAGTATTCAAGTTCAGGTGAATTAACAGGTGTAGCAGCATTTTCATTAGGAGTTTCAGTATTTTCAATTTGTCTAGACCTAGCAATTGTAGCATCTAGAAAAGATCCCAATGAACCACTATCATCAAGCACAGCAGAAACATTATCAATATTATAAGATTTTCAGATTCAGCAGAAGTACCAGCAAGTGAAGCTTGTGGTGGTGAAACAAGTTGACTTATCATAGATAGTGAATCAAGAGTAGCAGAGGTACTCAGAGTTGTACCTTTTCTTGTAGTGGATGGTAATATGGCGACTTTAGGATCGCGAGATTTACCCATGATGGAGAATTTGCAGCGAACAATATCAATCCAAGTGAACTTCCAAATAAAGCTATGCTCCCCGGCAACGGCGCCAGAAAATAGTCTTGATGACCCACAAGTATAGGGGATCGCAACAGTCTTCGCGGGAAGTAAAATCCAATTTATTGATTCGGCACAAGGGGAGCCAAAGAATACTTGAAAGCCTTAACAACGGAGTTGTCAATTCAGCTACACCTGGAAACAGACTTGCTCGCAAGAGTTTATCAGTAGTATTTTATAGCAAGCATAGTGAAATAATGCGGAGAGTAACAAACACAGCATTAGTGATTATAGTAAACAGCAGGATTAAAATACTGTAGGCACATGGATGGATGACGGGCGTTGCATGGATGAGAAAAACTCATGTAACAATCAAAGCAGGGCATTTGCAGATAATAATAAAATGGTGTCCAAGTACTAAGCAATCCATAGGCATGTGTTCCGTATATAGTCGTACGTGCTCGCAATGAGAAACTTGCACAACATCTTTTGTCCTACCAGCCGGTGGCAGCCGGGCCTCTAGGGAATCTATTGGAAATTAAGATACTCCTTTTAATAGAGCACCGGAGCAAAGCATTAACACTCCGTGAACACATGTGATCCTCACATCACTGCCTTCCCCTCCGGTTGTCCCAATTTCTGTCACTTTGGGGCCTCGGGTTCCGGACAACGACATGTGTATACAACTTGCAGGTAAGATCATAAAACAATGCATATCATCATGAAATAATAACATGTTCAGATCTGAGATCATGGCACTCGGGCCCTAGTGACAAGCATTAAGCATAACAAGTTGCAACAATATCATCAAAGTACCAATTACGGACACTAGGCACTATGCCCTAACAATCTTATGCTATTACATGACCAATCTCATCCAATCCCTACCATCCCCTTCAGCCTACAGCGGGGGAATTACTCACACATGGATGGGAAACATTGCTAGTCGATGGAGAGGCGTCGATGGTGATGATGGCGATGATCTCCTCCAATTCCCCATCCCGGCGGAGTGCCAGAACGGAGTTTCTGGTCCCGAGACGGAGTTTCGCGATGGTGGCGGCGTATTGGATGGTTTCTGGCGACTTCGACTTCCTGTCTCGCGTTTTTAGATCGAAACCCTTAAGTAGTCCAGGAGGGGCGTCAGAGGCCAGCCGAGGCGGCCACACAATAGGGCGGCGTGCCCCCCTCCTGGCCGCACCGGCCTAGTGTGTGGGGGGCCTCGGGCCTCCACCAGGCTTGCCCTTCTGGCTCCGTAAATCTTCTGGAAAAATAAGACCTTCGACATAGATTCCGGGGATTTTTCTGAAAGTTGAATTTCTGCACAAAAACGAGACATCAGAGCAATTCAGCTGAAAACAGCGTTAGTCCGTGTTAGTTGTATCCAAAATACACAAATTAGAGGCAAAACAATAGCAAAAGTGTTCGGGAAAGTGGATACGTTTTGGACGTATCAGAGATCATCACCGGAGGCCTCTATATCGCCATGCTCGCCTCCAAAGTGATGTGTGAGTAGTTCATCTCTGGGCTACAGGCCCATAGCAGTAGCTAGATGGTTGTCTTCTCCAATTTATGCTTCATGTTTAGATCTTGTGAGCTGCCTATCATGATCAAGATCATCTTTATGTAATGCTACATGTTGTGTTTGCTGGGATCCGATGAATAATGAATACTATGGTTGAGATCGATTATATACTTGTCATATGTTATTTATGATCTTACATGCTCTCTGTTGCTAGTAGATGCTCTGGCCAAGTATGTGCTTGTGACTCCAAGAGGGAGTATTTATGCTCGATAGTGGGTTCATGTCTCTAGTAATCTGGAAGAGTGACAATAACTTCTAACGTTGTAGATGTGCTGTTGCTACTAGGGAGAAAACAACAATGCTTTATCTAAGGATAATTCTATTGTTTAATTTACACACATTGCTTAATGCGATAATCTGTTGCTTGCAACTTAATACTGAAAGGGATGTGGATGCTTACCTGAAGGTGGATTATTAGTCATAGACGCAGTTGGATTACGTTCTATGTATTATGTTGTAATGCCCGAATGAATCTCATAGTAATCATCTTGTCATGTATGGTCTTTATTCTGTCAATGCTCAGTTGTAATTTGTTCACCCAACATGTTATTTATCTTTATGGAGAGACACCTCTAGTGAACTGTGGACCCCGATCTTTTCTTTTACCCTGATAAAATCATCCTTCTCTATTTCCTAACTGCAAGCACTGTTCTCTTTAATTCCACTGCAAACAAACATCTCTTTCCACACTAGATGATATGGATATCCGGGCCTGGTACTCTAGGACAGCCATTGATATGATATTTGGGTCTAAGGTTGTACCAGTAGTTTATTATAATCTTGTTATTAGGAGATAATAATGTAGCCAGGTCATGTTGTGGGCCATCTAGGGTTTTAATAGAGTCTGTTTGACTTGGGCCTATCCAAGTCGAACTAGGTTAGGCCCAATAAGGGGGCCGGTCGGCCACCTCTCCCTCTCATATAAGGAGATGGCACGGCTAGGGTTTAGATAGTTCAAGTTTAGTCTCAAGATTAGGGTTTTCCCCATTGCGTGTGTTCACGTGTATCATCCCTCCGGGGGTACGGCGCTGCCGTTATCTATTATATCCGCTGCGAAGGTTCTTGTGTTCATCAAGGATTGTCTAGCTCTTGGTTTGAGGCGTATCGTTCATCGATCCGTTGCTTGCTGGATTCGTTCCCTCTTCTCCAGGCTGCGTTCATCGCGTTGTTGGGAGGATTTACTACCCCAGGTTCTCGCTGTGAAAGATCGGGCAACAATCTAGGTGGATCTGATGGGTATCAGATTTCTGGGTTGCTCACGGCGAGGTGTTGTTGATCGATCTCTTTGATCGGTTTGCATCGGAGAAGATTGGCTCTAAGATCGAAGGAGTTTGGCTCTCGGTCGAAGGAGGTTGGTTGGAGGAAGTTTGGCATTGTTTGGTGCAGTTTGGAGGTCATCCATGGCTGTTTCGGAGGTCCAAATCGCGAAATTTCGCGTCTGGAATCGGGAAGAAGACGGAGATTCGCGACGCGGCCCGGCTCCAGGACCGGCCGGGCCGGTCAACCGCTCGGTCAACCGGGCCCATGACCGGATCCACCCGGTCAAAACCGGGCCCCAGTGTGACGCCAACCCGGATAAAAAGGATTGGGCCACTCTCTGCAATTATTGCTCTCGCATTTTACTTACTCGTACTTTATTTATCTGCTATATCAAAACCCCCTGAATACTTGTCTGTGAGCATTTACGGTGAATCCTTCATCGAAACTGCTTGTCAACACCTTCTGCTCCTCGTTGGGTTTGACACTCTTATTTATCGAAAGTACTATGATACACCCCTATACTTGTGGGTCATCAAGACTATTTTTGGCGCTTGCCGGGGAGTGAAGCGCTATTGGTAAGTGGAATTGGTAAGAGAAACTTTTACTATACGTGCTGATTTATTTCTGCTGCTGCTATAATTCATTATGGAGAGATCTTCTCTTGAATTTCTATTTGGGAAATCTACTACTACGGCAAAGGTAGTGGATGAGGCGCCAGGTGAGAAAGAGGTTCCATACAAAATACCTATGAAAATTATTGAACGTGTTGTGGATAACCGCTATGAAGGGGATGGAACTGTCCATCTGGAGATCATATACTTGTTCTTACATGAATTATGCGGTTTATTCAAGTGTGCATGTATTGCTATGGATGAAGTTAGGAAGAAACTATTCTCTATATTGCTGTAAAGCGGCACATTGGTATAAATTACTGAAGAATGGGGATTCTCTTGATTGGAATGATATTGTGCCTCTATTTTATTCTAAATTCTATCCTCCAAGTGAAATTCACAAAGATCGGAACCGCATATATAATTTCTGGCCTCATGATGGAGAGAGTATTGCCCAAGCATGGGGGAGATTGAAGTCTTTAATGCTCAAATGCCCCATTCATGAGCTTCTGGTAATATTATCATTGATAATTTCTATGCAAGACTTTCTTTTCAAGATAAGACCTTGCTGGATACTTCTTGTTGGATCATTTACACGCAACAAAGAAGAGTTTAAGAGGGACCTTCTTGATCGGATTCAGGAGAATACTGAAGGATGGGAGAACGACAAAGATAGAGTCAGGTATAAATTATGATTATAAATGCATTGAAGTTTTTATGGATACTGATAAATTTCGTAATTTGAGTGCTACTTATTGTCTTGACCCTCAAGTTGTTGCAAATTTTATAAAGCTTTTGCCTCTCATTTTGAATTACCTAGGAAGAATTTTCATAAGTATCATGAACCGTACAAAGATAAAACTGATTCATCTATAAATAAATGTGTTGTAATTGAAACTGTTGATCATATTCTTCCTGAAGCTTATATTGATAAACTCCTTTCCCTGCTAAAATGAAGGAGTATTCTGTTATAACTAGTGCAGTTAATAAAAGTGCAAAGAAACCTATTGAGCCTGAAGAGCAAATAAAGGTTGAACATGCTATTGCAACAGTTAAAGATCTTGTACCGAAAATGTAGAAGATGGTCATATTATTTTTTGTGAAGATGCTTCTAATATTGTTTCGCATCCTAATAAGTCTAGGAAAACCAGTGTTCCTATGCTCTTAGAATTGGTGATCATTGTTATTATGGTTTATGCGACATTGGTGCAAGTATTAGTGCTATTCCTTATGAGCTTTACATGGAGATCATGCATGAAATTGGTTCTTGTGAACTTGAAGATATTGATGTGGTTATTCGGCTAGCTAATAGAGAAACTATCTCTCCTATTGGAATTGTTCGAGATGTGGAAGTTCTATGTGGTAAGATTAAATATCCTGCTGACTTTTTGGTACTTGGTTCTGTTGCTAGTAAGTCTTGTACTATCATTTTTGATAGACCTTTTCTAAATACTTGTGGAGCTGTTATAGATTGCAAGAAAGAGAAAATTGTGACTAAATTTGCTGGTGAATCTTATGAGTTTAATTTCTCTAAATTTGCCAAAACTCCTTATAAAGATGATTTGCCTAATAATGATTTTAGAGTTGAACAGTGTGCGTCTATTGCTCTTGCTCCTAATAATCCTTTGCAGCAACATTTGGAGGATAGTGAGAGTGAAGTTTTTAGGGAAGAAAGGAATGAGCTTGATGAAATTTTCCTTCGTCAACCTATTCTTAAACATGATTTGTCGGTTGAAGATCTAGGTACAACACCACCACCAAAGGAAGATCCTATTTTTGACTTAAAACCATTGCCTGATAATCTTAAGTATGCTCATATTGATGATAAGAAAATATATCTTGTTATTATTAGTTCTAAGCTTTCAGAGTTTGAGGAAGAAAGGCTATTGGAAATATTGAAGAAACACCGAGGAGCTATTGGCTACACTCTTGATGACTTGAAGGGGATTTCTCCCTCTATTTGCCAACATGCCATTAATATGGAAGATGATGCAAAGCCTCTTGTTGAACATCAGCGTCGTCTAATTCCTAAAATGAAGGATGTGGTAAGGAATGAGGTATTAAAACTTCTTGAAGCTGGTATTATATATCCTATTGCTGATAGTAGATGGGTTAGTCTGTGCATTGTGTTCCTAAGAAAGGAGGAATAACTGTTGTGCCTAATGATAATGATGAGCTCATCCTCAAAGAGTAGTTGTAGGGTATAGAATGTGCATTGATTATCGAAAAGTTAATAAAGTTACTAAGAAAGATCATTACCCTTTACCTTTTATTGATCAAATGTTAGAAAGGTTATCTAAAAATACTCATTTTTGCTTTCTTGATGGTTATTCTGGGTTCTCACAAATTGCTGTTAAAACTAAAGATCAAGAGAAAACCACTTTCACTTGTCCCTATGGAACTTATGCTTATAGGCGTATGCCTTTTGGTTTATGTAATGCTCCTGATACTTTTCAAAGATGCATGTCTGCTATTTTTCTGCGAGAATATTGTAGAGGTATTCATGGATGATTTTTGTCTATGGGAATTCTTTTGATAATTGCTTGCGAAACCTCGATAAAGTTTTGCAGAGATGTGAAGAAACTGACCTTGCTCTTAATTGGGAGAAATGCCACTTTATGGTTAATGAAGGAATTGTATTGGGACATAAATTTCCGAGAGAGGTATTGAAGTTGATAGAGCTAAAGTTAAAGAAATTGAGAAGATGCCCTATCCTAGGGATGTTAAAGGTATTCGTAGTGTTCTTGGTCATGCTGGGTTTTATAGGAGATTCATTAAAGATTTCTCCAAGATTCCAAAGCCTCTTACTAATCTTCTTCAAAAAGATGTACCTTTTGTTTTTGATGATGATTGTAAGGAAGCTTTTGAAACTCTAAAGAAAGCCTTGACAACTACTCCTGTAGTTGAACCTCCTGATTGGAATTTACCTTTTGAAATTATGTGTGATGCTAGTGATTTTGCTGTAGGTGCTGTCCTTGGACAGCGAATGGATAAAAAATTGAATGTTATTCATTATGCTAGTAAAACTCTTGATGCTGCTCAAAGAAATTATGCTACAACTAAAAAAGAATTGTTAGCTGTAGTCTTTGCTTGTGACAAGTTTAGACCTTATATTGTTGATTCAAAAGTTACAATTCATACTGATCATGCTACAATTAGGTACCTTATGGAAAAGAAAGATGCTAAGCCAAGGCTTATTAGATGGGTGCTTCTTTTGCAAGAATTTGATTTGCATATTATAGATAGGAAAGGTGCTGATAATCCTGTTGCTGATAATTTATCTAGATTGGAAAATATTGCTTATGATCCTGTTCCTGTTAATGATAGTTTTCCAAATGAACAATTGGCCGTAATAAAGGTGAGCTCGTGAGATAGTCCCTGGTATGCTGATTATGCTAACTTTATTGTTTCCAATTACTTGCCTCCAACCTTTTCAGCTCAGCAAGGAAATTCTTTTATGACTTGAGGCATTATTTTTGGGATGACCCACACTTATATAAAGAAGGAGTGGATGGTATTCTGCGAAGATGTGTTCCCGAATATGAACAACAAGAGATATTGAGTAAGTGTCATGGTAGTGCTTATGGAGGACATCACGCCAGAGATAGAACCGCGCAAAAGGTTCTACAATCAGGTTTTCTGTTGGCCAACTCTCTTCAAAGATGCAAGAAAGTTTATTTTATCTTGTGATGAATGTCAAAGAGTTGGTAATATCTAGACGCAATGAAATGCCTATGAATTATACTCTTGTTATTGAACCATTCGATTGTTGGGGATTTGACTTCATGGGTCTTTTCCCTTCTTCAGAAGGTAACACTCATATACTTGTCGCTGTTGATTATGTTACTAAATGGGTGGAAGCCATACCCACAAAAAGTGCTGATGGTGAGACCTCTTTAAGAATGCTTTTAGATATTATTTTTCCTAGATTTGGAGTTCCTAGATATCTTATGACTGATGGAGGTTCTCATTTTATTCATGGTGGTTTTAGAAAAACTCTTGCTAAATATGGTATTAATCATAGGATTGCTTCCGCTTATCATCCTCAAACTAGTGGGCAAGTAGAACTATCAAATAGAGAGATTAAATCTATCTTGCAAAAGACTGTTAATAAATCTAGAAAGAACTAGGCTAGTAAATTGAAGGAAGCACTATGGGCTTATAGAACTGCTTATAAAAATCCCATGGGTATGTCACCTTATAAAATGGTTTATGGGAAAGCTTGTCATTTACCTTTAGAACTAGAGCACAAAGCTTATTGGGCTGTGAGAGAACTAAATAAAGATCCTAAACTTGCCGGTAAGAAGAGATTGCTACAATTGAGTTCTCTAGATGAATGGAGAAGTGAAGCTTATGAAAATGCTAAACTCTTTAAAGAGAAAGTTAAGAAATGGCATGATAGAAGAATTATCAAAGAGAATTTAATGTTGGGGATAAAGTCCTATTGTATCGGTCTCGTCTCAGAATTTAATGGGAAGGACCATATGTCATTGTGGAGGTGTATCGTTCAGGAGCAATTAAAATTAGTTCTCTGCAAGGCGATGCCACACAAGTGGTGAATGGACAAAGACTCAAGCATTATATTTCTGGAGATTCCTATAATGAAGATGTTGATGTTATTTGAGTGATGACTCCGGAAGCTTTCATCAAAGGTCAAGTTAACAGTTCTGCAGAGTTCGACTTTGAATAGGTAACTGGTAATGAAAAGTCCGTGTTTAACTTTCCGAACAATGTTTTTGCTATTTTTGGAAAATATGAAAAATTACGAGATCGAGCGTGCCCCATAGGCAGCTGACTGGCCGCGCCCGCCTATGAAGATGGCCCCTCGCCGTCCCTCTCCGACTCTGGTTCGACCCGGCACTTTCCTTCTTGTAAAATTTCTTCTATATAATCCCCCGGACCCCAGGTCCGTATCTCGTTTTCTCGACGTGTTTTGTTTCGAGCTGTTTTGCCACGATGCGCCGGATCTAGAGCCAGCATGTCTTCGTCAGGGACTCCGAAGGATAGCTTCTTTGAGGACGTCGTCAACCCGTACATGAACGAGATGAAGATGCACCCGAAGGAATTGCTGCTCATAGATGGAGAATTGCAGATTGAAGATGTCTGGGGTCCTAAAGGAGAAGGAAGCTTGGAAGACAGGATGGAGAAACTAGAACAAGAGGTCTTCAACTACAAGAAGATGGCTGAGCGTGAAGTGGACATCTTCCACAAGATTGTGTCTGAACTTATTGATGGACACAAGAAGGAGACTACAAAGCTGTGGGACGACATCCTCTCGCTTCACGACACCACCAACAAACTCCAAGCTCAACTCTATGATGTTCAGAATCAAAACTGTGAGTATGAAAACAGGTTTAAACACATAAGCTATGCTGCTAGTTTCAGGATTCCCGAGACCAAGATGTCGTTTGTTGATGGAGAGCCTCTTCCTTGGAAGTCTGATGATGGGAAGAATTCATCACCACCACCGAAGGAGTAATTCATCATTGGTATTGGCACCCCCTTGGTTTGTTCCAAGCTTGGGGGAGTGCCGCGGTATCACAACATCACTATCTTTTACTTTTTACTATCAAGTAGTGTCATATCATGAGTAGGGAAGTTATCATATAAGATGGGTTGCAGTGTGGAAGTATCTCTCTTTAGTTGGTTGTCTATGTATCCCTTGGTGTGAGTTATCGTTATGGAATATTAATGAGAAGTTTTATCATTTACATGTTGCACATCTTATTTTAGTTTGCAATCTCTATTATATGATTGATCTTGTTGATAGTATTGGTATCACTTTGGGAGCGTTGAGTAAATCTATTTGGTTTTGGCAAACTTAGCATTGGTCAATAGCAACAACACTTAGAGTTTAAATAGAAAAGAGGAAATACATGTAGATATGTTATTTCATTATCTTTCTTTCTTGGTAGCTGATACGTCTCAAACGTATCTATAATTTCTGATGTTCCATGCTAGTTTTATGACAATACCTACATGTTTTGCTCACACTTTATATCATTTTTATGCATTTTCCGGAACTAACCTACTAACAAGATGCCGAAGTGCCGGTTCTGTTTCTGCTGTTTTGGTTTTCAGAAATCCTACAAATGAAATATTCTCGGAATTGGACGAAATAAACGCCCAGGGTCCTATTTCCCACGGAAGGTTCCAGAGCACCGAAGAGGGACCAGAGGGGAGCCAGGGGGGCCCACCCCACAAGGCGGCGCGGCCAGGGGGGCCCTAGTGTGTGGGTCCCCTAGGACCCCTCCGAGGCTGCCCTTCCGCCTACTTAAAGCCTCCGTCGCGAAAACCCTAAAAGAATAAGCCACGATACGAGAAAAGTTCCGGAGCCGCGCCATCGCGAAGCCAAGATTCGGGGGACAGAAGTCTGTTCACGCCGCCGGGACGGGGAAGTGCCCCCGGAAGGCATCTCCATCGACACCACCGCCATCTTCATCGTGCTGATGTCTCCTATGATGAGGAGGGAGTAGTTCTCCCCCAAGGCCGAGGGCTCTACCGGTAGCTATGTGGTTAATCTCTCTCCCATGTACTTCAATACAATGATCTCATGAGCTGCCTTACATGATTGAGATTCATATGATGAGCTTTGTATCACTATTAATCTATGTGCTACTCTAGTGATGTTACTAAAGTACTCTATTCCTCCTCCATGATGCAATGTTGACAGTGTGTGCATCAAGTAGTACTTGGCATAGGTTATGATTGTAATCTCTTGTAGATAATGGAGTTAACTATTACTATGATAGTATTGATGTGATCTATTCCCCCTTTCATAGCTGATGGTGACAGTGTGCATGCTATGATAGTACGGTCTAATTGCTGTCTATTATGCACTCTAGAGGTTACTTAAATATGAACTCCGGATGTTGTGGAGCTTGTTTACTCCGGTTTGAGGTGTGCTTTTGTAGCCCTACACAATGAATGGTGTTTGTTATCCAACAAGAGAGTGTAGAGTAGTTTTATTATGTGATCATTGTTGAGAGTGTCCACTAGTGAAAGTTGGATCCCTAGGCCTTGTTTTCGAACATCGAATCTCTGTTTTTACTGTTCTGCATGTTTACTTGCTGCCATATTTATTTCAGATTGTTATTGCCACTCATATTCATCCATATTACTTGTATTTCACTATCTCTTCGCGAACTAGTGCACCTATACATCTAACAAGTGTATTAGGTGTGGGGGACACAAGAGACTTCTTGTATCGTAATTAGGGTTGAGAGGGATATCTTTGACCTCTACCTCCCGAGTTCGATAAACCTTGGGTGATTCACTTAAGGAAAACTTGCTGCTGTTCTACAAACCTCTGCTCTTGGAGGCCCAACACTGTCTACAATAGAAGCGTCCGTAGACATCAAGCTATTTTTGGCGCTTGCCGGGGAGGTAAGGTAAAGGTATTCACATCCTCCGACTACTAAGCTATTTCCTAGCACTGTTGCCGGTGTGTGAGTGCTCGAAGCTATTTCCTTTAGATCCTGCAATTGCATCTTTTTGTTTCTTGTTTTTATTTCACTAGTTAGGCTTAATGGAAAACAACAAAAAATTTAGAGATCTTTATGAACTTCATATTGAATTAGGACATGATGTGTTTGAAGAGAGAATTAAAAAACCTACGGAGCTTTATATGCATGCTAATGGCAATGTTATTAGTATGAATGCTTTGAACACCATTGTTGCTAATGCTATGGAAAATTCTAAGCTTGGGGAAGCTGGTTTTGATGAGCATGATATTTTTAGTCCCCCAAGCATGGAGGAGAAAATTTACTTTGATGATACTTTGCCTCCCATTTATGATGATTATAATGATAGTGGTATTTTGGTGCCACCTACTATGGAGGATAAAGTTTATTATGATTATACTATGTCTCCTATATTTTATGATTATGGTGATGAGAATAATAATGATAGCTACTTTGTTGAATTTGCTCCCACTACAATTAATAAGAATGACTATGCTTATGTTGGGAGTTGTAATTATTTTATGCATGTAGCTCATGATAAGAATGCTTTATGTGATAGTTATATTGTTGAGTTTGTTCATGATGCTACTGAAAGTTATTATGAGAGAGGGAAACATGGTTATATGCATCTTAATAATATTAAGTTTCCCTCTTTATGTTGAGAATCTTGAAGTTGCGCTTGTGTTGCCTTTCTATGCTTGTTGCGTTATGCTTACATGACTTGTTTATTTACAAGATTCCTTTTCATAGGAAGTGGGTTAGGCTTAAATTTGTTTCATACTTGCTTTTGATGCTCTCTTTTGCTTCAACTCTTATTTCTTGGGAGTGCATCATTGAAATTACTGAGCTCATTTTAATGGCTATAAAGAAAGCACTTCTTGGGAGATAACCCATGTTTTATTTTGCTACTGTTTTATTGTGTCTTGGAAGTTGTTACTACTGTAGAAACCTCTCCTTATATTTATTTTATTGCATTGTTGTGCCAAGTAAAGTCTTTGATAGTAAAGATGATACTAGATTTGGATTACTGCGCAGAAACAGATTTCTTGCTATCACGAATTTGAGTAGTATTCTCTGTAGATAACTCAGAAAAATCTGCCAATTTATGTGCGTGATCCTCAGATATGTACGCAACTTTCATTCAATTTGACCATTTTCATCTGAGCAAGTTAAGTGCCCCATAAAAATTCATCTTTACGGACTGTTCTGTTTTGACAGATTCTGCCTTTTATTTCGCATTGCCTGTTTTGCTATGTTTGATGGATTTCTTTGTTCCATTAACTTTCAGTAGCTTTGAGCAATGTCCAGAAGTGTTAAAAATGATTGTGTCATCTCTGAACATGTGAATTTTTGATTATGCACTAACCCTCTAATGAGATTGTTTTGAGTTTGGTGTGGAGGAAGTTTTCAATGATCAAGAGAGGAGGATGATATAATATGATCAAGAAGAGTGAAAAGTCTAAGCTTGGGGATGCCCCGTGGTTCATCCCTGCATATTTCAAGAAGACTCAAGCATCTAAGCTAGGGGATGCCCAAGGCATCCCCTTCTTCTCGACAACTTATCAGGTCACCTCTAGTGAAACTATATTTTTATTGTCACATCATGTTACTTGGAGCGTCTGTGTGCTTTTATTTTCGTTTTGTTATTTTCCATTCTCTGAATAAATTCATGCTTATGTGGGAGAGAGACACGCTCCGCTTTTTCATATGAACACTGGTGTTCTTAGCTTTTAATGTTCATGGCGAATGTTGAAAACTGCTTCGTTCATTGTTATTTGGTTGGTTCAGAAAATGTTGCATGTGGTAGTGGTATAATGAAATACTTGCATAATCTTGTAGATCATTGAGCTTTGATAACCTGATTCTTTGCAAACGTTTTGAGGTATTTAGATGGTAAAGCTTGCTGGATAAATAAGTTAAAATTAGTAGTGGATTGTTGTCTTTAAGCTTGTGCCGTACTACAAACTCTACTTAAATGGTTGAAGGTGTAGTTGAACTTGATAGCTTTCCATGTCTAAGATTTCATCGTAATAACTAAGTTGTGCTGAAGGTCGAGGGAGCTAGCGGGGTACTTGTGCCACCGTGAACGGCCCTCCTTGGAGTGAATTTTAATCATGCTCTTAATGATGAACCTGCTAGTTGTTTGCAATAAGCTTGTGAGTTCTTTTTGACTAATGTTAAGCTACGGTTTTTGGCACTTCCACCATCCAAATTTGCTAGCCTCTTCGGTACTATGCATTGCCTTTTGCTCACATTGAGAATTGTGCATACTTCGCCAGTACATCCAAACCCGTGAGAGGACTTTCTCTTGTTCTCCTACACATAAGCCCATACATCTTCCTCAAAACAGCCATTATACCTACCTACCACAGCATTTCCATAGCTGTTCCAAGATATATTGCCATGCAACTTCCATTTTACATTACATGACTTGTTGTCATTTATTATTTATATATTGCTTTGCATGATTCTATACAGCTGATGTGTGGTTTACCCATGTTACGCTAGATCATTGCACATCCTGCTACACTGGCAGAGGCATACAGTTTTATACATCATGTTTTATTCATTATGAGTTATTTGTACCAAAAAGTGTGTTTTCATATTAGGATGTTGCCCCTAAAAGTGAAAAGAGCCATGGACAAAAAAAAAGAGAAAAAAGAAAAAAAAAGGGGGCAACATTACTATCTTTTATCCACACTTGTGCTCATGTTTTAGCACCTGCAGTATTCATAGTCATCATTTGTGCTCATGTTTAGCACCTATACTCCATGTGAGAGAGTTTTCATGTTTTACTAGTATAACTATGTGGGGAATTTACACTATAGAACTTGGGTTGTATATTCCAATGATGAGCTTCCTCAAAAGTGCTCTAGGTCTTCGTGAGCAACCAAGTTGGATGCACCCCCACTAGTTCCATTGGAGAGCTTTCATACACATATAGCTCTATGTGCATCCGTTGCATGACAATCACTACTCCTTGCATAGCTTCGATTATAAGACTTCCTTTTGTCTAATAATCACTTATAGCTTTGTGAGACTTTCTTTCATTGGCCTTCCAAACCCTCATTAACATTCTTTTTGCCATAACATCCTGGTGCCAATACCAAATGCTTGCGCTCACCGGTTGAGTAAGCTTCGAAACAGTTGATTCATGACGTTCATGTTTATTTTTACTTGACTGAATCCTTCTATGTTGTGAAAATTTACTTGATGCTTGGAATGAAGGATAGAACTTCTACGCTGGATACTTAAAACATCTTTAATGAACTTTGTACGGTTTCATGTCTTTGAAGCAATAGTTCATGAAAACTTTTAGCTTGTTTAACTGTTGCATTATCATCTCTTATATCAGCTATAGACATTTGCTTTGAATAATTTGATCTTAGTTCATATGCTTTACAATAGTATGATCAAGATTATGTAAGTAGCATGTCACTTCAGAAATTATCCTTGTTATCGTTTACCTACTCGAGGGCGAGTAGGAACTAAGCTTGGGGATGCTTGATACGTCTCAACGTGTCTATAATTTCGATGTTCCATGCTAGTTTTATGACAATACCTACATGTTTTGCTCACACTTTATATCGTTTTTATGCATTTTCCGAACTAACCTATTAACAAGATGCCGGTGCAGTTCCTGTTTTCTGCTGTTTTGGTTTAGAAATCCTACAAATGAAATATTCTCGGAATGGATGAAATCAACGCCCAGGGTCCTATTTCCCACGGAAGGTTCCGGAGCAGAAGAGGGACCAGAGGGGGAGCCAGGGGGCCCCACCCCACAGGGCGGCACGGCCAAGGGGGGGCGCCCCCTAGTGTGTGGGTCCCCCGACCCCTCCTGCCCTTCCGCCTACTTAAAGCCTCCATCGCGAAAACCTAAAGAATAAGCCACGATACGAGAAAGTTCCGAGCCACCGCCATCGCGAAGCCAAGATTCGGGGGAGAAGTCTCTGTTCGGCACGCCGCCGGGACGGGGAAGTGCCCCCGAAGGCATCTCCATCGACACCACCGCCATCTTCATCACCGCTGATGTCTCCTATGATGAGGAGGGAGTAGTTCTCCCGCGAGGCTGAGGGCTCTACCGGTAGCTATGTGGTTAATATCTCTCCCATGTACTTCAATACAATGATCTCATGAGCTGCCTTACATGATTGAGATTCATATGATGAGCTTTGTATCACTATTAATCTATGTGCTACTCTAGTGATGTTATTAAAGTACTCTATTCCTCCTCCATGATGTAATGTTGATAGTGTGTGCATCATGTAGTACTTGGCATAGGTTATGATTGTAATCTCTTGTAGATTATGGAGTTAACTATTACTATGATAGTATTGATGTGATCTATTCCCCCTTTCATAGCTGATGGTGACAGTGTGCATGCTATGATAGTACTCGGTATAATTGCAACGGTCTATTATGCACTCTAGAGGTTACTTAAATATGAACTCTGGATGTTGTGGAGCTTGTTTACTCCGGCTTGAGGTGTGCTTTTGTAGCCGTACACAATGAATGGTGTTTGTTATCCAACAAGAGAGTGTAGAGTAGTTTTATTATGTGATCATTGTTGAGAGTGTCCACTAGTGAAAGTAGGATCCCTAGGCCTTGTTTTCGAACATCGAATCTCCGTTTATTTATTGTTCTACTGCATGTTTACTTGCTGCCATATTTATTTCAGATTGTTATTGCCACTCATATTCATCCATATTACTTGTATTTCACTATCTCTTCGCCGAACTAGTGCACCTATACATCTGACAAGTGTATTAGGTGTGTTGGGGACACAAGAGACTTCTTGTATCGTAATTGCAGGGTTGCTTGAGAGGGATATCTTTGACCTCTACCTCCTGAGTTCGATAAACCTTGGGTGATTCACTTAAGGGAAACTTGCTGTTGTTCTACAAACCTCTGCTCTTGGAGGCCCAACACTGTCTACAAGAATAGAAGCGTGCGTAGACATCAGTAGCTCTTAGATTATTATTCTGAAGTTAAAATTGTTTGTGCTTACAAGGAAGATGCATGATTGTTTCTATCACAAGTATATTTGTTTGTTTCCCTCAACTCTTATGCTTGCTAATCAACCTTGCTAGCCAAAGACCTGTACTGAGAGGGAATGCTTCTCGTGCATCCAAACCCTTAAACCAAACCTATGCCATCAGTGTCCACAATAACTACCTGCTATGTGGTATTTCTCTGCCATTCTAAGTAAATACTTCATGTGCTACCTTTAAACAATTCAAAATTTATCATCCCTTACTTGTGTCAATGTTTTATAGCTCATGAGGAAGTATGTGGTGTTTTATCTTTCAATCTTGTTGGGCAGACTTTCATTAATGGATTAGTGGCTTCATCCGCTTATCCAATAATTTTGCAAAAAGAGCTGGCAGCGGGGTTCCCAGCCCCCAATTAATTAACTTTCATTAATAACTCTCTTCACATGTTTTGCCCTGATTCATCAGCAAGCAACTTAATTTTGCAATAGACACTCCTCCATGGTATGAGATTGTTGGAACGCACCCGAGGATTCGGTTAGCCATGGCTTGTGAAAGCAAAGGTTGGGAGGAGTGTCACCCATAAATAAATAAATAAATAAAAACTAAAGTACATGTGTAAACAAAAGAGAAGAGGGATGATCTACCTTGCTGGTAGAGATAACGTCCTTCATGGGAGCCACTCTTTGGAAGTCTGTCTGGCAAGGGGGTTAGAATACCCACTACCATTCGTTGACAACAACAAACACCTCTCAAAATTTTACTTTTATACTCTCTATATGATTTCAAAACTGAAAAAGCTCTAGCACATGATTTAATCCCTGCTTCCCTCTGCGAAGGGCCTATCTTTTACTTTATGTTGAGTCAGTAAACCTGTTTCCCTCTATCTTAGGCAAGCAATTGAGTTGTTGTGATCAAACCATTTATACTGTGATCTATTTAATCATGCCTTTTATTCTTCCTTGTTTAGTACAAGTTTTATCTGAATGCACATAGCTTTGAAGGTTATCAATGATTATGAGGAGATTATCATGATTGAGTATGCAAGTTTTGCTATAAGCTTTAATATAAGAGAGCTGCTCGATAGATAAGTACAACCTGTTAACTGTTCTCTGACCAAGAACAAAGTTTGCCATCACCAATTATGATTTCCTATGCACCTTTATTTGTGATTACCTTCTACTTGTTTCAAGTTAAATTATATGAGGAAGTTGTTCACTAGAATGTCTTGTGTGAATTAATATGATGCTTCTTGTCCGTATTTTGTTTATCGACTCTTCACTCCATAAACATGTGGTCTTGTTTGAGTTCAGTTTCGCTTGGGGACAAGCGAAGTCTAAGCTTGGGGGAGTTGATACGTCCATTTTGCATCACTATTTTATATCATAATTTACTGTTATTCATTGATATATTTCATATTTAGAGGTGATACTTATGTTATTTCATCTATTTTGCATGTTTCATGATTATTGGAGGCTCATTCACCGGAGTCGGATTACTTTGGAAAAAGCAACGTCGGAATGCAATATTTCGAAGATCAGCAATTGTGGAAATTACACCGGATCTTATTTTTCCCGAAGATGAAGCCAGCCAAAAGGAGGAGAGGAGGGCCGCCATGGGCCCCATAGGCCGGCGCGGGCCCTAGCCTAGCCGCGCCGCCTTGTGGGGAGGGGCCCACAGCCTTCGGCCGCCTCTCCTTCGCGTACTTCTTCGTCCGAAAACCTGAGCTCAGAGGATAGTCGCGAAGAGTCACGGCGCCTCTGCGGGGCGGAAAACACCGGAGAGAAAGAGCTCTCCGGCAGGCTGAAATCTGGGGGAAATTCCCCCTCGGAGGAAATCGCCATCGTCACCGCCATCGAGCTGGACATCATTGGGATAATCATCACCATCCTCTCCATCATCATCACCGCCATCTCCACCGCTGCACCTCGTCACCGCCGTAACATCTAGGGTTTAATCTTGATTGTTTGATAGGGGAAACTCTCCCGATATTGATTACTCTTTGTTATTGATGCTATTGAGTGAAACTATTGAACCAAGGTTTATGTTCAGATTGCTATTCATTATCATATCACCTCTGATCATGTTCCATATGATGTCTCGTGAGTAGTTCGTTTAGTTCTTGAGGACATGGGTGAAGTCTAAATGTTAGTAGTGAATTATGTTGGGTAATATTCAATGGTTTGATATTTAAGTTGTGGTGTTATTCTTCTAGTGGTGTCATGTGAACGTCGACTACATGATACTTCACCTTTATGGGCCTAGGGGAATACATCTTGTATTCGTTTGCTAATTGTGGGGTTGCCAGAGTGACAGAAACCTGAAACCCGTTGGTATATCGATGCAGGAGGGATAGCAGGATCTCAGAGTTTAAGGCTATGGTTAGATTTATCTTAATTACTTTCTTGTAGTTGTGGATGCTTGCAAGGGTATAATCACAAGTATGTATTAGTCCTAGGAAGGCGGTGCATTAGCATAGGTTCACCCACACAACACTTATCAAAACAATGAAGATTAATCAGCTATATGAAGCGAAAGCACTAGACTAAATTCCCGTGTCCTCAAGAACGTTTGGTCATTATAAGTAAACAAACCGGCTTGTCCTTTGTGCTAAAAGGATTGGGCCACTGCAATTATTACTCTCGCATTTTACTTACTCGTACTTTATTTATCTATATCAAAACCCCTGAATACTTGTGTGAGCATTTACGGTGAATCCTTCATCAAAACTGCTTGTCAACACCTTCTGCTCCTCGTTGGGTTCGACACTCTTATTTATCGAAAGTACTACGATACACCCGCTATACTTGTGGGTCATCACCTGGCAAGGTAGGGTGCACCACATGGTCTCTTTCAAGCCTCAAGCCTCTCGAGGTGTGCTTCCAGGGCCTAGGGTGCTTTTCCCTATGAAAAAGTGATGCCTCAAAAATCCTAGATCAATTTGACTCCGTATAGGTCTCTGAAAGTGAAAAATACGCAAAACTTGTTTTTCCTGTTCTGTAGAGTTATAAACCAAATAAAGGGGATCATTGGTAAATCCCCATAAATCATTGTAAAA
The DNA here is from genome assembly GCA_030979885.1 of Lolium multiflorum. Classification (NCBI taxonomy): domain Eukaryota; kingdom Viridiplantae; phylum Streptophyta; class Magnoliopsida; order Poales; family Poaceae; genus Lolium; species Lolium multiflorum. The sequence continues at coordinate 74,202,470 of CM061753.1, read as the reverse complement.
CATGGTATTATCACCATATATGTTGCAAATATGTGGGCATTCAATATGATAAAGGACAAAGGTCATGTATGCATTTTACATGCATCAACATCCCCAAGCTTAACCTATGCTCGTCCCGAGCATGAAGGTGATAAAACTAACATGAAATTTGGAGTTTATAATATATAGCTTGTAAATAATCATGCAAAGTATCACAAGGTTCAATCAATAAAGAATGACAATAAGTAATATGAACTAATCAAGTGATAACTCTTACATTCTACAAAGCATGCATAATAGCAAATAGCATTGTAAGAAACATGAATGATAAGTAAATCATAAAGCATGTTTAGAAGAATCCTATAGAATTGTTGGAAGACTCTTTGTCCTCTCTTTTCAGGAATATTTCTTTTGACTCTTGAACACATGAAAGTAATCAGGGAATGCATGTGCTAAACCTCCAACAAAATAAAAGTAAAGAGCATATATAGAACATGATTTTGAGCTATGCAATTCATGTCAACAATAGTAATAAGGATGGGGTACCAAGTATCTCATGTATAAATATATCTATGTGTCATGAGTTTGGCTTCTTATGAGTAAGTGTTGCCTCACTTTCTTAATGCTAAGGACTACACCTCTTGTTACTTAACACCGGGTTACCAAGACTTTTCGACATCCATGTTTTAACCAAGTATCGCAATGGGTACCTTCAAGCCACTTATAAAAAGGAACAAAGGAGATGTCCATCTCAACTAGTCTTCATCTCCTCTCTGATTCTTCAAAGAAAGCAAATAGAAAAAGGAAACGGATTGGGAGAGAAGGGGTTTTAAAACATCCAGTGAGATTTTAGTAACTTTAGCAAATATTTAAAAATAGGTTTTGTTAAACATCCAAAAATATTTATTGTTGTTATATTGGGTTTATTTAAAGTAAGAAAGAGAGGGAGGGTATAATAGCACCATACAAGAAAATAAAATATACCTTAGGAAAGGCCATCCATACCGGGATAACATGAACAATAAACGTTGAGCATCCCCTGTAACTCTCTCACTTTTTTCTCATACTCTTTTTTCTTTCTTTTCTTTTCTCACTCTCTTTTTTCACAACTTTATTTTCACTCTTCCTATTGAGGATGCTCCTTGCTGAAACTTCCACCATGATTAAGCATATATGGCTTCGGTTAGCGGTTCATTGCTCTTCTCTAACAATGCATGCTTACTTGCTTATTAAATAACCTCTACTTATTTCACAAGAGATAGTCATCAACAAAACAAAATAAATGACGATCAACGCAGGGTGCAATACCTCAAAAGTGCAATGTTGAAAGATTTACCTAGTAAACATGGTTATGGTCTAGCTCATTACTCATGATCAGTCAAACCAACAACATGCATAGTGGTATTTCCTACCAAATCTTATTTTCTTCTGAACTTTAAATTACACAAAAAGATATTTTGAAACGGTTGGAGGAAAACACACACATTATACATGGAATATAAAGTGCTATGTAGGTAGGTATGATAGACATTGGATTTGAGTTGAGCTTGGAAACAAGTCTATGCTTGTGTAAGCATTCAAAACTTTTGGCTAGTAAGAGGTCTAAAAACATGCAATCATATGCATAGACTATTCATTCATCGTCAAACAATGATACTTAAAATTAAAAATCTATGTATACTAGCAAGAAGTAGCACTAAATAAGGCACATAACAAATCATTACTCAATAGAGTATGTGAAACTAAAAATACCATACACAAAATAAATTTCAGCTTTTTGGCATTCCTCGTTTTCTTTTATAAGCATGCAACTTAATTAACTTTGAACATTCAGAGATAAAGAGTTTGGTCCAGTAGCTCATTCATATGCATTATAAACACTCAATCTTATGGCCCTCTCATATAACAAAACAAAACTAGACACAAATAAAACAAGGACGCTTCAAGTTTTCGTGAAAATTCTATGTTGCTCAAAAAACAAAGTTTAGAGGTGCTCAAACCAAGAGTTTTTAAATGAGTCCAGTGGGATATCATGGGCATCCCAAGCTTATGATATTCATCATACTTGAATCACCTTAGTGTGATATTCCTCTATTCCCAGTGAAAAAACTTAAACACAAACTTTTATGCCTATTCTTTTCTATGCGGTGATGTTAGAGGTACAAATAAATCATGATTACTGCTATTTTAATCAAGAATAAAATTAAATACTAATGAACCAGAGAGCACATAGTTTTATACCCATCCTACCATATCAAAAGTTTAAATTAAAAATGAATCAAAAAAATGGATCTAATAAAATAAGATAGAATCTGTCCAGAATTTTTGCTGCAGAAAAACAGATTTTTTAGTACGACCTAGACACCACAAAAAATTAAGTAAATTTACGTGCATATAGAGGATTTAAATTTGTAGCTACTACATTATTATCAAGATTTTAGGAGCTACCAGCAGGGAGAAAAAATCATGCACTAAAAAGTGCAGCGGAGAAATCAGCAACTCCATATTATGTTTGCAACTTTAAACATCCAAACAAGTAAAAAACTTGATACTTTATTTAAAAACCAGAGATTAAACTAAATAAAACTAACATGCTACAGAAAGTATTCAAAAAATAAAAAAAATAAAAAAAACATCTCGGGTTACCTTCCGTAAAGCGCTTTCTTTATAGCCATATTGTTAGGCTTACTTACTTGATTGTAGGAGCAAGGATCTTGTAGGAGTGATGCTTCTTGATTATCTCATTTTATGTCATACCAATAAATATATTTAACATTTTAAAGCACATTAGCACACAACATGAAATATGCAACAAGTAGTAATGAAGTCTATGCATTGATATTTTATATATGAATGAATCACAACCAATAAGAGTATACCAAAGCATATATATAGTAGGTAAATGCATTTTATATTATCATTAACATATAGAGTGTGCTTATATCCTCCTCTTTCATAATAATTGCACTTACTTGTAGGAAAATTTATAGTGTAACTATTTGAATCATGAATCTTAGAGAATTGTGGCATATAAAGAGGATCATTAAATTTATTAAGGGATTCATGATCTTGTTTTCCTCCTTCAAAATAATTATTAGTGCCAGTTTTAAGTTTAATATTATGGCTGCAACAAAGATTTGGAACTAAAGACAATTGGAAACCACATAAGTACATACTTCTTAACATAAGCAAATTTCTCCTCTATTGTGTAAATAGGGGATGTTAATAATAACATGGGATTCTCCTTTATGAGAGCATTATCACAAACAACAAGTTTATCATTTTTATTGTCACATAACGTAGTATCTATTTCTAAACATGCAGGATTACCAAGTAAAGATAGGCCATCATCTAGAGCGTAATCAATTTTATAATTATTATCACATGTGGGTGATGAAGGTGGAAGATCCCATTTTCCCCCAAGCTTAGATGGAACTATGGCTTCTTCATTTTCTTCTTCATGTAATGAACTAGTGTTTTCTCGGGCTATGCGGTTCTTTTCATTATAGTCAACAACATAGATATTTTTTAAAAAATCGTAGGATAGTAGAGACTATAAAATCACAATTATGACTCTCACTAGTTGCTTCATAGATATTTTCAAGGGAAGTCATTAGTTCAAAGTCTGCCATAAAGCTCACAAATTGTTCTACTTCCTTCATCCCATGAACATAGCTATAAGTATTATAGGAGGCAATTGGGATTTATATTGAAAATCAAAGTGTTCACCATAAAAAAAGTTACAAGACCTTTCGTAATGTATAAGAAACTCAGTAGCAGCTTTATTTAGAAGTCTTAAAAAACTTTTTAGTCATTTCCCTTCACATGATTATCTATATTTCATAAATGTCATAGCATTTTTATACTCCTCTTGTAATATGACATTTTTATCTTGACTAGTAGCCATACCATGAGTATTTTTGATATTTTCCATTTTTCATTTTTATGAATTTTTGAATTTTTATGAAAAAGAACTAACAAGCAAAAACTAAAAATAAGCAAACAAAGACTAAAAAGAAGACAAATAGGACACTATGCAGAATCTAAAAGAGATAAGAGAGCTCACATTGATGTTACCTCCCCAAGCTTTGATGAGACACGGTGCCAGAAAATTCTTACAGTAGCTGTGGAAGTTGACAATAGCTGTAGTGCGACTCTTTGCAGCTCCTCGGCAACGGCGCCAAAAAATGCTAGTAGTTGCCGTGGGAGTTTAATTGTGCTTCACCATGCAGCAACCACTATGAGATAACTCTCTCAGTTCCCGGAAACGGCGCTAGAAAATGTCTTGATGACGTTGGGACTTCAAGTGCAGAGTGTTGTGTCAGCAAAGTATTTTCTCCACAAGGGTGACTCGAGGGTTTATATCGAAATCTCGAGGAACTAGACAAAAGCGTATACTCTTCTCTCTTCTTTTGGCAATCCTGCAGGTAAAGTAAATGCCTTGTGTCCTCAACTCCATCGTGTGGTTGTCAAGCACAAGGTTTCGTGTACGTAAATAACACAAGTAGAAATAAAATAAGTAAAAACTAAACGAGATAAAATAACTAAGTAAAAAAAGTAAAGAGGTTGCTTGTTTTTGGTGTTTTGGATGCAAATAAGAAAAGTAAATATTTTTGCATTTTTGGATTAAAATAGTGCAGAAAATAGAAAACAAGATAAAAACAATATAAAGGTGTTTCTTATGATTAAAAGTGGACCGGGGTTCATGGGTTCACTTGACTATTCTTTCTTAAAGTTGTGGTGGACAAATAATAATTCATCAATGATATATGAATGTGCAGATAATAGTATATGTAAGATCAGAATTAGTATGGGCATCACGTCCTAACATAGAGATGATGCAACACATCTCTCTTATACTCCACAAGAAAGAAACTTTTCATCAATCTTGTATTAAGAACTAACAGAGCACAACAATAAGTACTTTGACATGAAGTTCGAATATTAAATATGCTACCTTGAACAAACAAGATCATCACTACTGTCACGTGACGAACATAGCACATGGATTCAATTTATCCCTAGTGAGGTAGAAAAATAAAGGCAAAGCCATAATAGATCTTGAACATATTATCACTATCTAATCACTAAAACCATGCTACTCCATCTAATACACACATCACCCACACACGCTCTTGCACATATGTTCGATCAGAACAAATACTTAAGAACGGGGTACATAATATGCATCTATCAATACATCTCACAATATAATATGATCAGATTTCATAAAATAATATCATAGAATAAAGATCCACCACATAGGTATTACAAATATGACCATAATCATGATGGGCAACTCATATGGCACTAAGAACTATGAAGAACATGAGACAAATAGATCAAGCTACTGCCACAAACCTGTAGTCCAGAGGTGGACTAATCCCTCTTGGTAGGTAGAGATCCCTCCGGCGGTGATCCCGGTGGAGTTTTGCCCTCCAATCTTCTCTGCAACAACCTCCATTTTCGTTTTTCTGTCTTTGTGTGGCGCTCTCCTCCCGAGAATTCTTCGGGGTCATATATATAGTCATTTTAGGGCAAAAATACGTTGATGGGCGAAAGAGTCAGGGCAATCGGACGATTAACGACCGAAAGAGGTTGGGTGACACGCCCAGCTAGGTAGGGCGCGCCACCTGGTCTCTTTCGGGTCTCAGACCTCTCCAGGTGTGCTTCTAGGCCTCAGGGTGCTTCTCCCAATGAAAAGTGACGCTCCAAAAATTTCAGTTCAGTTTGACTCCTTATAGGTCTCTGAAAGTGAAAAATACGCAAAACGGGTTTTTCCTGTTCTGCAGAGTGATAAACCAAATAAAGGAGATCATTGGTAAATCCCCATAAATCAATGTAAAACATGGTATTATTGTCATATATGTTGCAAATATTTGGGAATTCAATATGATAAAGAACAAAGTTCATGTATGCATTTTACATGCATCAGTGGGGCGCACCCCACCTATGGGCTGAGGCGCTAGGCAGATCCACTTGTCCTAGCCAAGTGGGAAGCCCATATTCCACTTGTAGAATATTATGGAGTATTATAGAAAACTAAGGAACACTCTCGAACATTCCATAACCATCATGGAACCCTTCAAAAAATTCTCCGAAACTATTTCAGCCTTGCTAGAACTACTCTAGTATCTCTCCCAAACTATTTTGATCTAACTAGAACTATTAGGATGAATTTCTCTCATGATCCTAGCACATATAATACTCACCAAATCAATGATCCTTAAGCGTGTGACTCTGCAAGTTTGGTAATATGCCGACATGACCGGGACCTCCTTCCGACCAATAATCAATAGCGGAATCTAGGCATCCATATTCATTCCTACACCTCCACAAATAGAGATGAGACTAGGAAATACTTGATATTTATGTTTCCACACATGTTATGAGTTTTACTTTGAATCTCATATTCAGGAACCATAACAATTATACCATATAAACACAAACATTAATACCAAACATGAAAATAAATAATAACATTTATTATTGTCTCTAGGGTACATTTCCTTCAGTTAAAACCCACTCGTCGTCAAGTATGTGTATTCCTCGCTACCCCTCTTCAGCTATCCTACTCATGATCTGAAACCATCCGGTAATGCGAACCAAAATTTGAACAAAAATGGAATATCTTGGTGATGGACCAAAATAGAATAAAAACACAAAGGGTGACCATAAGTCTGATATGTGGAAAGCAACGATACCAACACACTTCCAATGTTGTCCTCAAACCACCTTAGCACCGTCCATCTAATGTAAGTTATATAAAGAACATGTACACACATCACTTAGATCATGATGCAATATAACTTCACAACCCCCACCTGAATTTTGAATCAAAGCCAACAACCTACCTCATTCGCACGAACACACGTCACTTGGCCCTAAACAATGACGGTACTATAAAGAAGCCCCAAAATGTAAAACATCACCTAAGAAAAGCGACGGATAAAACTAAATCACGGCAATACCAATGAGTAAATTGTTGGAGATATGCCCAAGAGGCAATAATAAAATGGTTATTATAATATATCTTTGAGTTTGTGATAATGATTATATACCATGCTATAATTGTATTGACCGAAACATTGATACATGTGTGTTATGTAAACAACAAGGAGTCCCTAGTAAGCCTCTTGTATAACTAGCTTGTTGATTAATAGATGATCATAGTTTCATGATCATGAACATTGGATGTTATTAATAACAAGGTTATGTCATTATGTGAATGATGTAATGGACACACCCATTTAAGCGTAGCATAAGATCACGTCATTAAGTTATTTGCTATAAGCTTTCGATACATAGTTACCTAGTCCTTCGATCATGAGATCATATAAATCACTTATACCGGAAGGGTACTTTGATTACATCAAACGCCACGCGTAAATGGGTGGTTATAAAGGTGGGATTAAGTATCTGGAAAGTATGAGTTGAGGCATATGGATCAACAGTGAGATTTGTCCATCCCGATGACGGATAGATATACTCTGGGCCCTCTCGGTGGAATGTCGTCTAATTAGCTTGCAAGCATATGAATGATTCATAAAGAGACCACATACCACGGTACAAGAAAAGAGTACTTGTCAGGAGACGAGGTTGAACAAGGTATAGAGATACCGATGATCAAACCTCTGACAAGTAAAATATCGCGTGACAAAGGGAATCGGTATCGTATGTGAATGGTTCAATCGATCACTAATCATCGTTGAATATGTGGGAGCCATTATGGATCTGCAGATCCCGCTATTGGTTATTGGTCGGAGAGAAGTCTCAACCATGTCTGCATAGTTCGCGAACCGTAGGGTGACACACTTAAGGTTTGATGTCGTTTAAGTAGATATGGAATATGGAATGGAGTTCGAAGTTTTTTCGGAGTCTCGGATGGGATCCAGGACATCACGAGGAGTTCTGGTGGAGAATAAGATTCATATATAGGAAGTCACTTTCCAAGTTTGTAAATGATCCGGTGAATTTATGGAAGGTGGTTTCTAGAATTATCCGGAATAAATCACTATGGAAGGAGGAGTCCCGGAGGGACTCCACAAACCCTAACCAGCCAACTAAGTGGGAGGGTGGAGTCCATGGTGGACTCCACCTCTTTGGCCGGACAAGTAAAGGGGGAAGGGGAGAGTCCCTGTCCCTCTAGGTTTCGTCCATAAGGCATTTTTTCTGTTGGGGTCTTATTCGAAGACTTTGGGCAAACCCTTGGGGTTCCACCTATATAATGAGGAGGAGAGGGAGGGGGCCCATGGCTTGGCCGCACCACCTAGGGCATCCAAGGGCCGGCGCCCAAGTGCCCCTCCCCTCTCCCCAAACCCTAGCCTCTCCTCCTCCACATAATACTCCCCGCGCATAGGCGAAGCCCTGGGAGTTCTCCACCACCAGCCACCACACCGTCATGCTGCCGGGATTCCAAGGAGGATCTACTACTTCCGCTGCCCCTGGAACGGGGAGAAGGATGTCGTCTTCATCAACACCGAACGTGTGACCGAGTACGGAGGTGCTGCGATTGTGGCACCGTCAAGATCTTCTACGCGCTTTTGAAAGCGGCAAGTGATCATCTTCTGCAACAACGAGATCTAATCTCGTAGGCTTTGGAAATCTTCAAGGGTTAGTCTCGTGATCCCCTCGTTGCTACCATCTTCTAGATTGCATCTTGGCTTGGTTTTCGTTCTTGCGGTAGGATTTTTTTTGTTTTCTATGCTACGAATCCCATCAGTGGTATCAGAGCCGTGTCTATGCATAGATTGGTTGCACGAGTAGAACACAATTGTTTTGTGGGCGTTGATGCTTTGTTGTCTTTAGTTCGTGTACTTTGCATCTTTGTGGCATAGTGGGATGAAGCGGCTCGGGCTAACTTTACATGACCGCGTTCATAAGTGGCTTTGCGGGTGTCTGTCTCTCCCACTGCTGGCGCAAAGTTGACGTGGGAGTTAGAGATCTCTGTGGTGTAACTTTTCTTCAGGTCCCAACGGCGCCAGAAAACAGTCTTGATACGCACACGACACGCGACCGTTGGGAACCCCAAGAGGAAGGTGTGATGCGTACACGGCAAGTTTTCCCTCAGTAAGAAACCAAGGTTTATCGAACCAGTAGGAGCCAAGAAGCACGTTGAAGGTTGATGGCGGCGGAGTAGTAGTGCGCGCAACACCAGGGATTCCGGCGCCAACATGGAACTGCACAACACAACCAAAGTACTTTGTCCCAACGTAACGTGAGGTTGTCAATCTCACCGGCTTGCTGTAACAAAGGATTAGATGTATAGTGTGGATGATGATTGTTTGCAGAAAACAGTAGAACAGTATTGCAGTAGATTGTATTCGATGTAAAAGAATGGACCGGGGTCCACAGTTCACTAGAGGCGTCTCTCCCATAAGAATAAGCATGTTGGGTGAACAAATTACAGTTGGGCAATTGACAAATAAAGAGGGCATGACCATGCACATACATGTTATGATGAGTAGTGTGAGATTTAATTGGGCATTACGACAAAGTACATAGACCGCTATCCAGCATGCATCTATGCCTAAAAAGTCCACCTTCAGGTTATCATCCGAACCCCTTCCAGTATTAAGTTGCAAACAACAGACAATTGCATTAAGTATGGTGCGTAATGTAATCAACACATACATCCTTAGACATAGCATCGATGTTTTATCCCTAGTGGCAATAGCACATCCACAACCTTAGAACTTTCTGTCACTGTCCCAGATTTAATGGAGGCATGAACCCACTATCGAGCATAAATACTCCCTCTTGGAGTTACAAGCAAAAACTTGGCCAGAGCCTCTACTAGTAACGGAGAGCATGCAAGATCATAAACAACACATAGATAATAGATTGATAATCAACATAACATAGCATTCTCTATTCATCGGATCCCAACAAACACAACATGTAGCATTACAGATAGATGATCTTGATCATGTTAGGCAGCTCACAAGATCCAACAATGATAGCACAATTAGGAGAAGACGACCATCTAGCTACTGCTATGGACCCATAGTCCAGGGGTAGACTACTCACATCACTCCGGAGGCGACCATGGCGTTGTAGTGTCCTCGGAGATGATTCCCCTCTCCGGCAGGGTGCCGGAGGCGATCTCCTGAATCCCCCGAGATGGGATTGGCGGCGGCGTCTCGGAAGGTTTTCCGTATCGTGGCTCTCGACTGGAGTTATTATCGACGAAGGCTTAAGTAGGCGGAGGAGGTAGGTTTAGGGGCGACGAGGGGCCCACACAGCAGGGCGCGAGGGGTGGGCCGCGCCACCTGGCGTGTCGCTGCCTCGTCGCCCCCCGTATCTCCCGGTGTTGGAAGCTTCGTGGAAAAATAAGATCCTGGGCGTTGATTTCGTCCAATTCGAGAATATTTCCTTACTAGGATTTAAAACCAAAAACAGAGAAAACAACAACTGGCTCTTCGGTATCTCGTTAATAGGTTAGTGCCGGAAAATGCATAAATATGACATAAAGTATGCATAAAACATGTAGGTATCATCAATAAAGTGGCATGGAACATAAGAAATTATCGATACGTTGGAGACGTATCATCCCCAAGCTTAGTTCCTGCTCGTCCCGAGTAGGTAAACGATAACAAAGATAATTTCTGAAGTGACACGCCATCATAATCTTGATCATACTATTGTTAGCATATGTAATGAATGCAACGATCAAAGCAATGGTAAATGTAATGAGTAAACAACTGAATCATATAGCAAAGAATTTTCATGAATAGTACTTTCAAGACAAGCATCAATAAGTCTTGCATAAGAGTTAACTCATAAAGCAATAAATTCAATGTAAAGGCATTGAAGCAACACAAAGGAAGATTAAGTTTCAGCGGTTGCTTTCAACTTGTAACATGTATATCTCATGGATATTGTCAACATAAAGTAATATAACAAATGCAATATGCAAGTATGTAGGAATCAATGCACAGTTCACACAAGTGTTTGCTTCTTGAGATGGAGAGAAATAGGTGAACTGATTCAACATAAAAGTAAAAGAAAGGCCCTTCGCAGAGGGAAGCATCGATTGCTATATTTGTGCTAGAGCTTTGGTTTTTGAAAACAAGAAACAATTTTGTCAACGGTAGTAATAAAGCATATGCATCATGTAAATTATATCCTACAAGTTGCAAGCCTCATGCATAGTATACTAATAGTGCCCGCACCTTGTCCTAATTAGCTCGGATTACCTGGATTATCACCGCAATACATATGTTTTAACCAAGTGTCACAAAGGGGCACCTCTATGCCGCTTGTACAAAGGTCTAAGGAGAAAGCTCGCATTGGATTTCTCGCTTTTGATTATTCTCAACTTAGACATCCATACCGGGACAACATAGACAACATATAATGGACTCCTCTTTAATGCTTAAGCATTCAACAACAATTAATTTTCTCATATGAGATTGAGGATATTTGTCCAAAACTGAAACTTCCACCATGGATCATGGCTTTAGTTAGCGGCCCAATGTTCTTCTCTAACAATATGCATGCTCAAACCATTCAACTCATGGTAAATCGCCCTTACTTCAGACAAGACGGACATGCATAGCAACTCACATGATATTCAACAAAGAGTAGTTGATGGCGTCCCCAGGAACATGGTTATCGCACAACAAGCAACTTATAAGAAATAAAATGCATAAGTACATATTCAATACCACAATAGTTTTTAGGCTATTTGTCCCATGAGCTATATATTGCAAAGGTAAAGGATAGAAATTTAAAGGTAGCACTCAAGGAATTTAATTTGGAATGGCGGAGAAATACCATGTAGTAGGTAGGTATGGTGGACACAAATGGCATAGTGTTTGGCTCAAGGATTTTGGATGCATGAGAAGTATTCCCTCTCGGTACAAGGCTTAGGCTAGCAAGGCTATTTGAAACAAACACAAATATGAAGTGGTACAGCAAAACTCACATAAAAGACATATTGTAAGCATTATAAGACTCTATACCGTCTTCCTTGTTGTTCGACCCTTACTAGAAATTATCTAGACCTTAGAGAGACCAATTATGCAAACCAAATTTTAGCAAGCTCTATGTATTTCTTCATTAATAGGTGCAAAGTATATGATGCAAGAGCTTAAACATGAGCACAACAATTGCCAAGTATCAAATTATTCAAGACATTCTACCAATTACTACATGTAGCATTCCCCGTTTCCAACCATATAACAATTTAACGAAGAAGATTCAACCTTCGCCATGAATATTATGAGTAAGGCCTACGGACATATTTGTCCATATGCAACAGCGGAGCGTGTCTCTCTCCCACACAATGAATGCTAGGATACATTTTATTCAAACAAAACAAAAATAAAAACAAACAGACGCTCCAAGCAAAGTACATAAGATGTGATGGAATAAAAATATAGTTTCACTAGAGGAACCTGATAATGTTGTCGATGAAGAAGGGGATGCCTTGGGCATCCCCAAGCTTAGACGCTTGAGTCTTCTTGAAATATGCAGGGGTGAACCACGGGGCATCCCCAAGCTTAGAGCTTTCACTCTCCTTGATCATATTGTATCATCTCCCTCTCTTGATCCTTGAAAACTTCCTCCACACCAAACTCAAAACAACTCATTAGAGGGTTAGTGCACAATCAAAATTCACATGTTCAGAGGTGACATAATCATTCTTAACACTTCTGGATATTGCACAAAGCTACTGAAAGTTAATGGAATAGAAAAATCCATCAAGCATAGCAAAACAGGCAATGCGAAATAAAAGGCAGAATCTGTCAAAACAGAACAGTCCGTAAAGATGAATTTCTAAGAGGCACCAGACTTGCTCAAATGAAAATGCTCAAATTGAATGAAAGTTGTGTACATATCTGAGGATCACTCACGTAAATTGGAATAATTTTCTGAGTTATCTACAGAGAATTAGGCCCAGATTCGTGACAGCAAGAAATCTGTTTCTGCGCAGTAATCCAAATCTAGTATGAACCTTACTATCAAAGACTTTACTTGGCACAACAATGCAACAAAACTAAGATAAGGAGAGGTTGCTACAGTAGTAACAACTTCCAAGACTCAAATATAAAATAAAAGTGCAGTAGTAAAATCATGGGTTGTCTCCCATAAGCGTTTTCTTTAACGCCTTTCAGCTAGGCGCAGAAAGTGTGTATCAAGTGTTATCAAGAGACGAAGCATCAACATTACCTCGGGCTTTACGCCTACCCTTCTTATTCTTTTTCTTACTCTTTGATTTAGGGAATACATGTCTACCCCGGTGTAGAGGTGAATTTTAGGGTGCCTTCTCCCACATTTATGACTGCTCCCAATAGTTTCAGCAGGGATCTTCCGAGTGTGATTTGTCCTGTTCCTACACATTCAATAACAAGATAATCAGTGGATACTGTTCTCCCAAGAATGGTTGTATGCACACCCTCGGCTATTCCCTTAGGAATTATAACAGAGTTATCAATAAGAGTTATTCCTTCTCCCCCTTCAACGAGTCCCCAAAGTGTCAAAGATTCATAAATACTCTTAGGCATAAGGCAAAATTCAGACATAATATCACAATTGGCATGAAAAGTTTCACCACCGATAACAACTTTAATAGTAGGGTCCCATATTGAAGGTTCAGAGTTCACTAAAACTTGATCAAGACGGTTACGAACATAGCTATAATTTTCTTTCAAGCAAGATGCACTTGTCTCAAGAGTGTTTAATCTATTATAAATGCTAATAAGAGCTGAATCAAAGTTGTTAGCTGAACTATGTGATGCAACTAATTTTTTTATGGCATTAAAAGCTTGATCCCCATTGCAATAAAGGAAATCTCCTCCCACTACAACATCCAAAGCATATCTATAGCGAATCATAAGCCCAAAATAAAAGTTACTAAGGAGCAAACTTAGAGTCATTTGAGGTTCAGCTTTACGATAAGAATCAAAAATTCTGGACCAAGCATCTTTAAAACTCTCCTCATCCCCTTGTTTAAAAGTGAAGACTAATTCCTCAGGTGAAGAAGTAACAGGTGCAGAACTAGACATGGTAACAAAAGTAAAATGCAAGTAACTATTTTTTTTGTGTTTTTAATATGGAGAATGCAAACAAGATAGTAAATAAAGTAAAGCTAGCAACTAATTTTGTGTGTGTTTTGTTTTAGTGCAGCAAACAAAGTATTAAATAAAATAAAAGCAAGACAAAAACAAAGTAAAGAGATTGGAGGTGGAGACTCCCCTTGCAGCGTGTCTTGATCTCCCCAACGGCGCGAAAAGCTTCTGGCGCAAAGTTGACGTGGGAGTTAGAGATCTCTGTGGTGTAACTTTTCTTCGGTCCCGGCGGCGCGAAAACAGTCTTGATACGCGTACATCACGCGACCGTTGGGAACCCCAAGAGGAAGGTGTGATGCGTACAGCGGCAAGTTTTCCCTCAAAGAAACCAAGGTTTATCGAACCAGTAGGAGCCAAGAAGCACGTTGAAAGTTGATGGCGGCGGAGTGTAGTGCGGCGCAACACCAGGGATTCCGACGCCAACGTGGAACCTGCACAACACAACCAAAGTACTTTGTCCCAATGTAATAGTGAGGTTGTCAATCTCACCGGCTTGCTGTAACAAAGGATTAAATGTATAGTGTGGATGATGATTGTTTGCAGAAAACAGTAGAACGAGTATTGCAGTAGATTGTATTCGATGTAAAAGAATGGACCGGGGTCCACGGTTCACTAGAGGCGTCTCTCCCATAAGAATAAGCATGTTGGGTGAACAAATTACAGTTGGGCAATTGACAAATAAAGAGGGCATGACCATGCACATACATGTTATGATGAGTAGTGTGAGATTTAATTGGGCATTACGACAAAGTACATAGACCGCTATCATGCATCTATGCCTAAAAAGTCCACCTTCGGGTTATCGTCCGACCCCTTCCGGTATTAAGTTGCAAACAACAGACAATTGCATTAAGTATGGTGCGTAATGTAATCAACACATACATCCTTAGACATAGCATCAATGTTTTATCCCTAGTGGCAACAGCACATCCACAACCTTAGAACTTTCTGTCACTGTCCCAGATTTAATGGAGGCATGAACCCACTATCGAGCATAAATACTCCCTCTTGGAGTTACAAGCAAAAACTTGGCCAGAGCCTCTACTAGTAACGGAGAGCATGCAAGATCATAAACAACACATAGATAATAGATTGATAATCAACATAACATAGCATTCTCTATTCATCGGATCCCAACAAACACAACATGTAGCATTACGGATAGATGATCTTGATCATGTTAGGCAGCTCACAAGATCCAACAATGATAGCACAATTAGGAGAAGACGACCATCTAGCTACGCTATGGACCCATAGTCCGGGGGTAGACTACTCACACACCACTCCGGATCGACCATGGCGGTGTAGAGTCCTCGGAGATGATTCCCCTCTCGGCAGGGTGCCGGAGGTGATCTCCTGAATCCCTCGAGATGGGATTGGCGGCGGCGGCGTCTCTAGAAGGTTTCCGTATCGTGGCTCTCGGTACTGGAGTTATTATCGACGAAGGCTTAAGTAGGTGGAGGAGGTAGGTTTAGGGGCGACGCGAGGGCCCACACAGCAGGGCCGCGCGGCCAGGGGTTGGGCCGCACCGCCCTGGCGTGTCGCCGCCTCGTCGCCCTACTTCGTATCTCCCGGTGTTCTGGAAGCTTTGTGGAAAAATAAGATCCTGGGCGTTGATTTCGTCCAATTCCGAGAATATTTCCTTACTAGGATTTCTGAAACCAAAAACAGAGACAACGGCTCTTCGGCATCTCGTTAATAGGTTAGTGCCGGAAAATGCATAAATATGACATAAAGTATGCATAAAACATGTAGGTATCATCAATAAAGTGGCATGGAACATAAGAAATTATCGATACGTTGGAGACGTATCACCCACCATAGTGAAGATTCAATTTACTCTTTCTATTGACAATACTAGTATCACCGTTGTGGTTCATGTTCGTAGGTAGATTGGATCTTATTCGAAAACCCTAAACCACGTAAAATATGCAAACCAAATTAGAGGCGTCTAACTTGTTTTTGCAGGGTTTGGTGATGTGATATGGCCATGATGTGATGATGAATATGTATGAGATGATCATTATTGTATTGTGGCAACCAGCAGGAGCCTTATGGTTGTCTTTATTTCATGTTGTAGTATTTTTTTCAAAGTAGTTGTAATAGTTTCTACATGAGGTGAACAACCATGAAGACGGCGCCATGGACCTTGACACTACGCCGACGATGATGGAGATCATGCCCGTTGATGATGGAGATCATGTCCATGCTTTGGAGATGAAGATCAAAGGCGCGAAGACTAAAGGGCCATATCATATCACATATGATTTGCATGTGATGTTAATCCTTTATGCATCTTATTTTGCTTAGAACGCGACGGTAGCATTATAAGATGATCCTCACATTAATATCAAGATAATAAAGTGTTCTCCCCTCGTATGCACCGTTGCAACAGTTCGTCGAAAGCATCTCGTGATGATCGGATGTGATAGACTCTACGTTCACATACAACGGGTGTAAGCCATGTTTGCACACGCGAATACTTGGGTTTGCTTGACGAGCCTAGCATGTACAGACATGGCCTCGGGACAACGGAAACCGAAAGGTTGAACACGAGTCATATGGATGATATGATCAACATGTTGATGTTCACCATTGAAGCTACATCATCTCACATGATGATCGGTTTTGGTGTAGTGGATTTGGATCGTGTACCACTTAACAACTATGAGGGATGTTGTATTAAGTGGGAGTTCATTAGTAATTAGATTAAAACATGAACTAATTATCATGAACATAGTCTAAGTAGTATTTTGAATTAATTTTGTAGTATTGACATCCGTTTTCTACCATGCGCTAGTCTTGAAATTGAGATAGAAATACTGTTAAAATCTGACAAGAAACTTTACGGACTGGTACCGTATTGTTAAAGAATCAAGAAATGATTAAGTCCTATTGCAAACTTTTAGTAAACCTCACTTTGCTAATTCAAAGAACAATGGTTTCAATTAGTACCTAAAGTCATCTTGTCTCCGTGAAACTTAAAGTTCAAATCTGTTTGAAAAGTAAGGAGCTGGAAATTTTGTTTTCAGAAATAAGCAAGGTATGACATATATGTGATATCTAAGACCTTATTTCAAGGTGATAGAATATAATTTGGTGAGACTACATAAACTCATAAGTTTTATGGGAATGTACAAAGGTTGAAGACGCAAGGCGTCCCAATCCTCCAACTATTGGGGCACTAACGATATTCGCATATCCATGAAGTGATTGTCCTTAGTATGCACCATTGCTAAGACTCGTTGAAGCATCACGTGATGATCGGGTGTTATAGATTCTACGTGTGCATACAACGGTGCAAGCCAGATTTGCACATACAATACTGATGTTAAACTTTACGAGCCTAGCATGTACAGACATGGTCTCGAAAAGTTGTCATGATATGATGGATAAAATTATGAGTGAAATTGTTCATCATATTAAAAGGTTACTAATAGTGAAATCCGGAACACTTGTCATATGATGATCAACTTCAAAGTAAGAACCTCAAGGTTATTGGTATTTGACCAACAAACCTAGAAGTTATTGATGTTGAAGTGTTTTTCTGAATAATGAGGAAAGCTAAAAGAGAAACTACAAAAGATTATTGGCAGAAAGAAAGAAAAGACTAGAAAGTCTAGCTCGGTGTATATAAATGATATACATGTTATGGATGTATTCCTTGTTTGGTCACATAATGAAATTCTTGGGTATTTGTACCAGATTGGTTGGTATGAGATGTCATACAATACAACGCAATACGATGGCCTAAGTGACTGATAAGGAATATGGTAATAATGCATGTCTGGAACATAATAAAGTGTTATTATGTTTGTCATTGACATTCTATCTAGCCCTTAGAATTTATAATAAAGAACTTAATAATTGTTATTTTGCTCTGGTCAAATGAAAACAATGAGTTGTTCAAATTATGACATTACTCCATGTACGATGGATAAGTTATTATAAATCTTAATGGTGAATCACACATACATAATACTGACACTAAAATGCCATAAGGCAAATGATTAAGAATTCCAATTATTTGTGGAACCGCCATTTAGGTCATGTTAGAAAGGAACGCATGAAGGAACTCCATGCAAATGGATTTTGGAGTCATTTGATTTTTGAATCGTTTGACGCTTGCAAATCTTTTCTAAAGAAAATGACTAAAATACCGTTCATAGGCCAAGAGTTGAACGGGCAACTAACTTAGTGGAAAAATACATGATGATGTATGTGGTTCACTGGGCATAGTTGTGTGCGGGAGATTCTTCTACTTCATGAAAACTTCCAACAATGAATTGAGTAAATATGTGTGGATATATTAAATAAGGAAGAAATTTGAAACATTTGAATGGATTCAAATAAATTTCAGCATGAAGTGGAAATCATCGTAATAGAAAAATCAAATATCTATGATTGGATCATGGTGGAAATATTTGAATTACGAGTTTTAGTGAACATCTAAGAGAGTTATGAAATTGTTCTACAACTCATGTTTCTTGGAGTATCATAATGATGATGGAGTATCCGAGAGATGTATCCAAACCTTGTTGGATCAATGATGAGATAAAAATATTGATGCCATTATATTTTTGTGGATTATGCTTTAGAGACTACCGCTTTTACACTTAATAGTGCATCATCATGATCCGTTGAAATGACATCATAAGAGTTATGGCATGGGTATGAACCCTAATAGTCTTTTCTTAAATTTTGCTATGCATAGCATAAGTAAATAAGTTTACAACCAAAATCGGATGAATGTCTTTGTTGGTTATCCCAGAGATTTGATTGGGAATTCTTCCCACGAGACAAAGACAAAAGTGTTTGTCACTGTTTCTTATTTCCAGAAATTGTTTCTAGCGAAGTATTTGAGTGGGAGGACAATAGAATTTGATAAGGTTTATGAACCTGGGCATAATGATCAGAGTAGCGCATCGGAATTGGTTCCGGAAGCGGCCATGACGATCATGGCTCCCATGACTACAAAGTGTTTTAGCCATGGAGATCGAAATACATATTGAACCTTGTAGGTATAGTTTACTTTGTTATCAAATAAATGATTTGTGGACAAAGGATTGATTTTGAACAATGATAAACCAACTACAAACAAAGAAGTTATGATGGGCCCTGACTCCGTTAAAATGGCTATACGCCATGAAATCCAAGATAGATGAATACTTTTTGAAAGTAAATGGATCTATAAAATTGATGGACTTGGATGAAATATCCTTGAAGAAGCTCGACTTGTCGAAAAGTTGTTTACGACAAAGTTCAAAGAGTTGACTACGATAAGATTAGATCTTCCGTAGCAATGCTTATAGTCTATGTGGATTATTCTAGTAATCACTACATATTTATTTTATGAGATATGCTAGTAGGATGGCAAAATACATTACTTATCAGAAGTGTGTATTAAAGGTGTATACAAGATACAACCAAAAGTTTTGCTGGTCTGTAGAATACTAGATAGGTATACAAACTTCAATTGGATGAAGTGTGTATCACGGAGTTGGAATCTTTACCGGATGAAATAGTCAAAGAGTTTTTGATTTCATCAGAAACGATGAAGATGCTTGCATTTGCAAGAAATTAAGTGGGAGCGCTGAGACATATTTATAATACTTATGTAGATGACATATAGTTGGTTATAAATGATGTAATTATATACTTGATTAAAAGGTTTCATTGAGAAATTAACTTCAATGAAAGAATATGGACTTAAACATATTTAGTGTCAAGATCTATGAAGATAGATTGGAATACATAATAAGTTTAAGTCAAAGTACATAGAATGGATATTGAAGTAGTTCAATATAGAAATATTAAGAAGGTGTTCTTTTCATGTGAAGGTTTAACAAGACTTGAGTGTATTTGACACTCGATGAGTAAAAACACATGAGTGATTTTAGATCACGAAGAATATGTACAAAATCAGATGTCCTGTGCTCTAAAGAGTTAGGAGCATATACCAGAATGATTCATGTGATGATTATTGGACAAACAGTAGGAATATCCTTGAGTACTTTAGAAGAACCAAGGATATATATATATAATTTTGTATGGTGTAATGACAAACAAATCGATGTAATGTGTTGCACCGATATTAGTTTGGTCGCATATAAAAATAAATTTCAATCTCAATTAGGCTAAGTGTTGTTTAAAAGGTAGCACAATGAGCTAGAATAAGTCTATGCTAGATTTAGATGTGTTCTAAATATTGTGACGGATTCTACAGAAGAAGGCAGAGTATGTCATTGTTTTGACAATGATTAAGGATGTTAAGTCGAGAAGTTCTTAGAGAACTTGGTGTAGTTCCGATAGTGTCAGAACTTTGAAGCTATATTGTGTGTGACAATATTAGTGGCATATTTCAGACCGCGGGATTAAGGTTCCACCAGAAGACCAAACATATTTAATGCCTACTCATTTGGAAAATGAGTGATGCGTTGAGACGCAAATGAATTGCAAAATACATACGTTTCTGAGCATGTCAGATCCGTTGACTAAAACCTCTCCCGTCAGCAAAACATGATAAAGCACCAGAAGGCCAATGTGTTATATCTTTACAAATGTAAACTAGATTATTGACTCTAGTGCAAGTGGGATGTTGGAGATATGCCCAAGAGGCAATAATAAAATGGTTATTATAATATATCTTTGAGTTTGTGATAATGTTTATATACCATGCTATAATTGTATTGACCGAAACATTGATACATGTGTGTTATGTAAACAACAAGGAGTCCCTAGTAAGCCTCTTGTATAACTAGCTTGTTGATTAATAGATGATCATAGTTTCATGATCATGAACATTGGATGTTATTAATAACAAGGTTATGTCATTATGTGAATGATGTAATGGACACACCCATTTAAGCGTAGCATAAGATCACGTCATTAAGTTATTTGCTATAAGCTTTCGATACATAGTTACCTAGTCCTTCGATCATGAGATCATATAAATCACTTATACCGGAAGGGTACTTTGATTACATCAAACGCCACTGCGTAAATGGGTGGTTATAAAGGTGGGATTAAGTATCTGGAAAGTATGAGTTGAGGCATATGGATCAACAGTGAGATTTGTCCATCCCGATGACGGATAGATATACTCGGGCCCTCTCGGTGGAATGTCGTCTAATTAGCTTGCAAGCATATGAATGGTTCATAAAGAGACCGCATACCACGGTACGAGAAAAGAGTACTTGTCAGAGACGAGGTTGAACAAGGTATAGATACCGATGATCAAACCTCGGACAAGTAAAATATCGCGTGACAAAGGGAATCGGTATCGTATGTGAATGGTTCAATCGATCACTAATCATCGTTGAATATGTGGGAGCCATTATGGATCTCTAGATCCCGCTATTGGTTATTGGTCGGAGAGAGTCTCAACCATGTCTGCATAGTTCGCGAACCGTAGGGTGACACACTTAAGGTTTGATGTCGTTTAAGTAGATATGGAATATGGAATGGAGTTCGAAGTTTTGTTAGGAGTCTCGGATGGGATTCAGGACATCACGAGGAGTTCCGGAATGGTCCGGAGAATAAGATTCATATATAGGAAGTCACTTTCCAAGCTTGGAAATGATCCGGTGAATTTATGGAAGGTGGTTTCTAGAATTATCTGGAATAAATCACTATGGAAGGAGGAGTCCCGGAGGGACTCCACAAACCCTAACCAGCCAACTAAGTGGGAGGGTGGAGTCCATGGTGGACTCCACCTCCTTGGCCGGCCAAGTAAATGGGGAAGGGGAGTCCCTCCCCTCTAGGTTTCGTCCATAAGGCAGTTTTTCTGTTGGGGTCTTATTCGAAGACTTTGGGCAAACCCTTGGGGTTCCACCTATATAATGAGGAGGAGAGGGAGGGGCTGCCCATGGCTTGGCCGCACCACCTAGGGCATCCAAGGCCGGCGCCCAAGTGCCCCTCCTCTCCCCAAACCCTAGCCTCTCCTCCTCCACATAATACTCCGCATAGGCGAAGCTGCCGGAGTTCTCCACCACCACCGCCACCATACCGTCGTGCCGGGATTCCAAGGAGGATCTACTACTTCCGCTGCCTGGCGGGGAGAAGGACGTCGTCTTCATCAACACCGAACGTGTGACCGAGTACGGAGGTGCTGCCCGATTGTGGCACCGTCAAGATCTTCTATGCGCTTTTGAAAGCGGCAAGTGATCATCTTCTGCAACAACGAGATCTAATCTCGTAGGCTTTGGAAATCTTCAAGGGTTAGTCTCGTGATCCCCTCGTTGCTACCATCTTCTAGATTGCATCTTGGCTTGGTTTTCGTTCTTGCGGTAGGAAATTTTTTGTTTTCTATGCTACGAATCCCATCATAAATTCTTTCCAAAAAAGATCAAGGAGAACCAAAACAGACCCAAATCATCAAACCATAAAGACACAACCCATTTTTAGGGGGCTTAGAGCATCTCCAGTCGCATCCCCAAACGACGTCCGACAAAAGCGCCAGATTGGTCGTTTGGGGGACGCCGCGACGTAGTGCCGCTTTGGGGGGGCTCCCGTTCCTACCCGCGTTCTCTAAACGTGACCTCCAAACAAAAAGCAAGTGTAAAAGTCGTGTTCGGCGTCCCTGATAGAGCCTCTATACACAGGGGACGGGCTAGGAACGTCGGACAATATTTGGGGCACGTCCGGACAGAAGCGGCCTTTTGAGCACGCGAATGGAAGAGGTTAAGTGTCTGGCATCCCCAAATCCCTTTGGGGGACACGGCTGGAGTTGATCTTAGAGCTCATAAAGGATTTTGTGAAACAACATGACTAGGGTGCTGGTTTGCGGCTTCCACGATTTCCTCCCAAACTGTTGTTGGGCATTTGGCAACAACTCATTGATCGAGATGCACATTCTTACATTTGTCATGTACTACAACTCTGCTAATAGTAAGCCATCTAAAACGGGAGGTGGTATGTGTACAAGAAAAGTTAAGCTACACGACATGGAAACACACGTGAGTTGGTTGTCAGCTTGCAGGTCTCCGGTTCATGGGGCGTGAATCGGAGTTGGCGGCACCGTACTCCCGGGAGGGCTCGAACTCCCCTGTGAACTCCTCGGAGGCGAAGGCCGTGCGTCGGAGCTGCTCAAGGGCGGCCTCCTGCTGGTTGTTGTTGAACACCTGGCTCTGCCCCACCTTCACCCCGTTGCTTAGGTCCGACATGCTCCCTTCGTCCACGTCGACATCCAGTGCCCTCATCACCTGCATGCCCAACCATAATTGATTCAGTCACAGCGTATAGGGTCGCATGATTTACAAAACGTAGGAATAGAAAAGACATATGGGTAAAATGCCATGATATTTTTAATCCTACATGAAAAAATAACAATAATTTGTATTGTACGTTGTTTGGTTGCGTTGTAGAAAAAGCATAAAAAATTATTGTGAAGGATTATGTGTTTGCCATAGTTGTCATAGAAACAAAGAAAAAAAACATGAGGTTAGACCTAAGGAAAAATTTCGAATAGAATTAGACCATAGGAAAATTCGTATGATTCAAATCCTATGAACCAAACGAGCTCTATAAGAAAAAAACTTTAGAAACATCCAAAATTGTTACTGTATGAAATCCTTTTAAACGAAACAAAGCCTAAAAGTTCAAAGCTCACGCGAACTTGCAGTCAGATTATATTTCAGCTATAGATGGAAGGACTGAGAGACAGATACCTGCACCATGCGAGGGCGCTTGGGAGCCGAGTGGCGGACGCACGCGGCGGCGGCCTCCACCATCCTCACCATCTCGGCCTTGTTGTACACGCCCTGCAGCCGCGGATCGACCAGCTCGTCGTGGTCGCCCCTCTCGATGGCGTCCGCCAGGACCGGCCGAGCCTGCAGCGAGAGCAGAGCAGTTGTCACTTGTGTCAGTGACGACTGACGAGGTGCTCGGTCCCAGATGCAAATTAAGCGTACCCATTCAACGAGGCTCTCTTCCCCGAGCGGGCGGTCCTGGTCGACGGGCTTCCGGCCGGTGATGAGCTCCAGCAGCACGACGCCGAAGGAGAAGACGTCGGACCGGTCCGTCAGCTTGCCGCTGGACGCGTACTCCGGCGCCAGGTACCCGAACGTGCCCATGATCCTTGTCGACACGTGCGTGTGGGTGTCGTTGGACAGCTTCGCCAGCCCGAAATCCGCCACCTGCACTGCATATCATCCTTAATTATGAATCTGCAAGAGCCAAATTTAACATTTGTACTGAATTAGTAATTCTTATGCCGCTTCTTCATGCCTGTGTTTCGAACGAGTAATCAAGCAGGATGTTGGCCGACTTGATGTCCCTGTGGATGATCCGAGGGTGACCTTGAACACCAAGAACATCGTCAGAAAAACATACTGTTTGGCATGTGCATATTCGTCAGAAACACTCAAGCAATGAACCTACAGTCTTCATGCAGATACGCCAACCCCTTGGCGGCGCCGATGGCGATCCTCAGCCTCGTCGGCCAATCCATCACCGGCACGCCGCGACCTGCGCACCACGATCAGAGCTCCAACCACAAGCCGCAACGCTGAACCTCACGCGCTGAACGTACACATACCGTGCAGGTGGTGCTCGAGCGTGCCGTTGGGAACGAACTCGTAGATGAGCATCCGGTGGTGCTGCGCCACGCAGTAGCCGACGAGGGAGACGAGGTGGCGATGGTGCACGCGGCTGATGATCTCCACCTCCGCCTGGAACTCGCGCTCCCCCTGCCCGCTCCCGGCCTTGAGCTGCTTCACCGCCACGCACTTGCCGTCGGCGAGCCACCCCTTGTACACGCACCCAAACCCGCCCTCGCCGATCACGTTGTCGCGGGCGAAGTTGCTGGTGATGCTTGTCAGCTCCTCGTAGCTGAACGACGACTTGTTGGACCCCGGCGCCCCCTGCTGCTGCTGCTGCTCCAGGCTGCCCGACCGGTAGTACCCTGCTCCCCTGAAGCTGTCCGTGGCGCCCGGCGTCGCCAGAGGGCCGTAGGAGAACCCGCCGGATGCGCCCGGCGGTGGCGGCCCGTAGAACACTCCCGACGGGTGGTTGGAGCCTACCAGCTGACCCGAGTGCATGTAGTAGCTCCCGTCTGCATGTAACCAAATGTACAATGCTTGATGTTGCTATTTACAAGTTCCAACAGAAAATCGTGCGTTAGCACCGAATTGAGCGCTATATCTCCATATCCCTTGCTGTTTCCATCTACTCCGTCTCCCGGCCATTCTTCAACCCTTTTCCAAGTAGTACTACTGCATAGATTGTGACCAATGCACAGAAATCTGAGATCACCTCTTTTCACTCAAGAAACTAAACATGAGCAAACCAATGGTCTACAACTTCCCTCTAAAACTAATCAATTCTAACTTTGTCCAGCAAAAAATAATTAGAGCACGTCTAGGTCTGAGGTGACTCAGTCACGTGACGTCATCAAGTCACAGTTACAAGCTTGTAGCAACTCATGTGTAACTCAAAGTCCCACGAATCATGAAGCAAATTCAACGATTTGGATATTTTTTCTCACATACAACCCACTTGCAACTAGGATAATCTTAGTTGCAACGTATTTGCAATCAGGAAGAATCTCAGTTGCAACCCACATGCAACTAGAGAAATCTTAGTTGCAACCCATTGCAATTAGGGAAATGTTAGTTGCAACCTACTTGTAACTATCATGCCGGCACGAATCACGAGGCAAATCTAATGGGTAAGGGAGGTGACAGAGACATAATAAAAAACAGGTGCCATATTTCTAGAAAATCCGAATAATTAAATACTCCTGCCGTTTTACAATAACTGACGTCCTCAACAATTCCCTATTTTTCGAGACTCACAAACTAGGCTTATCTTTTGAGTTTTGTCCACACCTGACACCTGCCTACTAGGGTGCTCCAGTTTAAAATGTTTCCTATAGTCAAACAAGAAAGACATAAATGGTCACTTAGTTCTGAAAAATATTTGCAAGTTCCTATTCAATAGGATTCTAGATATCCCAATGGTACCTTTTCACCTTTCTTAAAAGTTAGGATATGAAATCACCAACGGGTTAGGACAAATATCTCCTGGTCTTTGCTTAGGCAATGATTTGTGAATCCCAAGCATATGCTCTCTTTAAATTGGGAACAGGTTTGCCGCCCTCGCCCCCATCTGCTCCGAGGTCGAGGACTCGGACTCTGACCTCTGCATTTCGGACGCCGACGCTGCTTCGCCGTCGCCCCCTTCTTCTGCGCTGAATCTAGGGAGGTTCTGGCCAGATCCGGTGGGGGAGGCGCCGCCGCCGTTGTCGTCGTCTGCTTCCCCAAGGGAGGGGAGCCACGCGCCCTGCCCTTCTGCTCCTGCGCCGCCGCCGCCGTTGGGGTCTGCCCACTTCCCGCCGCTCTTTGGCGCTCCGGGCCTGGGCCGGAGTTCGCCGGCCGCCGTGGGATCTGGTGGATCTGGTTTGGGACCCTCGTCGATCCGCGTCGGAGATCTCGTGTTGGTGCTCCCTCCATGCCCTGGGCGGCCGGAGTCGAGGGAGACGCCGCCGCCGCTACCTCTAGGGTTTGCTCGCAACGTGGGGATCCCTGCCCGGGGATGTGAGGGGCATGCTGGGCCGGCCCAGGGATTGGGTCCTACTCTGGGGGCCCAGGTGGGCTCTTCTGGGGTGTTGAGGTCGCTTGGGCCGGCCCAACCTCCTGCGAATCGGCTGGTCCATGTTACCCCTTCGCTCGAGCCGTCGGATCGATGCCACGTCGCCTCATGTGGAGATGTGCGGCCCAGCGCGATTAGGGTTCCCGCTGTGGACGATCTTACCCTCCCGCCGCCGGTTCTTAAGTGGTTCTGGCTCCCTCCAGAAACCCTAGATCTCACTCTCGCCTTCCCCGCCACCGCACGAGACGTCAGACGCAACCGCTCTGCCGCCAAACACCTCTCCACCCACCGTGACCCCTGCTCAGGCGTTCTTGTTCCTCACCTCGAAGCCATGGACCGTGACCGCTCCTCCTACGGCAAGCGCCCGTTTGATGATTACCATGGTGGCTACTCCCGCAACCGCGAGCATGATCTCCGTCAGAAGCTGGATCGCGAGCAGGAGGAACACCGTCGCCAGCAGCGCCAGCGTGATCGCGACCTCGACCGGGCGGGCTCCTCGTCGTGGCGTTCCGAGGGGGAAGGCCCACGGCAGGACACCCGGCCCCCTCCACCCCCTCCTCCTCCTCCACGCGGCCGTGATTCAGGGAAGAACGCGGGCCGGAGGAATCTCCGCCAGCCACGAGCTCATCAAGGCCCTCCCTCTGCTCAGTCTCTTGGCGATGGCAGCGACCCAGGGAAAGCCGCTGTCCCAAACCCAGATGCAGCCCACATTACCTGCTATAACTGTGGGAAACAGGGGCATATCCAGGCTGACTGCACTAACGAGCCTTTCTGTGTCAATTGTAAGAAAGTCGGCCACCTCTCAGCCATGTGCGCCGCCTTCGCCAAGGTTCTGGCTCCCTATTGGGCGGGTTTCGGCGGAGGGCGCCAGGGATTCCTCTGCATTGAGGTTCCAGACGAAGAGCTACAACGCCCTGTCTCCAACTCAGCTACAGTCATCCTGGATGGGGGGCGCCTATCGGAAGAAGAAGTGGAAGAAGAGTTCAAGGACCTGGTTGACGAGAACTGGAACTGGCAGGTGCGGCAGCTCTCCGCCTCGGATTTTGCCGTCGTCTTCCCTTCCAAAGAAAGCCTCCGTATTGCGATCCGTGGGGGCGGACTCACCCTGCCGACGAGCAAAATCAAGGCCCTGGTCACCGTCCCGCTGGGGGACCCGCTTGCTTCTGAGACCCTGGAAGAGATTTGGGTCAAGCTGATTGGGGTGCCGCTACCTCTGCGTCTTGCTGAACGTCTGCTGTTGTCAACGCGTGAGGTGGGCCGCCCAATGTCTGTTGATGAGGACTCTCTTGCTCACCCGGAGTCGCCGGTCAGGATGTCCTTCGGCTGCCGCAAGGGAGACGTGCTCCCAGAGTTTATCACTCTCTTCGTCAACCATCAAGGATACCGTATCAAGATCCTTCGCGAGACCGCTGCTGCTGAAGATTCTCCCCCACGGGCTCTTCCTAGATTCCCTCCTGGCGATGACACCGGGGAGCGGGAAGACGACTGCGAAGAAACTGATGATGACCGCTGGGATGGGCGGCGGGGCAAGCACCTGAAGGAAAAGCGAGCCTCCGCCTCTGCGCCAGGCAAGGGAGGGAGCGGCCCGCGAAAATCTATGCCGCTGGCCGCCGCGCCTTTCTCCCCTCCTGCTGATGACGCGGCGCTCCACCTCACCATCCCTGCCTCTGCTCGCAGCCAATACGGCTCCAATCTGACCCCCACTGGCAACATTTTTCCCCTGGTGGCGCAAATTATCAAGGCCACGGTTCCTACAACCTCCAAACACCAGTCCCCTGAAGCCTCTGACAGTGATTTGCTCCTCCAGCTCGACTTGCCTGATGATCCGACGTCGGGGGAGAGGGTCTCCCCGACTCCTGGAAAAGCTCTGAGGATGTCCGAGGATGAGAGAGTGGAGGTGGGCTGGGTTACACCTCCCTCTGCCTCGTCTGATCAGGAATACCGGAGGAACAACGAACGCAGAAGTAAGAGCAACCATGATCGCCCCTCTCGGAAGTTGATGCTGGAAGCGGCTGAGGCTGACGCCACGATGGAGACTCCTGTGCCTCCTCCAACGCTGGACCTCCATCATGCACCTGCGCTCTCTATGGGTGGCTCACCTCCCTCGGGCCAACTGCTGCTGCTGGATGCCCCAATCCCAGCCCTGGGGGCTGCGGTTGCACGCGCGCCACGAACTAAGGCCCCTCCGGCGGAAGCCCAACGCAAAAGTGCGAGAGCTAAAGGGGCAACTGAAGGCCCGGTTCTGGAGCGTGCCATTCGCGCCACTGCTGAGAAGAACTCCATGTCCAAGGGCTCCATCGAAGATTCCGCTACCCCGTCCTCCGCCACGCCCGCCCCAGGTAACCCCAACTTCCCCTCTTCCTTTGTTGCTTTTCAAGGTTCGTCGGTTGAGCATCTTGTTAAGGTGGCTAGAGATAGTTGTATCCTGTTCAAATCCTCGGAGGGGTCGCCTGCCCACGCGGTGACTCTGCTCCAAGCTCGTGAATGCGCCCAGGCTGAACTGCTCTCAGCAAGACGAAAGATTGAAGAGGAGGCGGCTAAAGCCAAGGAAGAGGCAGCGCGGGCAAGTACTAACCAAAGGGAGGAAGGTACTTGCCCAGAGGGTGGTTCCGAGGGGGAACCAAGCTCGGGCCCTGGCAAAACAAAGAAGCTTGCTCCCAAGATGAGGAGAATCGCTCGCAGACCTACCCCGGTTGGACACCGGCCGATAACCCGCCAAGCACGGGCGCTTAGCCTGGTTCGCCAATGAGGGCCCTCTTCTGGAATATCAGGGGGTTCGGCCGTAGGGGGAGGCGAACCCTGCTCAAAGATTACCTCAGGCTTCACCACATGGATCTGGTCCTTCTGCAAGAAACCATTAAACAAGACTTCACGGACGCCAAGCTTGCCAGCCTTGAGGTTGGCGAGAAATTCTTCTGGTCCTGGCTCCCGGCGAATGGCCAATCGGGAGGCATGCTGTTGGGAGTTAGGGACAGTATGTTTGATGTGGGGAGAATGGACAAGGGCCGTTTCTTCCTTAGCCTATCTATCCTCCATCGTGCTACCAAGAAAAAGCTGGAGGTCATTGGTATCTACGGTCCTGCGGACCATGCTCGCTCAAGAGGGTTCCTGGCCGAGATTACGGACAAAATCGCCAACTATGCCCTTCCGATCCTCATGGGAGGGGACTTCAACCTTATCAGAGCTGCCGAAGGTAAGAACAACGACAATCTTAACTGGACGCTCATCGATCTCTTCAACGACAGTATTGCTTCATGGGCCCTAAGGGAAATCCCGCGCACTGGGGCGCGTTTCACCTGGTCTAATCGTCAGCTCAACCCTGTCCGCTCTGCTCTGGATCGAGTTTTTGTTTCTGCATCCTTTGAAGCCATTTTCCCTCTTTGCTCTCTATCTGCCGAGACCTGCCTTGGTTCTGATCACACGCCACTTGTCTTTGACACCGGGGAGGGCTTCCCCGTCCGTTCTAACCGCTTCTTCTTCGAGACTAGCTGGTTCGAGCGTCCCGACTTTGTCCCACTGGCCCAGCTTACCTGGGCCAGGTTGCTGTCCAAGGTGGGCGGCCACGACATTATTGACTGGTGGTCCTTCATGTCGACGAGACTAAGACAGTATTTGAGGGGCTGGAACCAGAACCTTGGTAGGGACACCAAGGCTACAAAGAACGCGCTCTTGACTCAGATTGCCCAGCTCGATGTGCTGGCTGACACCTCTGGTCTGGATGAAGACGCCTGGGCTTCTAGATATCACCTGGAGGAGCAGTTGCTGCATATCTATAAGATTGAAGAGGAGCACTGGAGGTAGCGAGGCAGGGTCAGGTGGGCTCTGCAGGGTGACGCGAACACAACCTATTTTCACGCCGTTGCCAATGGCAGAAGAAGGAAATGCAATATTTCGGCGTTAATCACGGACAGCGGGACAATCACGGACCCGAAGCTCATCCAACAACATGTGTATGATTTTTACAGGAACCTGCTTGGCTCGTCAGCCCCAAGGGTGTGTGGGCTGGCGCCGGATACCTGGGATAGGTACAGTTGGGTCTCAGAGGAGGAGAATGTGAACCTGGCTCTCACATTCTCTGAGGCTGAACTCGAAGCCATTGTTAAAGACATGAAGACTGACACTGCCCCGGGCCCGGACGGTTTTCCTGTTGTTTTCTTCAAGAGATTCTGGCCGCAGGTCAAACTTGGTATTTTGCACATTCTCAATGATTTTGTGCTGGGGCGCATCGAAATTTCTAGGCTCAACTTTGGAATCCTTTCGCTTATTCCGAAAGTCCCCGGTGCAGATCAAATCACACAATACAGACCGATTGCCTTGATCAACGTAATCTTTAAGATCATCTCCAAAGCTTATGCATCTAGGTTGGATCCGATTGCTCATAGGATTCTATCCCCCAATCAAACTGCCTTTGTCAAAGGAAGAAACATCCTCGACGGCCCGCTGACGTTGTTGGAAATCATCCACGATTTGAGGAAGAGAAAGCACAATGGGGTGCTTCTCAAGCTTGACTTCGAAAAGGCCTACGATAGAGTGAACTGGGACTTCTTGGGGGAAGTTCTACGTTGCAAAGGTTTTGATGAAGGATACATCCATAGGATTACCCAACTTCTCTCTGGGGGACAAACTGCTATCTCGATCAACGGTGAAGTGGGGCCGTTTTTCAGAAATAAGAGAGGGGTTCGCCAGGGAGACCCCTCTCACCGCTGCTTTTCAACTTCATTGGTGAGGCCCTGTCTGGTATTCTCTCTGCGGCTTCCAAGGCCGGACACATTCACGGTCTGGCTCCGCACCTGTTGCCCGGGGGTATCTCCCACCTTCCGTACGCAGACGACACGCTCATCCTCATCCAGGGTTCGGATGAGGATATTGCCAACCTTAAATTCCTGCTGATGTGCTTTGAGGATATGTCTGGGCTCAAGATCAATTATCACAAAAGCGAGGTGTTTGTGATGGGTCAGCGGTTCGAAGAGCGAACTTCGATTGCTAACAAGCTGAACTGCAAGCTTGGCACCTTCCCCTTCATTTATCTGGGCCTCCCTATCTCCGACAGAAAACTAACCCTAGAACAGTGGCTCTTTTTGGTGCGGAAACTCACCATCAAGATTGAACCTTGGCTAGGAAGGTTGATGTCGTCAGGGGGACGACTCATTCTTTCTAATGCATGCCTAGATAATCTCCCTTTGTTTGCGATGGGTTTGTTCCTCCTCCATGATGGGATTCATGCGAGGTTTGATTCTCACCGCTCTAAGTTCTTTTGGGAAGGGGCGGGACCG
This sequence comes from Lolium multiflorum, assembly GCA_030979885.1. Taxonomy (NCBI): domain Eukaryota; kingdom Viridiplantae; phylum Streptophyta; class Magnoliopsida; order Poales; family Poaceae; genus Lolium; species Lolium multiflorum. The sequence continues at coordinate 74,170,552 of CM061753.1, read as the reverse complement.
AAGAGGAAGTACCACCTTGTTAACTGGCCAACTGTGTGTAGACCCAAGGAAGATGGAGGTCTAGGGTTGCTCAATACCAAAAAGATGAACGTGGCGCTGCTGTTAAAATGGATTTGGAGGCTCTATCAGGAAGAGGACACGATCTGGGCTCGTATCATCCGTGCTAAGTATGCTGACGCCTTCGACCTGTTTGCGGGATCAGGTCATGGAGGTTCCCCTTTCTGGAAAAGCCTTCACAAAATCAAACACCTTTTCAAGGTTGGCGCAAAGCACATGGTGCGGAATGGCAATAGAACCAACTTCTGGAGGGACTGGTGGTGTGGGAGGGGCCCCCTCCTTGAGTCCTTCCCTCTGTTATTTGCCATCTGCGACAATCAGGCTATTTCGGTCGCTGACGCGCTCTATCAAAACTCCCTGCAAGTCCGTTTTCGCCGTTCTTTTGATCCGGAGGGTCCGCGGCAGTGGGACGAGCTCCAAAGAATCATGGCTGAGGTGAATCTCTCCACTGGTCAAGACAAGATCTCCTGGCACCTGGAACAAACCGGATCATACTCAGTGAGATCCCTGTACTCTATGCTTTCGAAGGGCACGATTGTGGCCAACTTTAAAGACATGTGGGAAGCCACGGTTCCGCTAAAAATCAAAATCTTCTCCTGGCAGTTAGCGCTTGATAAGCTGCCCTCGGGGTTGCAGATCCTTACTCGCCATGGTCCGTCCAATGGTCAATGTGCTCTGTGTGGTGCGCCGGAGGATGCTAGCCACATTTTCTTTTCCTGCTCCTTCGCGATCTTCGCGTGGTCAGTCACGCGCCAGCTGCTCGGGTGCAACTGGCGCCCCGCCAACTTCGCCCAATTTCACGCCATCTTGTCTAGCTTCTCGGGTTATCCCAGAAGAATGTTGTGGTTACTTTTCCTTGCCCAGTCTTGGGCGTTGTGGAATGTGCGCAATAAACTTACCATCGAAAAGAAAACTATTGCTAACCCAGCTGACATTATTTACAAAATCATCATTTTTTTGCAGCTGTGGAGCCTAAAATGCAAGTCAAGAGAAAAGGAGGGCATAAGCTGGATGGCACGCGAGCTAAGGGAGCTGTACGCGTCACTCAGGCCAGCGTCGACGTGATGGAGTAGTCCTTGCCACGGTGGGGGTCCCTGGGACGGTCAGGACTTCATGGAGGCCTTGCTATGTTCTTATGTTGCACCTTACCTTGTCACTCTGAACCTTTTAGTCGTTTGTGCCTCTTTGTGTTTGGCCAAGCTGTAATGCCCAGCAGTTTGTATCTGAACCCTTGCTACCTTGTTGGCTTTATTAATTTAAAGTCGGGCAAATCTTTGCCTATTATCTAAAAAATTGGAACAAGTTAAAATTTAATTTTTGGAATCTCAAAAGCAATTTTTCATGTAAATACATTAGTATATATATAATTGCTAAAAACTGGAGTCTAAAATGATTTGAACTTGTTGCCTTGTAGGCACTCTTCTGTTTAGTGACTGTTCAGTTTCTTTGTGTTAAGTTTCAGTCACTTAATTTTGTTATTTTATTCGCTCATGTGAAATTTAGTCTCTTATATGAAGATTGTGACACTTTTATGTACTTTTAGTCATTTTTTGTATTGTTATTTTGCTAGTTTTTTCTTTATTAGAGTTGCACTTTTGTGTAGTGACACTTTTATTCGTGCAATTTTACTTTCACTTTTTGTTTTTTGTTTTTATTTATTTGCTTGTTTGTTTGTATGTTGTAGTTGCACCTTAGTTTTGTTGCAGTTGCACTTCATTTGTATGATTGCTTTTTTAAGTTGTGTAATTACTACATCACAAATGCGCCTATGCATGTAAAAAGTTTTGTCAAGAGTAAACTGATTCACAGTCTACACTGAAAAGATAAGCACGATTGAGCGGAGACATCCGTGTTTCTAGTTTTGTTATTTTGCACACGCCAGAAATGCAAACTTATGCATGAAACTTAACAGCTGCACATAATAGTTAGTAACCTACATGCATGTAAACATTTTTTTAGAATATTTGGAAGCAAGAAAAAAGTTTATTTGAAAATAGTTAAAGTGAGTGCACATGCTCAAGCTCAACACGACAATCTTGTGCAAATGCCGGGCAAATATTTTGGAACCACGAGTATACGGAGGTGATGTTACCTGTGTGATAGACCAGCCCATCCTTCTTCCTCTTCCTTGTCACGACGAAGAAAATGGCTATCATGACAAACAACAAACCAGCGACGGCAGCGCCGGCAATGGCCGCGGCTACTTGGCCATTCACTGCTTGCGACGAGTGGAGCTGGGAAGACGAAGAAGATGTGCTCCCGCCGCCACCATCACCACCGGTGGATGTGCTGCCCGACGAACCAGGCTGCATGGCTCCACTTTGTGCTCCCGGTAGGTGAGCGGACATCACACCGACGGCGCCAGGCGGAGCGATGGCGACAAGCGCCGGCGGTGCCCCGGGATGGCTGGATGACACGACCGGGATGAAAACCACCGAATGGTTCGCTGGCGGCGGCGGAGGAGAAGCAGAGGCAGAAGGAGATGGCTGGCCGCCACTAGGAGGTGGAGAACCTGACTGCCCATCGTTATTACTACTCCATTGCGGCGGTGGCGACGGTGGCGGTGCAGACGAGCGAGACGGAGATGGAGGGCTCCGAGTGGAGGATGAAGACGGAGGAGGCTCTGTCTCTTCCGACTGTTGGGGAGGCGGCGACCGGGTTGGTGGCGGCGGCGACGGAGAGTCGGAATCACCATTGTCCCCGGAGGAGGATTCGTCGGACGGCGGCGCTGGCGACGGCGAAGAGTCGGAATTGCCGCCGTCGCGGGAAGACCTGGAGGGGGACGACGACGGTGGAGATGAGCCGGAGGAGCGGGAACCTTTTGAACTGGAGGAAGAGGAATCTTGCGAATCTGAGGATGACGAATCTGGAGACGGTGGAGATGGACTAGACGAATCGTCATTCTCTTCCGAAGAAGAGCCGGATGATCTTGAAGAGCCTTTCGGTGGTGGCGCGTTGGAACCATCGGACTGACCATCGCTTACATCATCTGATGAACTCGGGGACGGGGCTTGACTCGACATGCTTTCTCTACCAGATCGACGTGATCTCTTTGGTGATCAAAATTTGTTAGGAATGCTTCTCTGGTAAAAATCATCAAGCATCTATTCCGGGTTAAGCTCGTCTCCGCCTCTGTTTCCTCTGCGCCCTGGGATGAACTGCAATCCCCGGACTCGCTTCTCCCCATTCTCTGTTAGGACAGCTCCTCGCCAACCATCTTCCACCAACATATAGCTTCAATGATCTCAATGTGTCAGCAGATTCACCTTGCAACCAGGGAGACAGCAGGCCGGACAGGGAGGTTGGTGCCGGAGGAATGGAAGAACGACAACAGAACGAAGAAAATTGGTCAAGAGACGCGAAACGGGAGAATACTTGTGAGTGGCCAAGAATAGGGGCGTGGCCAGGAGAAACAAGAGCAACAAACCAGATCCAACCTAACAAAAGATTTTGGTGCTATATTTGGACATAGCAATTCTGGGACACACACACATGAAATAAAATGCAAACGAGTTTGCAAGAAAGTAGGAGCTGTATGATGTACCCATTGAGAGGTGGTGAACTTTGTCCTAGTTACTGCTATTTTTGTTTGAGGCTATGACAATGACAAACTCGTGAGGTAAAATTAAGCTCCCTCGCCACTTTTATTAAAGCTGACGGCGGTTGACGGCGACAATAATTTTGGCTTCCCAACAACATCTGTGTCAATGACAGGGCTGACCTGCATGTCTGTTTTATCCGCTATTTAGAGATTCCGTATCGGTGACTCATGATAACGGAATGGAGACAAGCGGAAAAATGACTCAGCAGTTGGAATAGAAATACATGTTCACAGGTGGACATTTAGTATTAATCATCTCTATGATCACAAATATCAAATATGGTGTTATTATGTTATCATTCTTCCTCATACTCAGAGGTGTTTTGTAGAGGCTAGACCATTATCGATCTCGCTTCTACTGCCAACGTGATTAACAAAAGAAAAAACACCATTTAGCAAAATGAAGCATCTTATGTCGTCCAAAGTCCAAGGTGGATTGTGGATCCATGCCTTGGAGGCTAAAGACATTGCTTTATTTAGTACATTGGAGACCAGGAGACTCACACTTCTGAGTGGTCTAATAAAAGTGAACTAGTTCTTCCTTAGGTTTGGGACCTTCTCAATGAGAAACAAAGTGAGAGAAAGACAACAGACATGAAAACACAATGCCATATCACTCAAACACAAACATTTACAAAATAGAAAATTTGATCAATGCCTATTTATACCATATATCAATGTACTACAGTACGCCGATGATACTATTATTTTTATGGACCATGATTTAGAAAAAGCGGTCAATATGAAGCTCATTCTGTGTATCTTTGAGCAGCTATCGGGGTTGAAAATAAATTTTCATAAAAGTAATTATTCTGTTTTGGCAAAGCATCGGAAATGGAACACCACTATAAAGAAATTTTTGGGTGTACATCCGGGTCTTTACCGATTAGATATCTTGGTATTCCTATCCACCATAGAATGCTCCGTAATTCTGAATGGAATCCGGTGGAGAATAGGTTTGCTGCAAAAGTAGGCTGTTGGCGGAGTAAATTGTTATCTTACAGGGATCGTCTTATTCTTATTAACTCCGTTCTTACTAGCCTGTCCATGTTCATGTTATCTTTTTTGGAGATTCCTAAGGGTGTGAGGAAGAGACTTGATTTTTATCGATCTCGTTTTTTTTGGCAATCTGATGAACACAAAAAGAAATATAGACTATCTCGTTGGAATATTATTTGTAGACCAAAGGATCAAGGGGGCTTAGGGATCGAGGTTCTTGAGTTGAAAAATAGATGTTTGTTAAGTAAATGGTTATTCAAATTATTATCAGAAGAAGGAGTTTGGCAGCAATTGTTGCATAACAAATATATTAAAAATAAGACGTTGGCTCAGGTGGAGGCGAAACCCACTGATTCACCCTTTTGGAAGGGGTTGATGGGCGTAAAAGATGAGTTCTTTAAGAGGGGTAAATTTAAAATTGGGAATGGGATGACGGTTCGGTTTTGGGAGGATGTCTGGTTGGGCGATGTGTCGCTAGCCCAGCAATATCCGTCTCTTTATAATATTGTCCAACGAAAAAATGTGTTGGTATCTACGGTATTGAATCAATCTCCTATTAATATTAATTTTAGGAGATATTTTAATGAACATAAGTGGAATTCATGGTTACACCTATATGAACGACTAATGATGGTACAACTCAGCAATGATAAAGACCAGTTTCTATGGCAGTTAACAGAATCGGGTTTGTTTTCAGTTAAATCTATGTACCTTGATCTTATGAATGGTCATACTATATTTCTGAGAAAATATCTTTGGAAGATTAAAATACCTCTCAAGATAAAGATATTTATGTGGTTTCTTAGTAATAAAGTGTTACTTACTAAGGATAATCTAATAAAGAGGAAGTGGACGGGCAGTCAAAAATGTTGTTTCTGTGATAATAATGAGACCATTGAACACTTGTTTCTATCTTTTCCATTTGCAAAATTAGTCTGGAGAATGGTATATTTTGCTTATAACATTCCTCCCCCTGCTAATATCACGAATATGTTTGGCAATTGGTTAAATGGAGTGAAAAAGAAGGATAAACAGCATATCCGTATTGGAATCTCAGCAATTTGTTGGTCAATATGGACAAGTAGAAATGATATTGTGTTTAATAAACAAAAGGGAACCAATTTTTTGCAGGTTATTATTCGTGCAGCGCACTGGATTCAACTTTGGGCGTATCTTCTCCCGGAGGACCAGCGGGATATTATGGCTATTGGATGCAACCGAATCCTGACGGTCTCACGGGATTGTTATTTCCAGGCTACTGGATGGCGGCACACTAGAAGGATTGAAGATTGAAGATGGATAGATTTTGCTTGCCGTTCATCTTTTTGTGGCTGTTCCTTGTTACAGCTTTAGTTTCTATGTGATTGTAACAAGTACACTGTTTTGAACTTCGTTCGTTATTTTAATAAAAGACATGGATGTGTGCATCTATTGATGCAGATGCCGGAGCAATGCTCCCATATCGGAAAAAAAACTAGTTCTTCTAGAAACATAATTGATTGCACATATTGTAAATCATGTGTTGTGGTGGACACTACAGCTGGGCATGGGCAGCCCGGCCCGGCCCGGCCCGAAAATCCCGGGTCGGGCGAGGCTCAGTCCTAAAATTTGAGCCCGAATGTTAGGACGGGCCATGCTTTCATTTTTGCGCATTTTAGCCTGGTTAGGCCGGGCTTCTCGTGCCGGGCCAGGCTTTTTGCTCATTCGCCCGGTTCAGGCTTGAATTATAGGCCCAACAGTCAGGCTGGGCCAGGCTCGGTCCTAACTTTTTACTACCGGGCATTTTTAAGCCCGGTCTGAACTTTGCCCATGTGTAGTAGATAGTAGCGGTCATATGTCTCAAAACGGACTTATGGCTCTCGGGTGCAACGCACCCCCATAGACCAAAAAATTTATAATAATTTAAATAAGTCAAAAAAAAATTGAATCTTCCTGGAAATAAAAGATGATCAAGTTTGTATTCGTAAAAAAAATGTTTGGACACGAAATGATTCCCATGGACTCCAAGGCAAAAAAGACAAAATTATGACAAAAATAAAGTGAATAGTACCTGGTCATGGGGCATTTCGAGTTTGTTTTTTTACCCAGGAAACAATAAAAGTAATTTCCTAGGAAAATATTTTGTTTCAGGTACAATACCTGATCATCTTTGATTTCCAAAAAAAATTAAATTTTTTAAAACTTTTTTTTTGTTTTTTTAATTTTTCCAAGTATGGGGGTGCGTTGCACCCGAGAGCTCCTTTGTATTTCCCTCATATGTCTAGGCTAATTGTTGCTAGATCATAGCTATGCTCCTATTTAGAAATTTAGTGACTAGGCCTGAAACGTCAAGGACAACAACCAAGTCGGAAAAGTCTTGGTCTTGACAACTTCACCTTTCGGTGCCAAATACTAGATCGAGTACGGAGCGTGAGAGATAGGTAAGTCGCACATAAGAATCCCTCCGCGTCCCCTAATCGCTACTAGTTTTGTTTTGTCTTTGTTCTCTACTAGTTGTGGAGCTAGACTTTGTTATGCTTTCGAACTTAGTTTTTTCTTTGAACATCTTGTGGTTTTGTAACGAATTTGTGAGCGGCTGTGTGCATCTTAGTTATGCAGAGGCCGGGTCTATTGCGCAAGTAATAAAGTGCCTATTTTCGAAAAAAACTAGTTGTGCTAGATAAATTAGATTAAATCAAAATTTCGATGTCTTAAAAACATTATTAATTGAGATTTTCTTGTGTGAATAAACGAGAAATCTTTGAGGATTTTGTTTTCCTTGTTTTCTTCCGGAAACTTGATTTGATATTCCACTACTAGAGACCAGAACTGAGGTGTGCATTACTTCTATAAATGTTCCTAGACTACCCGCTCATTGGAGGGCTCTGAAGGGGGCAAATCCATCTGATCCGTTCATTGCACCTTGTACAGTAACTTCCCAATCCCACTTTTCACCTCAGCCGTCGGATGCGGTAACTTTTCTTTCACCAGCTGCTTCTTGTTCTGGGTGGATGACGGCTGGGCCCGTGCGTGCGTGGGGCCATTTGTTTGAGACAGTGAGCGTATGTGCTCGCGTCGCTCAGAAAATGAAAAAGGTGAAAACCCTAGGCCTTACCGACAGCTCTCTCCCCAATCCCGTGCCTCCCTCTCCTCCCCAATCCAGTCTCCTCTTTTCCTCCCCAATCCGCCGCCTCCTCCACGCGCGGCGGTGCGAGTAGGTGGGTGGCGGTACTTTTGGTTGCGGGACCAGGAGCTTGAGGCGTGGCTGCAGGGAGGCGCAGCGACCGTCGCTCCGCTGCGTGGGGAGAGATTGATGTGACGGCGGCCGGAATCGAATGGGGCGGCAGCGAGCAGGCTAGGAACCGGATGGCGGCGGCGGCTAGCAGGCTAGGAACCGGATGGCGGCGGCGGCGAGCAGGCTAGGAACCAGATGGCGGCGGCGGCGAGCAGGTCAGGAACGGGGCGGCGGCGCCTCATCTCTTTTATCCATCGAGATCTTGCACGGGATTGGCTCAATCCCCATCTCCTGCGCCCTCTGCTGCCTCCCCGGCTCGTCTCCTTCCATCCTCGTTCTTCGGTTTTAGCCATGGAGGACGCGGATCAAGTGGCAGCACAACACGGGGCCAAGATCTGTTCAGGTTTGGTTCTCCCTCCTCTCTCTGTCTCTTCCACTTCGTTTCTCTCTATTCCCACTCGTTTCTCCCATGATGAACAGAGGGGGTCGGCTGCAGGGAACGGATGAGGAGGGATGAGCCACCATACGTGCTTCCAGGACTTCCTCCTGGCCAAAATCATGCCTAAAGGTTATCACTTCAGATTCTCCAGAACCGTATCTTGATCCCCTTTTCTATGGCAGATTTACCTCACGCTTGCCTTTTTAGTTGGTCATGTGCTTGCATGTGTGTATTATTTGCTAGATGGGAAGTATTTTGCACCAAATCGTTGTTTTTTGTAGCAAAAAAATTCACAGCTTTCACTGAATTTTTTTGTTTACACATCTGCTTTTGATAAATGCTAAAATTTCCTTATAATATTGACTTGCTTTGCTCACTGAATGTGTTCTTTGTAGCCTAGAAAGATGCATGTAGGTTGTACAAAAACATATCCAAATTGATAATACATATCCACTCATTAGAAAGTTGGTACGGTAGTCTAGAGTAGATCTATTTGGTGCTGCAACAAATAATCTTATTTTATATATATTTGCACCACTTTGCGCAGTGGTGGACTGCTCCTGGAAGAAAGAGGCATCAGCGGGCGGCGCGGAGAAGAGGAAGTGGGGTGGTGGCGTGGAGGTTGCAGGATGGGACAGAGAAGAGGCAGCGGTGGGCGGCGCGGAGAAGAAGAAGCGGGTGGTGGGGAGCAAGAAGCAGCGGTGCTGCACGGAGAAGAGGCAACAGGGTGTGGCGTGGGCAAGAAGCGGCGGCGCTGCCCCGTCTCTTAAAGAGGCTGGCCCTAGATGCGGTCAAGTAACAGTGGGGGTGGTGCAGACGCTTCCCACAAGCTTGTCCTCACGAGGGATGTGGTCAAAAAATAGTGTGGGCGGCGCAGATGCCACCCAAGAGCTCCTCCTCACAGAGGACGCCATATGCCCCGAGTTCGTCCTCATGGAGGACAGGTCGACTCCGGCGGCCTTTGGCAATGTGCAGGAGATTGAGCCGGGGTCTACTGGCTAAGAGGTTTGGTCTCCCTATCTCCGTCGAAAGCATCCACACCTCCGCGTCAGGCTGGACAAGTTTGCGCGTGGTGCTCGCAACGCTAGCAACCTGCTACTATTGCCGATGTTAATGTTCCTTGGCATGTTGGAGGCTGGGTTTCTAGGATGTGCATTTAGGGTTATTAGCAATACCCAGTTTGGTTGATTTCCTTTGGTTTTTATTGCAGGCAATGGACGGTTCGGAATGTTGATGGGTTGAGCAACAATAGAGTGTTTCTTTGTCCTAGGTGAGTGCTCAGGTTCTGTCGGATTCCCTTTATAGTTATTGCAGAAATTTCATGCTTCAAGGAAATAGGAACAATTTTGGTTTCTCTCTCCCAGATTTGTCGCTACCGAGAATACAAAAAGAGATGCTATTGTTGTTGTCCCCGTCTAATAGATGACACAATGTACAGGGTGGTTTAGGCTGGAGCATTGGAGCTCCGACGGTTGCATCGCTGTGCCCCAAAGTCGTGCAAATGGCTTCTACTGGTATTCCCTCTCTATTCTTATCAATATCTATCGGGTTGTTGCTATCTATGTCTCACCACTTTGTTTTTTGAGTCAAGCACTCTGATATATGAGGTGCAAAATGCGATGAGAGAATAGTAATGAGACATAGCCAGAAGGAAAAAAGTGTGAGCTCTCCCTTCCTATCATTGTGGTGCAAAATGATATATGAGGTGCAAAATGCGATGAGAGAATAGTCTTGTGCTCTCTCTGATTGTGTAGGACAATATCATCTTTTGATCAAACACTATCCAGACGATCTCTGAATGTTTTTTGTCTGAATCTTCTGATCAAGCACTATCTAGCGCTAATAATCTATGACAGTGTCTACTTAATGTTTTGATATAGGAATAGACAGTATTATATTCAGTAATTCTTCATAAAATGCAACTTGTGTTAGTAGTGATTTTTTAACAGACTGAAAGAGAATCCCTTTTTTTATTACAATTACACTAGAGCCGCCCCAATGTTTGCAAATCAACAATATTTAAATCTCTCGTAATAAGAGTTGAGCAATCTAAAATTATGGCACATGTTTGTAAATATCTCTTCTCTTTTATGTGCAGAATTGATGCAGAAAATTATGGAACCTTATGTGAAGAAAATTATGGATGAAAATCGTGGCTGTAAGTATGGTTGCGGAGCCATGGGTGTCCAAAAGTTTTCCATGCTCCTGAGTTTGTTCAAAAGCATCTAAAACTCAAGCACCCTGACTTGGTCTCCGTGTTGACTTCGGGAGTTCAAGATGATATCTACTGCCAAAATTACATGAATTATGTATCAGTGTAACCAGATAGAACAAAAATTATACTCTTGTTTAAAATGTGTCAAAACATGATGTTTTTCCTCTTGTTTCTTTTTGATGCAGTGCTCCAAATGCCCTAGGTGGAGTACCAGTTATGCAGCAAACCTTAACAAGTAAGAATCTCTATGCCATATAATTTGTTCCCTTTTACTGATATGCTTCTCAATCTTTTTGATGCAGTTAACTCCATGCAGAAGGCATTGTACTCATTGTTAGCTCCCATGCGTTCCACTGCAGACATTCTTTCTTCAGACCCAGAGCGCATCAGACCAGATGGACTTTGTTCCACTGCACAGTTTTGAGCTTGACCATCTTTATGTGTTGATTTCGTTTGGAACAGTATGGTGAGCAGAATGGCGGGAGGAGAGGCTATCCCAGCGGGAGCAGGTTGAAGTTGTGGCTGCCTGGGCAGGAGGCTAAGCTGGCTGGCGGTGATCGACTCCTTCAGGTGGATGCATGGGCGCAGCTGCGGCAGCCCAAGATGGAGAAGAAGATGCACTGGCCTCCTTGAGGCGGATGTGTATTTTGGCAGCAGGAGGCTGCTGGTGCGGGGCGGCTGGGACGAGCTCGAGCGGGAGGGCAGCGGGAAGGCCGGCGGCGCTAGGGAAGCAGTAGTAGTAATAAAATAGTAAGGTGACAGAACTAAGATTTGTTGCATCGATCATGTATTTCTTGTTGCGGTATCTCGGATTTTTGGTGATATGTATGCTGCTCACCCCTCTTCTTTAAATTCTACTTTGTTGATTATTATTGCGTTGCTAGGGTTAGGATTAGGGTAGTAATATTTATTTGTTGGGATAATTTGACTCGGAAGGAAAATCAAGCTCTTTGAAATTTGTTGCTGTGAGAGTAAAACCTATGCATTTACCAGTGATTTTGTACATACTTATACTTATATTGTTTACTGAATTTTCTATATATGTATTTTGCTAATGCATATATAATATCTCGAATCGAACTTTTTTTTGTCTTGAATTATTCTTTTTTGTCTTGAAGTATATACATTCCTTTTGGTATTAGTAATTGTTCTTTTATGCTTCTTTTATTGTGCTATCTTTTTTGGTACAATACCCATAATTTGGCGGAAGAGCTTATACAAAAGCATAAAAGCTGAGAAAATAGTGTGAAATCATACTAAATTGTGAATGTAAAATACTAAAGCAAAATTTTGGGCTAATTTTTAATACTAAAATAAGCTAACATTTATGGTTTAATTTCTGATTTAACTTTACCATTTGCGCGATAGCGCAACAGGTCATCTAGTGTATTTAAATACTTGAGTACGAAGTCAGAGCCTCATTAGCAGCCAGGCTGCTACCTCAACATGATGCGAATGGTTATTTTTAGGAAAACGCTTTCCATCAGCCCACCAATAACGCTACAAAAATCGGTCGTGGAGAGAAGACACGCAACACGCACGTGGCTGGGCCCCACTGATCCTTATCCTAACGCAGCAAGCCCCTGCTCCTCTACCGGCCCGACGCCCCAGCTGCACTCCCGGCCGGCCCGCCGCCCCTGCTCCACCGCCGGCGAGCGCGCCGCGCCCTGCTCCTCCGCCGGCGAGCGTGCCGCGCCTGCTCCTCCACCGGTAAGTGCGCCGCCCCTGCTCCTCCGTCGGCGAGCACTCCTCTCTGCGATTGCCGCCTTGCTCTCCATCCAGCTGCGCCCTACCGCTCCCCCGACGAGCGCGCTCTACGCCTGTTTCTGCTGCTTGGCTACTGCAGCGCCCTGACCATCGGGAATCACTGTGGTGAGGTCGACGCCGATATGCTGTCTCCGGCGCCAGGTACCGGTGGAGATGGCCAAGGACGCGTGGGGCGCGGTAACTTTTTTTTGTTGTTTTTGTTGTTAATTATTGTTATAAATATATTAGTAATTTGTTGTAAATATATTATTGGCATGAGAGCTATTTTTGTTAAAATTGTTTCCGCTATTGTTGTAAATACCCAAATTAGTTGTTGTTTTTCTTGTGAATTAATGTGGGAAATATATTGTCAATTTGTTGTAAACATGAGAATTGCTGTTTTTTAAAATTGTTGCCGGGTATTGTTGTAAACACCCAAATTAGTTGTTGTTTTTCTTGTAAATTAATGTGGGAAATATATTGTCAATTTGTTGTAAACATGAGAATTGTTGTTTTTAAAAATGTTGCTGCCTATTGTTGTAAACACCCAAATTAATTATTGTTTTTGTTGTTAATTAATATTGTAAATATATTGCAGATTTGTTGTAAATATATGGCATGTGAACTGTTGTGAACACCCAAATAAAAAATAGTTTGTTGTTAATTTATTGTTGTAAATATATTGATGATTTGTTGTAAATATATATTTTGGCACAAAATATTATTGGTGCTGGAGCTCTTGCTTTTTGTTGGATTACTTTTGTTGTAAACATCCAACGATTGCACATGGTTTTTAGTTGATTTTTGTCCACCGGGTATGTTGGGTGTTCAGTGAGAGGAAAAAGGAGACTTCGGTTCTACACGCAGGAAAGCGACAGCAACTTTCGTTCTAGCAAGAGGAAGGAAAGCGACGTGCGTGGACAGAAGCATCCTACAGCACGCGGGGCCCATCCAATGGCGGGCGGGGCAACCGATTTTTAGCCCCAAATCAGCCGCCCGACGCGTAGCGCGTCCCTTATTTTTAGGAGCTTTAATTAACTCTTATCCGACGAAGACTTTCAAAGTTGGTATGTTCCACAAAATTCATTTTTTTTTTGTAGATAAACTGGATGTCGGGTTGGAACATTTGTAACACATTGGTTCAGTTGCTTTAACGAGCTAACCCACTATGTGGTATTATTTAAATAATTTAACGCTCGACACTGGAGCTTGCGTATCACAGTCCCGACCCTCATTGGAGAACCATGTGGCCATTACCAAAAGCACCAATAATTCAGATTGAATACAGTGTTACGTATGCAAATCTCAAAAGCACTGAGCTCCAAATCTAACAAACAGATCTTGTTTTAATAACTGAGGGAGCAGTTGTTGTAGTCATGGAAGAGGTTAAGTAATACTCTTTCATTCCCAACTTAGGATTCATATAGTTTTTGGTTAAAGAAAAAACTTAAAGTTTGATTAACTATGTAGTAAAATACACAAAAAATACACAGTATAATACATAAACATCTACAGTAACAAACTCACACAATATGCAACTATATATATATTGTATATTACACAATGGTTCTAACAATATTGCTTTAAGATTATAAATGTTGGGCTAATTTTTTATATAGTTTCTTAAATTTTAACAAGTTTGACTTTGACTAAAATCTATATGCATCATATTTTGGGAAAGAGGGAGTATTATTCCAGCCTTGAGTATTTGTTGCTCAATCTCTAGTTATGTCATAATTTTTCATTTGCATTCTTTATAGTGGAGTGTCAAGAAAGATATACCTTACCGGAGAAGATAGAGATGGCACACGCAATGTGTACTCTGGAGCTACCCATACGCTTAACCGTCCAACCCCGGGCTTACCCGTCACCGTCACCTGTTCCTGTCAATGGGTGCAATTTTTCTCGACAGGGTGAACGGGTACCTATAGGTTTATAGAAAGAAACACCTAAAACAACGACATATACTTATGAATTCAACATATTGTAAATAATTGCACTAACCATGCATCTAAAATAACAATTGCACTAACTCATAAATAGTAACACTTGCCCATAAACATAAACACATCACAAATGGTAAACAACAAAACATGATCATTTTTTTAGTTTACAAACTCACGGCTGAGTGTATATAGAGTTAATTTGACCTACCATGAAATATAGAGGTAGCTTGACCCTACATAAGGCTACCGATCAAAAAAAATTAGGAAGGTAAATAGGTACGCGGTATGGGCTACACGATCCTATACCATACTAATATGCCTTTTGGCCTCCGGTTTAGTATACTGAACTGGTGTACATAAGTAAAGTACAGCAGTATAGTATAGCACGTAAGGAAAGGAGGGCGTGCCTTGCTTTTTCTTTTCTTTTTTCGAAATGGAGATAGAGCCTCAGCCTATGCATCAAATAATGTATCCGGCTTTTTTCCATTAAATTAGTTAACAAAGTTCTCACAAAGATCATATATAAAAAATTCGAAGCCACCACACAACACCTAGAAATCCGACAATGAGAGAAGATCATGCCACCAACATGGACGTATTTCTTAGAAACATGAAAACTTCCCATCAACTACGAACTGGAAAATCACATACACTGAGGCACCCATTAAGCAAATGGGAGCCCTTATCCGATCTAGCAAACTCATAGCGAGCACCTCATGCACACACTACAGAAGCGTCGCCACCAACAAACCGCCAAGAAACCTTTAGGATAAAGATCTGCATAAGCTTTGTCATTCTTGTCATCGACGACACCACGACGCCAAACAATGCCCCCTCCCTTCACGTGTCGAACATCACGTGGCCGCTGTCAAGACCCCACCGCGCCACACAGCCGAGATTCGTCGTCGTCGTCGATGTGCTAGAAACAACACCGTTCCACCAAGAAACCAAACCACATGTCCGTCACGAGATGCACATCTCCTAGACTAATGTCCACAAGGGGGGAACGAAGTATAGGAGTCGCCATTACACGATCCATAGATCTGGGGGGGTTACCCCGGAGAGTAGCGGAAGGGGATGGGAGCTTCACCTCAATGACGCCTTCAAGAAACGCACAATGCGCCGCCATCACCAGCTCCAGCCAACGCTGAAACCTAGGGTTTTCACCGACATCTTCCACAACAATACTCCATGCCACCACTTGAACATCATAGCGACCAAGTTGACCACCTCCGACGGAAGGAGGAGGCCACCCGCACCCCTTAACGAGACCTCCCGCGCCACCAACTCTGGAGCAAGATCCCCTCACCGGGACGACGAAAAGCACCGTCGGATGGAAGGGATCACATCCGAAAGAGGGACACCATGGGACCCACCACCGTCCTCCAATCGTGGCCGTGCCGCCTAGGGCACCCGATCTGCCGAGCGAGAGGACCCCACCGCCTGCCGCCATCAAGCGCCTTCTGATCCGCATCGGGCTGTCATGGCCTTCTGCGACCTGTGCGTCGAGCGCTCTCCCGGGGAAATATTGGAGCATCCATTGATGCATCGCTCCCGACCCGAACCTTCTTTTTCCATGGAACGAGCACAAGGCTTCCTGGGGATGATCATGCCTCCCAGAGTCTGAATTTAAGCAGAACATGAAGGAGCCCAACCTCCATATATACATAGTCCGTCCATATACTCCCGTACTGTCACGCACCTGACACTCGTGGTCAGTGTTTTACCTGAACAGAAACAAGCATTACGATGTCTTCCCTTCTTGCCTGGCTGCCATGGCTTGTCGTCTCCCTCCTCTCCCTCTACCTTCTGGACCCCTCCTCGCCCACACGCGCCGCCACCTTCCTCCGGGCCCCATCCCTCTGCTCCAGGCCGCACCGCTCGCTCGCCCGCCTCGCCAGGACCTACGGCCCGCTCATGTCCCTCCGCTTGGGCGCGGTCACCACGGTGGTCGCCTCCTCCCGGGACGCCGCCCGCGAGATCCTGCAGAAGCACGACGCCGTCTGTCTTGTCCGCCCGGTTCGTGGGCGACGTCGTCGGCGACCACGCCAGGTACTCGGTCGCCTCGCTCCCCATTGGACCCCGGTGGCGCTCGCTGCGCAAGATCATGTCCACGGAGCTTTTCGCCCCTCACCGGCTCGATGCGCTCCAGGGCCTCCGGAGCGACAAGGTGCGGGAGCTCGCGGCCCACATCGCTCGGCTGTCGCGCGATGGCACAGCGGTGGACGTCGGGCGCGTGGCGTTCGCGAGTCGCGACCAGCCTGAACCTCCTCTCGTGTACCATCTTCTCGCGAGACCTGACAAGCCTCCCTCGATGACCATGGCGGGTCCAAGGAGTTCCAGGTGCTGGTGGGTGAGATCATGGAGTGCGGAGCCTGCCCCAACGTGTCCGACTTCTTCCCGGTGCTCGCGTGGGCGGACCTGCAGGGGCTGCGACGGCGGTTGGCGCGGCTGCTCGCGCGGATGCACCTCCTGTTCGACGCCGAGGTGGACCGGAGGCTGAGCCGCCGCGAGGCCGGAGAGCCCAGGAAGGAGCACGACGATTTCCTCGATGTGCTGCTCGACGTCGCGGCGCGTGACGGCGCCAAGGCCGACCTGGACCGCGACACGCTCAGGGCGCTGTTCACGGTAACGATCTACACGTGGTCACGCTCTTGTCTCGCCATTCATTTCACTGCAGCCGGGTGCCGTGTTCGAATTCAAAGATATTCTCTTCTTTTGCGTGGAAAAATTGGAATTTGAAGATATTCAAGATTTGATACTCCAAACTTGCTGCAATGAATAGGATTATTCTCGTTTTTTCGTGTTTTATCTTTTACTAAAAGTTAATCTTTGTATATAAAAAAAGATATAAACTGCTATCATTAAAAGTTTTTTAATGCGATTACCGAGATACCATTGTTCAATTTGCTTGTTCAAATTTTGGATTGAAATACGCGTGCGCCTTATTCATAAAAACAAAATGGAAATAGTATGTTAATATGCAAATTAAAATATTAGTGGGAGGTAGGAATACTCTATATTCTTGCCTGAAGCGGTACATAATTAGAATGAATTTAATGAAAGATTGCTGCACTAGCCAATTTTGAACTAAAAATCTGAACTGATGGAAAAAAAACCAGGTAGTGTATTTATATTCAACACTCCCCTTATGTCTACGTTATTTTAGTCCTTAGCGTGGATTCGGTGTAGGCCGCATATTTTTTATTTTCTTTTTGTTTTAGAACTACATGAGCATGGTCTTGAAGTTGAAATCTCTTGGCTCTGATACCATAAAAGATTGCTGCACTAGCTAATTAAACCAAAAGTCTAAACTGATGAAAAGAGACTAGGCAGTGTATTTATATTCAACACTTCAAAACATATACTATGTTCTTATTGTAATTTATCAAACATGTTCAGTACATTTGGCAAGTTATTATGTGACCATCACTTACTATTTTCTTATTTCAAAACACATATTATGTTTTGTGACCATCGCTTACTATTCAACACTTCAAAACATGTACTATGTTCTTATTTCAAAACACATATTATGTTTTGTTGTAGGATTTGTTTCTAGCGGGGAGTGATTCGAGCTCTAGTGTGGTGGAATGGGCAATGACGGAGCTTCTTCGTAACCCAACATCAATGGTCAAAGTTCACGAGGAGCTCACACAAGTCATTGGCTCAACAAGAAGCATGAAAGAATCTAACATCGATCTGTTGCCCTACCTCCAAGCCGTGGTCAAGGAAACCTTCCGGTTGCATCCTCCGGGCCCATTGATGTTACCACAACAGGCGCAAGCGACCATAAGAGTCGCAGGTTATATCGTGCCCCAAGGTGCACGGGTGATGGTGAATTTGTGGGCGATAGGTCGAGACGAAAGCATCTGGCCAGAACCAGACAAATTCATGCCAGAGAGGTTTTTAGGGAAGACGATGGACTTTAGAGGTGCGGATTTTGAGCTCATTCCGTTCGGTGCGGGGCGTCGAATATGCCCTGGGTTGCCGTTGGCGGTCAAGGTAGTGCACTTGGTCCTCGCTACATTGTTGAATGAGTTTGAGTGGAGGCTGCCGCTAGAGGTGGAGAGGACCGGCATTGATATGGGTGAGAAGTTTGGTGTGACACTCACCAAAGCTGTTTCGCTACGCGCTATAGCTACACCGATTTGAGCAAAATTTTGTTATAATGTTTCATCTTAGTTTGTGTTTTAACCCAGTACATGCTTTAAACATTAAAATGGTGGTTGGCATTTATAGTATGTGTAAAAATGTATCATGCATGTGATTTCAAATTAACCCACAAGTCCACAACCATGGATGTTGCAATAGTAAAGACCATGTGTCTTGACACTAAATGAAGCTATGCATTGCCATAGGTAAAGATCATTGTCTTTAATTGCACTAAGTGAATCTCTTGTTGAAGTGGCAAACCCTAGAAGAGGAGAAGAAGAAGGGCAAAAAGAAAAGTAAGTGGTAACAAGTGGACCCAGGATGTTAGACTTGCTATAATTTTGAAGGGTTTGTGTGAATAATTTACGTTGTTATGTTTTTTTGTGAAAACAAACTTTCTCCTGGACTTGTGATCCCGTGTAATTCACTCTTGATCCAGATTTGGAGGAGTCATGACACATGCAAAAAAGAACCCACACACCATGACCAATAGAGAACCAATCCGAAGGACATGAAACACCGTTGAATTTTTGACCGAAATAGGATAGCATATATCCACAATCATTATTGTAACCATCTAGATATTATAAGAAAAGTTTGCGTGCGGGGACAAACCTATAACAGTACCTCAATTATGCTACTCCCTCAGCTCGATTATACTTGTGGCGGGTTTAGTTCAAATTCAAACCACAACATGTATTCTGGATCCGAGGGAGTATACATAATTTCATATTTGCTGATGAGCAAACTGAATCCTGTCAAATATAGGCATGAAAAACACAGAGTAAATGCACGCATGCGTCGTTTCATGATGCATTAGCCAACGATCCTGCTTTTAAATTGTGATTCAGATTGTTGTTGATTCTATTGCAAAATGTTGTTCACAAAATAGCAACTTAAGGCATTTAAGATTACTTGATTTATGTGATTATTTCACCTACTAATCTGTTGTGTTGCTTAAGTATACCAGACGTGTGTCGCTGATGAACAGGGTATTGTTCAATTTTTCGTAATTAATCAATCATCTTTTTAATCAATGGAACATGCAAAACTTTTACCTCGTGTATTTCTTTTAATCGGCTGTGCTGCCATTATTGTAGCTGCCCTACAGAGTTACGAACGCAGTTTTTCCTCCTACGTATGGGGGTCTCGTTCTTATCTCATCCGTTGGTTGCGTCTAGATCAAAGCCTCATGATGTTTTTGCAATTTAGTCCACCAAAACATCATAATCAACTTGCAGTCCACCCACCAATAGACGATAAACACTGCCCCGCATGGCAGATATTTCTTAGCTAATAACCCGAACCAGCCGCCGCCCCCATTCTCTCCATTGACCTCATCTCTTTCTAGCCTCCAGGAGCTCACCAATGATTGCGCCAACACTGGGAGCTCTACTCCGTCTGCTGCTGTTCGTCCCTGTCTCCTTCCCGGATTTCCCACGCCATGGCCCCTCCTTAGCCATCCACCATCCACGCCCATGGCCCTACTTTGTACTCAGTGGTCAGGGAGCAGAAGCTCCGGTCCTCCTGCTCGACTAATGTTGGGCAGCAACACTCCCATGCATGAGCTAGGCGCAATGCCGGCCAAGGAAGGCCATATTCGTCCATGGGGAGGTCCGGGGTCTGGGCCTAGCTAGAGGGCCTGGATTCGAGGCACATGTGTTTTTTAAATTCTTTATTTAGTTCGAAATTTTTGTTCTGGGTCTGGTTTACTGCTTGCATCTAGATGGCCTGTAATATCCCAGGTTTAGAGGCAAGAAAAAGAGAGAACACGAGAGAGTGCATTGCATTCATGCATAGAAAATCCAGGGAATTTTCATGCGTTCATCTAAAACACAAAGTGATCGAGGTTTCTCTGATGTCGATAGAATCGATGTATGTCATTGACCTTTGTTGATTTATTATGTTTTTGAGGGAAATATTTTGAATTCAAATTCAAATATGAAAGACATAAATTCAAATAATAAATTGTATTGGAATTTGAAATTTAAACAAGTATATAAATATAATATGTACAAGTAAATACACTTGATAGTTCCAAATAAATAAATGAGTTAAACTTTATTAAAAATAACATTATTCAATAAGTTACAAGTTAGAAAAGAAATGAAAAATTACAAAATAATAAAAGAAAACCCTAAAACTAAACCTTCATCTTCTCAATCCTTATTCTTCATCTCCTACAAATGAAAAATCAAGCAATGGTAAAAAGAGAAATAACATTGGGGTAATGTTAAAATGTTTGTCTCCATATTTGGGAGATATTTTTAATATTGGAGTCTAGCTAATGGAAATCAAGAACTAGTTTTGATCTCCAAATGGTGATCAGAGGGAATTTATTCAACTTAGGCAACACTAGGGACAAATGGATTATGCAACGGACTTGTATCAATTCTGGATCATGAGGCAACAATGATTAAAGGCAATCAGGGACTAGAGAAATACTGCTTGATCCATATCAAAAGACAATAAGCATTGATTACTGTTTGAAGCACTAAGGCAACCAAATTTTATTCCCTCTAATCTAGCTAGACACCATAAAGCTCACATGTTTTAAATTAAGTAATCCACCTTTGACATTAGATGGTCAAGATGAATAAAGCCACATGGATTAAAGGTCCACATGGATAATGAAAAACATCAGCCGTAGCACCACAAAGTCATTTGATGGACAAGAAAGAAAGGAAAATGGTGCTACACATGGATAAGGAAGGCATCAATCAAAGCTTGCACTAGGGGTAAAGTAAATAGCATTAAAATTTGAACAGTCAAGTGATGTCACTGCAAGCAGCATACTCATCACTTCTAAATGAAGTGCTATCACACACACAACCAACAATCCAGCACTACAAAAGCAAAGCAGCAGTCCAGCCGTACCATGTGATTCATACACCAGCAAACCATTCCTGCAGTTCATCTCACAAACCAGCACACTATCCAACAAAAGCAAGAACACATCAGCAGTATCTTGTTTTGTTCCACAAAAATATGAGCCAAATAGCATATTAGGAAGCTAGGAGGAGGAGGCTACAACAAGTAGGTTAGATCAGGTTCTGAGGAACAAGCATGCCACAAGAAGAAGATGAATCCATGGTCCAGAAGGCCAAGATCTATACAAACATCAGGTTGATCCATCAACTTAATAAAAGCATGTGTTCTTAGCCTTTGCATCTTGGGGAAAAATAAAAGGGTAATATGCAAAGGAAGCAGATCCATCTACCCTTCGACTAAGTTTTCACTTAATTAGGAGGATTGGAAGGATTTGTTTTCTCTCAGATAGGCATAGAGGTGCTATGCTAAGTCATTGATGTCTACTCACGCTTGTTTTCCTGTAGACAGTGTTGGGCCTCCAAGAGCAGAGGTTTGTAGAACAGCAGCAAGTTTTCCCTTAAGTGGATCACCCAAGGTTTATCGAACTCAGGGAGGAAGAGGTCAAAGATATCCCTCTCAACCCTGCGATCACAATGCAAGAAGTCTCTTGTGTCCCCAACACACCCAATACACTTGTCGATGTATAGGTGCACTAGTTCGGCGAAGAGATAGTGAAACACAGTCGTATGAATGTATATGAGCAGAGTAACCCAAAAATAGCTTGCTGGCGTGCAGTTGATGGTAGTAATATTGCAGGAAGTAAATATGCAGTAGAACAGTAAAAAGCGATGATTGCAGTATTTGGAAACAAGGCCTAGAGATCATACTTTCACTAGTGGACACCCTCCACTCAACATTGATCACATAATAAAACCACTCTACACTCTCTTGTTGGATGACAAACACCACTAATTGTGTAGGGCTACAAGAGCACCTCAATGCCGGAGTTAACAAGCTCCACAACATTCGATGTTCATATTTAAATAACCTTAGAGTGCATGATAGATCAACACAATTATACCAAGTACTAACATAGCATGCACACTGTCACCATCAAGCTATGAAAGGAGGAATAGATCACATCAATACCATCATAGTAATAGTTAACTTCATAATCTACAAGAGATCACAATCATAAACTACACCAAGTACTACATGATGCACACACTGTCACCATTACATCATGGAGGAGGAATAGAGTACTTTAATAACATCACTAGAGTAGCACATAGATGAATAGTGATACAAAGCTCATATGAATCTCAATCATGTAAGGCAGCTCATGAGATCATTGTATTGAAGTACATGGGAGAGAGATTAACCACATAGCTACCGGTACAGCCCCTTAGCCTCGATGGAGAACTACTCCCTCCTCATGGGAGACAACAACGGTGATGAAGATGGCGGTGGTGTCGATGGAGGTGCCTTCCGGGGGCACTTCCCCGTCCCGGCGGCGTGCCGGAATAGAGACTCCTGTCCCCCAGATCTTGGCTTCGCGATGGCGGCGGCTCTGGAAGGTTTCTCGTACCGTGGATTTTTCGTATCGAAGATTTAGGTCAGGGAGCTTCTTATAGGCAAAGAGGAGGAGTCGGAAGGCTGACGGGGCCACCACACAGTAGGGGGGCGCGCCTGGCTCCTTGGCCGCGCCGCCCACACGTGTGGGGCCACCAGGGCTCTCCTTTGGTGCCTCTATTCTGAAGCTTCGTGAATTTTAAGACTGGGTTGATTTCGTCCAATTCCGAGAATATTTCCTTACTAGGATTTCTGAAACCAAAAACAGCAGAAAAGAGAACTGGCACTGCATCTTGTCAATAGGTTAGTTCCGGAAAACGCATAAAATCATCATAAAGTGTGAACAAAACATGTAGGTATTGTCATAAAACAAGCATGGAACATCGAAATTATAGATACGTTGGAGACGTATCAGCATCCCCAAGCTTAGTTCCTACTCGTCCCGAGTAGGTAAACGATAACAAAGATAATTTCTGAAGTAACATGCTACCAACATAATCTTGATCATACCATTGTAAAGCATATAAGATGAATGCAGCGATTCAAAGCAATGATAAAGACAATGATTAAACAACTGAATCATATAGCGAAGAGTTTTCATGAATAGTACTTTCAAGACAAGCATCAATAAGTCTTGCATAAGAGTTAACTCATAAAGCAATAGATTCAAAGTAAAGGCATTGAAGCAACACAAAGGAATATTAAGTTTCAGCGGTTGCTTTCAACTTGTAGCATGTATATCTCATGGATATTGTCAACATAAAGCAATATAACAAGTGCAATAAGTAAACATGTAAGAATCAATGCACAGTTAACACAAGTTTTTGCCTCTAAGATAGAAGGAAGTAGGTAAACTGACTCAACATAAAGTAAAAGAATGGCCCTTCGCAGAGGGAAGCATGGATTGCTATATTTGTGCTAGAGCTTTTATTTGAAAACATAAAGAGAGCATAAAAGTAAAGTTTTGAGAGGTGTTTGTTGTTGTCAACGAATGGTAGTGGGCACTCTAACCCCTTGCCAGACAGACTTTCAAAGAGCGGCTCCCATGAAAGATTTTTTATTTTTGGGTGGCACTCCTTCCAACCTTGCCTTCACAAACCATGGATAGCCGAATCCTCGGGTGCCTGTCAACAATCTCATACCATGAAGGAGTGCCTTTATTTTAGTTTTATTTAGATGACACTCCTCCCCACCTTTGCTTTCTCAAGCCATGGCTAACCGAATCCTCTGCCGTCCAACAATCACATACCATGGAGGAGTGTCTATTTGTAAAATTATGAAAGTTAATTAATTTGGGGCTGGGAACCCCATTGTCAGCTCTTTTTGCAAAATTATTGGATAAGCGGATGAAGCCACTAGTCCATTGGTGAAAGTTGCCCAACAAGATTGAAAGATAAACACCACATACTTCCTCATGAGCTATAAAACATTGACACAAATAAGAGGTAATAACTTTTGAATTGTTTAAAGATAGCACTCAAGCAATTTACTTTGGAATGGCATAGAAATACCATGTAGTAGGTAGGTATGGTGGACACAAATGGCATAGTTTTTGGCTCAAGGATTTGGATGCACGAGAAGTATTCCCTCTCAATACAAGGCTTAGGCTAGCAAGGTTATTTGAAGCAAACACAAGTATGAACCGGTACAGCAAAACTCACATAAAAACATATTGCAAGCATTATAATACTCTACACTGTCTTCCTTGTTGTTCAAACCCTTACTAGAAAATATCTAGACCTTAGAGAGACCAATCATGCAAACCAGATTTTAGCAAGCTCTATGTATTTCTTCACTAATAGGTGCAAAGTATATGATGCAAGAGCTTAAACATGAGCACAACAATTGCCAAGTATCACATTATTCAAGATATTATACCATTTACCACATGTAGCATTTCCCGTTTCCAACCATATAACAATTTAACGAAGCAGTTCAACCTTCGCCATGAACACTACGAGTAAAGCGAAGGACATATTTGTCCATATGCAACAGCGGAGCGTGTATCTCTCCCACACAATGAATGCTAGGATCCAACTTTATTAAAACAAAACAAAAATAAAAACATACAGACGCTCCAAGTAAAGCACATAAGATGTGACGGAATAAAAATATAGTTTCACTAGAGGTGACCTGATAATTTGTCGATGAAGAAGGGGATGCCTTGGGCATCCCCAAGCTTAGATGCTTGAGTCTTCTTGAAATATGCAGGGATGAACCACCGGGGCATCCCCAAGCTTAGAGCTTTCACTCTTCTTGATCATATTGTATCATCCTCCTCTATTGACCCTTGAAAACTTCCTCCACACCAAACTCAAAACAAACTCATTAGAGGGTTAGTGCATAATCAAAAATTCACATGTTCAGAGGTGACACAATCATTCTTAACACTTCTGGACATTGCTCAAAGCTACTGGAAGTCAATGGAACAAAGAAATCCATCCGACATAGCAAAAGAAGCAATGCAAATAAAAGGCAGAATCTGTCAAAACAGAACAGTCCGTAAAGACGAATTTTTTAGAGGCACCAGACTTGCTCAGATGAAAATGCTCAAATTAAATGAAAGTTGCGTACATATCTGAGGATCACTCACGTAAATTGGCAGATTTTTCTGAGTTACCTACAGAGAACCCTGCCCAAATTCGTGACAGACAGAAATATGTTTCTGCGCAGTAATCCAAATCTAGTATCAACCTTTCTATCAAAGACTTCACTTGGCACAACAATGCAATAAAATAAAGATAAGGAGAGGTTGCTACAGTAGTATCAACTTCCAAGACTCAAATATAAAACAAAAGTGCAGAAGTAAAATAAACACATGGGTTATCTCCCAAGAAGTGCTTTCTTTATAGCCATTAAGATGGGCTTAGCAATTTTAATGATGCACTCGCAAGAAATAAGCGTTGAAGTAAAAGAGAGCATCAAAAAGCAAATTCAAAACACATTTAAGTCTAACCCACTTCCTATGCAAAGGAATCTTGTACACAAATGAATTCATGAAGAACAAAGTGACAAGCATAGAAAGATAAAACAAGTGCAACTTCAAAAGTTTCAGCATATAGTGACAAGGTATCGACTTGTCAATGCCTATGGATTGTAGGCTAGGGTTTAGTTAGAAGTAGAGGGCAAGTAGATCTCGAAGGTTCAGGCGAAAAGTACTCGACGATTATGAAAATTAAGGTTGTGTTGATGAGATTCGATCCTTTCCCTCGACTCCCCTTTTATATAGGAGGAGCCGAGGATTCTATACAAGTTTACAGAGTCCGGGACGGTTTCTAACTCGTCCCGATTACAAACAACACTTCCTATTACAACTCTATCTTTCCTTAGTAAATCTTGGGCTCCCGAATCTTCTTATTCTTCGGGTAGTGGGCCTCCAGTAAACCCCGGGTACTATCTTCGGCAGGCCCATTTGGCATGCCTATGTCAGTAGCCCCCGAGATTTTGCTTGAATCGTAGAATCAGGGAAAATCTCCACTGTTTATTTTTATTCGAAAGCTTTAACTTTTATATTTCTTCACATAAAATTCTATATTGTACAGGGATAATGGTAGTTGGGGCTAGTTCATCTGACGGATCAGGTACTAGTTAACTGCTCTAGTGGCAATCCGCAAAAACCTACTTCAAAATCACGTCCCTGGACATGATCTCGGATACTGGTGTAAACTTCGACAGCGCTTAAGGTCTTACCATTCGTCGAGTCCCAGTCAATTTATCGGTACCTAACGCGTCCGTTAGGATTTTTCTTCGCATCTTTGATACGGATAAAAGTAGCAGACGCAGTCTTCGGCGATGCCACGCCCAGCAGAACGGATCGGTCTTACCTTCGCAAATTTGCGGCATTCAGAAATTGATCGCAACTTGCGTTCTGAGAATATATTGTCGAGTGCTTTTCCGGCTGTTGGAATGGCACATTTTATCGAGTCAAATATGACTTATATTGCTCTCCCGATGGGAGTATATGTAGAGTTAATTATAACTCGAAATATACTCTCTTGCTTTTCTATCTCTCCTTTGTTAATTTCATCGGGCACGCGAACAGCGTTCCCGATGGGAGTAGCCCCCGAGGCTACAACCAAGAACTTGTGCTTGGTTGTAGGCTCAACATTTTAGTCCACCTTGTCGCTATATTTTCATTACTTCCCAATATAATCTCTTTCTTCTTCTCTCTCTCTTTTTTTTTTATATCTCTCGGGTGCGCGAACAGCGCTCCCGATGGGAGTAGCCCCCGAGGCTACAGCCAAGGACTTGTGCTTGGTTGTAGGCTCCCGCAATTTCTATATTTGTCATACTCGAAATTTTACTTTTTTCCGAAGTAGCCCCCGAGCATTTGGGCAAAAACTTGTATTTGATCAAAGGCTCCCGAAGTATTGAATAATTCTTTCTGTCGCCACTCTTCTTGTATTTTTCTTGTCGACATTCTTCCCTTAATCAAATTTACTTCATTCTTGACGAGTAGTCGTGATTTTTCTGCCCTGTGGGTCCATTGCTCCCACCACGTTGACACGTCGTGCAAGTGGGGGACACACGTCTTCCACTTTTTCTGGCGCACGTACGGTAACGCCTATCTCAGTAAAAATACTTTTTTACCCTTGTTTCTAGAAGATCTATTCTCACCACACGATTTCTCCATCCAACGGCACGCTGCTTCACCCGATTCTTATATAAACCTTTCTTCAACCTCCGTTCATCCCCTCACTTGCGCCGCTCATCTGTTCCCCTTCGCAAAACTTCTCCTGCGCCCGAATCTCTCCAAGCTTCCGCACTCACAGACCTTACTCTGCCCATTGCCGTTGATGCCACCGCGCACGCGACTCACTCGCCACAGCACTCGGAATCCAAGATGACTGCCGAGGATCTTGAGTGGGAGAGATCCAAAATCTCCAACCAAGACACCAACATGCTGAAGAGGCTTGGCCTCATGAAGAAGGAGGACGCCATCCGCTTCCCAGCGAAGAAAGCTACCCCAAGCCTCCAATGGAGTACCGGGTTAGTTTTGTTGATCATCTAATCCGCGGCCTTTCGACCCCAATCCATGATTTCCTCCGCGGCCTTCTTTTCGTTTATGGGATTCAACTACACCAGTTGACTCCCAATTCCATCCTTCACATTTCTATTTTCATCACGCTTTGCGAGTGCTTCCTTGGAATCACTCCTAATTGGATTCTTTGGAAACGAATTTTCTGCCTCCGCCGTAATGGCTCCCACAACGTCACTTATAACATAGGTGGCGTTGTAATCTGTGTTCGTACTGATGTCGACTATTTCGACGTCAAATTTCGACTCGTCCAAGGATGGCGCAAAAAGTGGCTCTACATTCACGAAGAAAGCGCCAGTAGAGCACAACATAGTTCCTTTTGACGGAAGTGCCGGGATTCAGCGCCGCTTCTGGGATGCCGAAGCTTCGAAGAAGAGAAAAAGGCGACAGAGGCGCTCATGGCTCGTATCCGTCATCTTCAAAACACTCGAGGCAAAGAGCTATCTGGTGTTCAAATTACTGCCTACTTCCTTAGGATTAGAGTGCAGCCTCTTCGGCTCGCAAAAATCCCCTTTGGACGTATTCTGGTGAAAATGACGCCAACAATCTCCAGTGATCTTTCTGTAAAGGACCTGGAAAAATTGGTTCGAAGAATTTCTCGATTAGGCAAGAAGGATCCTATTCCCTCCTCCTGTCGAGTGGAACCATACAGTGCTTCCAATCCTCTTCCCGAGGTATTTTGTCTTCTCGAATTTCTATCTTGTTCTGAACTGTTCCTTGTATCTTATTGCAGTGGTATCTCACTTATTCTCTTTTGTCACTATTTCCTTGTAGAATCATCCTACTATGGCTTCCCTTCCTCCTCTTCCTGAGGATGGAGAGGTCGAAGAAAGAGCCGTTGTCGATGATGACAACCAGGAGACCCCCTCTTTTGTGAATGAACCCGCAGATTCTCGAAAATCTGCGGGATCTACTGAGAAGGATGCTGCCTCTGAAGGTACAACATCAGCACAATCTCCTCCTCCTGCTGTTTCTCCGAAGAGCAAAAGGAAAAGGAGCAATGCCGAAGATTCCGGGACCTCGAAACCCGAAGAAACTGCTCCTGCACCTCGAAAAGCAGCTTATGATCCATACATCGAGAGTATCATCAGCTCGTAAGTTCCTTGCTCTTTTCCTTTTCTATTTGAAGAATTTTATTTTGCCTTGCTTTTTATGCTGCCACTATGTTGTCACAGTGATGATGAAGAAACACCAACTTTAGATGTGGCTGCTCGAACGAGCACGTCACATACTTTAGTTATTTCAGAAAAACCAGTTGAAGGGGAGGAATCGTCGCCTCCTCAACAAAATGTTGATACATCTACTCCTCCTTCGAGCCCCCGTGCCCCTTCACCAAAAAGGGCACGGGTTGAAAAGATTGTTGATCCCGCCCCTCATTGGGCGCTCGTCGACTCTGCTCTTAGATGATGTAAGTTTGTCGACATCTATATTTTCCTTATTTTGTTTTTTCACACCTTTTCTCTTTTTCATGCCGATGTTTCTTTTGATGTACTTACCTTTGGACAGCCAATGATCAAAGAGCTTCTTCGGATCGGGTCCCAATTTGTTGGGTACCGTGAATATGCCGCCAGAGCCGAAGGTAACGACTTTTATACTTGCTATTTTTCTTTGACTTTCTATTCCTGTTGCTTGTCGCTATTTTTTGATCTTTCTTTTCTTTCTTTTTCATATCTCGACAGAAAAACTTTCAGAAGCCAACGAACGTGTCGACGCACTTGCTCAAAAACTCGAGCAAAGTGAGGCGGCTCGCAAGAAAGCTGAACTTGCTCTAGCAAAGCCAAGGCCGAGGTTGATGAAGCCAAGGTGAAAGCTGCTAGTGTCGAGGAGCTGCAGAGAAGGCTCAAAGATGCCGAATCTGCTTTAGATGAGCAGAAAACTGCACAAACTGTGCGTGAACAAGAGATCATCAAGCGTTTGAAGTCGCAAAGTCGACGTACGCTGAGTAATATCATCAACCCCTTCTATTGTACTTCCTGTTTCTTGATTTTTGACTAATGGTTTGTCTCGTGTGGCAGCCCAAACAAACCAAGACTTTGATCTGGAGAATCCCGTCAATGACCCTCTCCTTGATGCACTTTCTTTCTCCATGGGCGCGAAATTCGTGAAGGCGTGGCCAATGCCAATGCAAGTTTGTCAGCGTTGTTCCCCTACTTCTTCCCGAAGAAAGAGGAACCTTCGACTTTCCTTGCCCTTGCCAAGCTTTTCAATTCGTCGGAAGACCTGGGATTGAAGATGCGTCAGGAAAATATGAAGGTTGCTGTCGAGAGTACTGTTGCCCTGGTTGCTGACAGCCAACAGACGCTTGATTGGATGAAGGTTGGCGACACTAGTCAGATAGAGCAGTCGAGATGGAGGTCGCTGATCAAGGCAGCCAAGCCCAACACGAAGAAGATCTTGGCATATCTGGGGATCAAGCCAGCTTCGACTCCTAGCTCCTCGAGGCCGGAGGTCTAGTTGCATGCCTCCTTGTTTCTTTTTCTGTTTCTTTTGCTTTTGTTGCCGAAGTAGTTGTTTGGCGACACTCATTTCTTTAGCTCTACTGTAATGCCCTTGTAATTATTCCAAGAAATTAATGAAAAACTCTATCTGTCATTTGATGTTGTCTTGTCTAAATTTCAGTTGATATTTGATAACTATACTCCAACTTCCGCTCCTTCCAATGTGTCGCTTCTTCTTCTCGTGCGAGGAGAGCTTTTGCTGATACTGCACCGTCGACGATATCGTGTCGCAAGAACTGGATGAACTTCGACAAGCTTCACCACGAGGAAACACTCGCTTAAGCTAATGGAACAATCCCGAGAATCTTCTGAAAGAGAAAAATTGCACTCCAACAAGCTCAAACTGCCCTTGCTGAAAAGGACTCTGCTGTTGCTGAAGCTGCTGCAGCTGCGTCTCGGGAAGATTCTATGCTCCAGCTGCTAATGGATGCTAGCTTGGATATGGCGGGTATGTTTCATTTATCTTTGTCGTGCTTCTTTTCCTTTCTTTGCCTGCTTGTTTACGTACTGACCTGTTGTAAGAAACAATAGGTGCTTTTTTGGATGCTGCTACTGAAGATGAACGTGTCGAAGCTCGTTCCAATGTTCTTCTTCGGCTTGCGCGTGAACATGGGTCGTCTTTTTGGGGCACGCCTGAACGGACTCGTCAAATCGTGAGGTTTCAAGATCGCGCGCTTCAGGTTCGCGAGTATCTTGACTTCTGTACAAGGACTTTGTCCCTAGTTTATGGTACCATGTTTCCTCGCAATAAGATGCCAGAGACCCTTCCTGCGTTGATGGACAAATTTCGAGATGCTCCTCGTATTCATGGCTTTGTACGAGCCCAGCTGGCAGGCGCAAGATTTGCGATGATCATGATAAAAATCTGCTGCCCGAAGTTAGACATGGAGCAAATTGTTCCAAAGTGTTTGGAGAAAATGTCGAAGCGAAGAAGGAACTTCGGCAAATATGATGACATTGTTACTCCTGTTGCTGAAGATATGATGGATGAACTTCTTCGGTTAGATTCCGAATTCTTCGTGAAGGGTAGCTATGCTGAGCACAGCACTCGCACTGTAAACAATGAACGCTTGACCATAGACAATATCTTGGGAAATCCTTGAAGATGAACTTGTCCAGAGTTTATGTCCCGTGTATATGATCTATATTGTAAAGTCACTGTATTGTTTTTTGTCGCCAAGCCCCCGGGCGTTTTGATTGCTATATTGTTGCTTATTATAATGCGAGGTTGTCCCAAGGCAAAATAATATACACTGTGTACTATTTTTAGTGGGTGCAAGCCCCCGAGCCTTTGTTGATCACTATTTTGTCTGTATCTCTTTTTATTTTGGCGAGGTATTTTTACCAAGGCGAGATGCTTCTTTTTCGTTTGTCGACACTATGTTTATATCTATATTGTATCATTTAGGGGAAAAACCCCTGACCCTATCGAGAAAAGATATATAATTCCACTATCTTTATTATATTGCAGCACCGCGAGCCCGCCTCATTAAAAACCTTTCCCGGCCCCACTCGGTGCCCCGAAAAAGGAAAAGAGTGCGTCTGAAAACTCGCGGGCGTTTCAGTACATTGTAGCTTTACAAAGGAGGACTATATTTTTGATACTTAGGCGTAGAAACGCCTAAGCTGTGCCACGTTCCAGGGGTTTTGCTCCTCCACCCCTGTCTTCTTGTCCTTTATTCTGTATGCTCCTCCTCCAATTACTTCTGTGACGATGTAAGGACCAAGCCATGGTGACTCGAGTTTTTCATGGCTTTTTTGCGTGAGCCGGAGAACTAGGTCTCCCACCTGAAAAGACCTCGGTCGCAAACGTCGACTGTGGTAATTCTTCAGGTCCTGTTGATATTTGGTTACCCGAGATAATACTTCATCTCGAGCTTCATCAAGTGCCGATGTCATCTCTCGCTCTTCTCGACGTTTCTTCATCATATTCAATGACACGTGGAGAGTTGTGCTCTATCTCGATTGGTAGTACTGCCTCTGCTCCATGAACCAGAAAAAACGGAGTTTCCTGTGTTGCTGTGTTCGGTGTTGTTCGGATGCTCCACAACACGCTTGCAATTCTTCTGGCCAGGTATGTCGTGCTTTTTCCAGTGGTCCTAACAAGCGCTTCTTGATGCCATTGCAGATGATTCCATTGGCTTTCTCGACTTGCCCGTTGGTTTGAGGATGTGCAACTGACGCAAAATTCAGCTTGATGCCCACCTCTTCGCAATAGTCTTTGAATTCCTGGGATGTGAAGTTACTGCCGTTGTCTGTGACGATACTATGGGGCACTCCAAATCTGAAGACGAGGCCTTTTACGAATTGTACTGCAGATGCTCCGTCTGGTGAATTTATCGGCTTCGCTTCTATCCACTTTGTAAATTTGTCGACAGCTACTAGCATGTACTCCTTTCCTCCTGGCCAAGATTTGTGTAACTTGCCCACCATATCAAGTCCCCATTGAGCAAAGGGCCATGACAGTGGTATTGGTGCTAGCTCTGCTGCGGAGAGTGAGGTTTTGCGGCAAACCTTTGACACGCGTCGCAAGTTCTCACTATGTCCTTGGCGTCCTCGATTGCTGTCAACCAGTAGAATCCTGCCCGAAAAACCTTGGCTGCGATAGCTCGACTACTTGCGTGGTGGCCACAGATTCCTTCGTGTACATCTTTCAGAATTATTCTTCCTTCTTCGGGTGTGACACACCTTTGCAGGACGCCTGAAATACTCCGCTTGTATAGTTCCCCTTTGACTACCGTGAAAGCTTTGGAGCGTCGAATTACTCGCCTTGCCTCAACTGGATCGTCGGGTATTTCTTTCCTGAGGATGTATGATATAAACGTCTGCATCCATGGTATTTGTATCATCATGACCAGGTCCTGTTCTTCTTCTTCTTCTTCTTGCTCTTCCTTGGTAGCCCCCGAGGGTTTCTTCTCCTTCTTTTTTGTTTTTGTCGACTTGGTGGACCTCTCTGTTATCTCTTCCCATACACCTGGTGGGACCGCAAGGCACCGCGACCCGATGTTTGCAAGAACGTCGGCTTCGTTGCTCAATCTACTAATATGATTTACTTCGCATCCATCAAACAACTTCTCGAGCTCGTTGTACACCTCCTTGTATGCCATCATGCTATCATTGACTGCATCACATTGGTTCATAACTTGCTGTGCCACCAACTGTGAGTCGCCAAAGATTTTTAGTCAAGTTGCACCGCAGGCCTTCGCCATCTTCATCCCGTGTATGAGAGCCTCGTATTCTGCTTCATTGTTAGATGCGTTAGGGAATGTCATCCGAAGGATGTACTTCAATTTGTCGCCTTCGGGGATATGAGTACTACTCTGCACTGCTCCCTCTAGTCTCTTGGACCCATCAAAGTTCATTGTCCAGGTTCGGCATCCGGTGGTCCGTGTTTGCAACTCCATCCACTCGCGATGAAGTCCGGCAGTATTTGCGACTTTATTGCTTTTCTTTTCATACGTGATGTCCCGAGGGGAAAGTTCTATTCCCAAAGGGAGACACGACCCGTAGCTTCTGGGTTATTCAGTATATTTGACAAGGAGCTTCATTGACCACTATGATCGGTGTGCCGAAAAATAGTGGCGCAATTTTCGTGCTGTCGTGAATACTCCATATGCTAGCTTACGGTACTGAGGGTACCTTTGTTTTGAGGGCGACAGACTTCGCTCACGAAGTACACCGGCCTCGTACTCCATGGATTTTGCCTCTTCTTCTCTTTCGACTACTAGGACTGTGCGACCACTTGAGGTGTGGCTGCAATATACAAAAGGAGAGGTTCCTTTTGGCGCCACCAAAATTGGTGGTGTCGAAATTTTGCGTTTCAAATCCTCGAAAGCTCTGTCGGCTTCTTCATTCCATTGGAATTTATCTCCTTGCTTTATCAGGGCGTAAAATGGTAACGCTTTTTCTCCTAGCCTGGCGACGAATCTGCTTGTCGCGACTCCCGCTAGGCTGTATCTCCTTCAGCTTTGTTGGCTTTCTCATTGTTACTATAGCTTGTATTTTGTCGGGATTTGCTTCGATCCCTCTTGCTGAAACTAGGAAGCCCAGAAGTTCTCCTGCTGGGACGCCAAAAGAGCACTTCGTCGGGTTCAACTTCAGGCAGAATTTGTCGAGGTTGTCAAAAGTTTCTTGGAGATCCTCGATCAGCGTTGCCCCCTTTTTTGATGTTATAACGACATCATCGATGTATACTTGCACGTTTTTCCCGATCTGTGTCGCTAAACACTTCTGCATCATTCTCTGATATGTTGCTCCCGCGTTTTTTAGACCAAAGGGCATTGTCTTGTAGCAGAACACGTAAGGTGTAATAAACGCTGTTTTGGCTTCATCATCTTCTTTTAATCTGATCTGGTTGTAACCAGAGTATGCGTCCAAAAAGGAAAGACGTTCACAGCCTGCCGTGGAGTCGATGATTTGATCGATCCTTGGGAGGGGAAAGTGATCCTTAGGACAATGTTTGTTGAGGCACGTAAAGTCGACGCACATGCGAAGGACTGTCGTGTTTCTTCGCACCATCACCGGGTTAGCTACCCATGTGGCTTCAGAGATATTTCTCATAAAACCAGCTTCCTCCAGCCGATTTATTTCTGATAGCATGGCCTTGCGGTTTGGTTCCGAAAAACGCCGCAAAGGTTGTTTGATTGGTTTTGCTAGTGGATCCAAGTTTAGGTGCTCGTTCCCTGGGTACTCCTGGCATGTCACCTGGACACCATGCGAAGATTTTCCAGTTCTCACGGAGGAACTTGACGAGCGCTTTCCTATGCGATATCCATATTTGTTGCAATGGATGTCGTCTTTTTCGGGTCTGTCGGGTGAATCTGCACCTCCTTAGAATTTTTCTCTGTATTGAAAGTAGACTCCTTATTTGGCCTTCCAACGTCTGGCAGCACGTCGTAGTCGGTCATGCTTTTTGACGCCAAATACTCAGCTTGCATCCCGAAAGTTTCGACGTCGATGAAAATCCTTGTCGCACTTATCGGCTAGAGCAAAACTTCCTTTGATCGTGATTGGTCCCTTCGGTCCGGGCAATCCCACAACAGTATGTGTAATGTGGCACGCCATAAATCTAGCATATGCTGGTCGTCCTAACAATACGTGCGACGGAAAATCCACGACTTCAAATTCCAGCCTCTCAATTCTGTAATTCTCTCGGGTTCCAAACTGAACGTCGAGGTTGATTTTTCCCAATGGATAATTTGGCTTCTCCGGTGTGATGCCGTGGAACCTTGTGTCTGTTGGTTTCAAGTTTGCCAAGGATATGTTCATCTTCCTCAGTGTGTCTGCATACATGAGGTTTAAGCTGCTGCCACCATCTATGAACACTCGAGAGACATCAAACCCTGCAATAACTGCTGGTAGTATAAGTGCTGACTGCCCTGGTCGAGGAACTTGTTGCGGATGATCTGCTATGGTGAACCCAATATCTTGCCCTGACCAATTAAGGTATTCGACAGTTGGTGGAGGCATTTTCTGCCATGAACACTTGTCGTGAAATTACTTTCTGAGCTCTATTTGACTTGCCTTCTGAATCATCGACACCGCCCCATGAGAGTTGGGGTCAACGTATGGTGGTGGTGTGCCGCTATTCGAGCTGATGTCGATTGTCGTCTGTAATCGCGGGAGGAGGCGGCAAGTGAATCTCGCTCTGGGTTCTCGAGGATTTCTCTGTGCTGCTCGTGCATTAGCGTTCTCTGCATACCGCAACATTGCTTGAAAATTTCGGCAGTCCTCCGCAAGTGCCCCCGATGTCTTTTGCCGTTGTGCAGGAAAAAGTGCATCCGCACGGTCCGTTCATCATCTCTTCAGGGGACACGAAAGGTCTTGGGAATCTAGGCCCGCTATTTTGTCTGTTGCGTGAATCATCTCTGTTATCACTTCGCTGTTCACTGCTTCTCTGGTAATCATCTCTGTTGCTTCCTCCTGTATTTGTCCGAAAACCTGCCGAAATTTGTCCTGGAGCGTCGTAGTTCGGTACTGCCGAGAAATCTTCGCCTCGGTTGATAGTTTCGACCGCGGTCCTCCTCTGGCGACCTGTGTCGTTTGTTGTGGACAGCGTCTTCTCCATCTGCCCATTTATTTGCTATCTCCATTAACGCGGATACTGTCTTTGGATTGGTCCTTCCCAAGTCCTCGACAAAATCTCCACGTCTGACTCCTGCGACAAACGCATCTATTGCTCTCTCGTCGATATATTTTCTGCCGAGTTTTTGATGATATTCCACCTGGATGTACTTTCTCATTGGCTCATCTAGCTTTTGTCGACACGCTCTCAACTCCTCTAACGACGCGGGTTTTTTGCACGTGGATCTGAAGTTCTTGACGAACACGTCCTCGAAACTTTCCCACTGTCGATGGATCCCGGAGCGAGTTTCTTTATCCACGATCGTGCGGCTCCACTCAAGTGCACCTGGATGCTTTGCATGGCTGTTGCCCTAGTTCCTCCTGTCAGCTTTCACCGTCTCTAAATAGTCGACTAGCCAATCCTCCGGATCTTGAAGGCCGTCGAACTTCTTGAAATTATCGGGTAACTTGAATCCCGAGGGGACTCGAGTTTTCTGACTCTCCTCGTGAAGCATGGTAAACCGCACATATCTTCGTCATTAAGTTCGGGATTGCCGATGATCCCTTCGTTCGCCGCTCTGTCGACTCTTGCTTGTGCTTGTGTCTCTTGCTCCAATTGGCCCTTCAGGTGTTGCTGCCGCGGTCGTGGACTATTTTGCCTTGCCGCTCCTTCAGGAGGCGTTGATACAAACGCTGTCCCCATAGCTCCAACTCCTGCGACCGCCATATTGTACAATGTTTCCCTTGGATCACCTGGAGGTGGTTTAGATGAAAGGATAAAAGCATGTGTTGCCATATACCCAGCCTCTGGTGTCTTAGGGATGATGTTTCCTCTTGTATCTATCGACATAAAGGACATGTCGAGGTTTTGGACCAAGTGTTCTCTTCGGGTATGTGTTGCAGCCTTGATCGTGCTCTGTTCCGCGCCTCCCGATGGCTATCACCCGTAGTTCTAGATTGTCGACTTAGATCTGCCCTTCTCCTGCTGGATGCAGAAGCTGCCTCCTTTCTCCGTTTAACTCAGCTGTTTTCCACCCCGGCAGCTCGTGCGAGCCTATATTGATATGCTTGCAATTCTTCCGGTGTGGCTGTGGTAGCCATTGGTTCTGTGCCGTTCATGGCTCTCGCAGCTCTGTCCCACGCTGCTTGTGAAAGTTGAACTCTATCTCGCGGCTCGGCCCGACGTATTTGTTGCCCAGGCCTTGTCGCAGATTGGATCGACGTATGGATTTCCCGACTATCGAAAGCCTCAGATGTTTCCTCCTGATCTTCGATGGCGTAAATCTGATGATACTTTGTACTCAGATCTACGTTGGGTTTGGTGACATCATCGTTGAGATTGATGAAGACCTTGCCCACTGTGAGAGATTTGTCGATGAAGTAATTGTCGACATCGCTTGAGCCATCGCTTATATATGAATCCGCGGATGACTCAAACGACATGTCGTCGAAGATCTTGGCGAGTTTCTCTCTTGCTCTGGTGCTGATGTAGCGTGTCGCCGAGGTTTCTTCTTCTCCTGACTCGGTTGACGATGCGTAGCTTGAAAAATCGGAATCGGCCACCGACGATCCCGACGAAATCGGAATCTCGACACGATACGATCCTTCCTTCTCGACGCGAAAGTGAAACCTTCCGAACGTCATCTCCATGGGCTCCGCCAGATACGCATATGCATCCAAACGGGAGGGTGGGTGAGGAACAAAATCGACAAGACCAGCAGCGATCTGTTTACCTCGATCCATTGTGTTGCTTGCGGTTGACGATGTCGAAGATCTTGAGCGTGCCATCGAGATCAGCTCCTTACGCCTCTAATTCCCACAGACGGCCAATTGACAAGGTATCGACTTGTCAATGCCTATGGATTGTAGGCTAGGGTTTAGTTAGAAGTAGAGGGCAAGTAGATCTCGAAGGTTCAGCGAAAAGTACTCGACGATTATGAAAATTAAGGTTGTGTTGACAAGAGATTCGATCCTTTCTTCGTCCCTCGACTCCCCTTTATATAGGAGGTGGAGCCGAGGGATTCGTGCTATACAAGTTTACAGAGTCCGGGACGGTTTCTAACTCGTCCCGCCAGATTACAAACAACACTTCCTATTACAACTCTATCTTTCCTTAGTAAATCTTGGGCTCCCGAATCTTCTTATTCTTCGGGTAGTGGGCCTCCAGTAAACCCCGGGTACTATCTTCGGCAGGCCCATTTGGCATGCCTATGTCATATAGAGAGGTGTTTTAGTAACATGAAAATTTCTACAACCATATTTTCCTCTCTCATAATAATATCCAGTAGCATCATGAGCAAACTCAACAATATAACTATCACATAAAACATTCTTATCATGAGTCTCATCCATAAAATTATTGCTACTCCCAACATAAGCATAGTCATTCTTATTAATCGTAGTGGGAGAAAATTCAACAAGGTAGCTATCATCAAATATAGGAGGCATATTGTAATCATAATCAAATTTATCCTCCATAGTAGGCAGCACCAAAAGACTACTATCATTATAATCATCATAAATAGGAGGCAAAGTATCATCAAAGAAAATTTTCTCCTCAATGTTTGGGGGACTAAAAATATCATGCTCATCAAAACCAGCTTCCCCAAGCTTAGAATTTTCCATATCATTAGCAATAGTGGTGTTCAAAGCATTCATACTAATAACATTGCCATTAGCATGCAAATAAGGTTCCATAGGTTTTTTAATTTTCGCATCACACAATTCATGTCTTAACTTAGGAAATAAATTAAAAAGCTCACAGTTGTTTTCCATTATGCCTTACTAGTGTAAAATAAGAAACAAAAAGATGCAATTGCGGGATCTAAAGGAAATAGCTTCGAGCACTTACAACGGTACCAGAAAATAACTTAGTTACCTGGGACCAGAGTGTGAATGCCTTTACCTTTCCTCCCCGCAACGGCGCCAAAATAGCTTGATGTCTACTCACGCTTCTTTTCCTGTAGACAATGTTGGGCCTCCAAGAGCAGAGGTTTGTAGAACAAAGCAAGTTTTCCCTTAAGTGGATCACCAAAGGTTTATCGAACTCGTGGAGGAAGAGGTCAAAGATATCCCTCTCAAGCAACCCTGCGATCACAATGCAAGAAGTCTCTTGTGTCCCCAACACACCCAATACACTTGTCGATGTATAGGTGCACTAGTTCGGCGAAGAGATAGTGAAATACATGTGGTATGAATGTATATGAGCAGTAGTAACGCGCCGAAATAGCTTGTCAAGGCGCTTGATGGTAGTAATATTGCAGAAGTAAAGATGCAGAGAACAAAAATAAGCGATGATTGTATTTGGAAACAAGGCCTAGGGATCATACTTTCACTAGTGGACACTCTCAACATTGATCACATAATAAAACCACTCTACACTCTCTTGTTGGATGACAAACACCACTAATTGTGTAGGGCTACAAGAGCACCTCAATGCCGGAGTTAACAAGCTCCACAACATTCGATGTTCATATTTAAATAACCTTAGAGTGCATGATAGATCAACACAATTATACCAAGTACTAACATAGCATGCACACTGTCACCATCAAGCTATGAAAGGAGGAATAGATCACATCAATACCATCATAGTAATAGTTAACTTCATAATCTACAAGAGATCACAATCATAAACTACACCAAGTACTACATGATGCACACACTGTCACCATTACATCATGGAGGATGAATAGAGTACTTTAATAACATCACTAGAGTAGCACATAGATGAATAGTGATACAAAGCTCATATGAATCTCAATCATGTAAGGCAGCTTATGAGATCATTGTATTGAAGTACATGGGAGAGAGATTAACCACATAGCTACCGGTACAGCCCCTTAGCTCGATGGAGAACTACTCCCTCCTCATGGGAGACAAAGCGGTGATGAAGATAGCGGTGGTGTCGATGGAGATGCCTTCCGGGGCACTTCCCCGTCCGGCGGCGTGCCGAACGAGACTCCTGTCCCCAGATCTTGGCTTCGCGATGGCGGCGCTCCGGAAGGTTTCTCGTACGTGGCTTTTCGACGAAGATTTAGGTCGGGAGCTTCTTAGGCGAAGAGGCGGAGTCGGAAGGTCGACGGGCCCCACACCAGGGGGCGCGCCGGGCCGCGCCGCCCACATGTGTGGGGCCACCAGGGCTCTCCTCTGGTGCCTCTCGGGTGTTCTGGAAGCTTCGTGGAATTTTAAGATTCTGGGCGTTGATTTCGTCCAATTCCGAGAATATTTCCTTACTAGGATTTCTGAAACCAAAAACAGTAGAAAACAAGAACTGGCACTTCGACATCTTGTCAATAGGTTAGTTCTGGAAAACGCATAAAATCATCATAAAGTGTGAACAAAACATGTAGGTATTGTCATAAAACAAGCATGGAACATCAGAAATTATAGATACGTTGGAGACGTATCAGTCATCACAGAGAATTAAAAGCCAAGATATAGTATCTGTTCTTCTCCAATATTTTTGCCTCAGCCTTTGCATCATAGGCAGGGCCAAAGGAACAGGTACATCATATGTTGTTATCAAAAATATATATAGTACAACCACTAGATGTACAAGTATACTTAGGTTCCAGGAGATCACTCCTAGGCCAACTAAGTAGAACTAGAAAAGCAAGTAGGGCCACAAGCTAGACATCATATAAAGTATCCAGTAAGCATCTCCACTAATCAGAGCTTAATAAGCACACCATAAGATCACTAGAATCCAACAAATAAATCATCCAGCAATAGTACTTCTATTTCATTGTTTAAATTCAACCAGAAGTCAATCAGGGGCATACCCAATATGCAGCAAACCGATAGAGCCTCCAGTACTTAAGCAACTTAATACATGAAGCCACTTAGGGTCCAGGAAACTAATCCCAGGCCAACCAAGTAGTAACCTAGCAGCAACAAAACAACTATAAATATGTGTGCATACAAGCCCACCAATAAGCCATCAAGGAAATTATTAACAGTCAATCTCCCAGAGAACATAGCCTCACCGAAATTATCAGGACCTTGACCCATTACATATAGATGGATTATGGCACCACAATAACATCTGGGGCACATCAATATCAGCAATTAATGTGCGGCTCAGTATATAACAGGAACATTAGACCTTTAAGTGTAAACCTTCAAGCACATGATTCCCAATTCATGGTCATGGGCAATATAGAGAAGAGAGAGGATTTAGCTCACAGTGAGTGGAGTAGAGAGTTGTTGCAGTAGGCGATGCCGGGGTTGCGTCGGTGACACCATCCAACCGGCGTCGAGGATGAAATAGTTGTCACCGCAGCACAACACAGCACCACAACAACAACATGCCGGTGTCCCCGGGGTTGCAGACACACCACCATCCCGCCAGCGTCACAGTCCAGATAGGTATCACGAGCATCGCCACCACAGCACCATGACCGGGACCACAAACAACACAACATCGGCATCACCACTACATGTTGCATATGTTGCCATTCTACCGGCACTGGCCTACCAGTGGTCGAGGTAGGAATCAAGGAGGAGGCGTGTTTGACAAAGATTAGCAGTCAGCGGCGGCGGAGAAGGCCGAAATCAGCCGGAGCCATGCC
This sequence comes from Lolium multiflorum, assembly GCA_030979885.1. NCBI lineage: Eukaryota > Viridiplantae > Streptophyta > Magnoliopsida > Poales > Poaceae > Lolium > Lolium multiflorum. Next base: position 74,128,625 of record CM061753.1, on the reverse strand, counting down.
AGGCGGTAGGGCAGCCATGAGAACCAGGCCGCGCGCGCGGGCGCATCACGACGCCAGGGAGATGTGCAATGGTAGAGAGTTCTGTGGCGGCATCAAGACGGGGATAGGCAGCGCCGGAATCGACCGACGATAGCCGGGCTCACCGGAGGCGGATTTAGGGTTTCCAGATAGGCGCGTGGGGGCGAGGTCAAGCACCGCAACGGATGGGAAACAGCAGGGGATATCATGGCGAGGGTATTGGCGGCTGGTGGCGGCTGGCGTCGGTACCGGAGACGATCGGCAACCAATCGGAGCGGCGCCCTCGTCGGTGACGATTTGGGGATGCTCGGAGCGTGCGCGTGCGTGAGGAGGTGAGAAGGAGAGGGCAACGAGTGAGAGAGCGTTGGGTCAGACCCAAACCAGAGTGAGCCGGTCTGGTCCAGCCAGACTAGCTGGGCCAGCCCATTGGGCCATTTGGTCCATATTTTTCTTTATTTCTTTTCCCTATAAATTTTTACATTTAAAAATAAATTAAATAACAACTAATAAATAAAAGTGAGTAATAGAAAATAACCTCTATAATAATAATATAAAACAAATACTTAAAAATAAAAGGAACAATAATTTGAATTTTCCTCTAAATTATAGAAGACTAATTTTAAATTTTAAACTATTAAGACTTAAATACTAAACATATAATTTTCTTGTTTCTATTTTGCACATAAAGAAAATATTAAATCTTACCTTGCATCAGAATGCCATATAAAACAACAAATATTTATTGATGGTTATGTTTACTCTTATGAAAATCCTAATTGATCATAACTTCAACTATTATTTTAAAACCCTAAACCCTAATAGTATTTATCATATTTTAAGTCTTTAAAAAAATATAATGTTAAATCCATTATTAATTTTATTTCAAAGTAATTAGTAACTTAAACTCTATTTCCAATTATTATGTTAAGGATAGCATCACAATTTAGAAACCTTGTTCCAATAAGAATAAAAACATTAACCCTATTATTTTATGTTAGAACCCTGAATAGTTCACACTTCTAAAACCCTAGGAAGTTATGGGCGTGATCATATGATTTGTACTACTACTCATAGATCCAACCTAAGATGATTAATTCATGCTTATGAACTACTAAGATAAAAAAAGACCAATTCACATGAAGTCATCATTTCATGTCTTCAATTTCTAATAACCCTAATATGTAACCAATTAGTGCCACCTAGGGTAAACCCTAGATTTTTACTCTCATAGTAACACCATTGATCATCATTCCTCAATACCACACCATTGGAATCAACCTTAAACCACAACTTGTTAGAACCATGGTGATCAACCAAGATACCAACCTTGGATAGCAATTCACATTATATGCTCCTACTCAACTAAACCATACTTGAGGATAATAAACCACCTAGTTTAGGAACCCATTAGTAATTACTTAGTTAAGCAAATAAGAAGTCGTAGTTAACCCTAATTGTTAACCCATGGAACAACCTTGATAAACATCCTTTGATATAATACCTATGATCATGTTATCACCAGAATTTGACCGAGTCAGAGGTAGGCCGTGATCAAGATGGACTTGAAGATTATATACGGAAGAAATACGTGAATCGGCCTTATATGCAAAGTTTGGGCTAGTTTGCCCTTGTATCTGTAATATAATAGATCGCATCTTAGATTAGAAGATAGAGTTTGACCCGTGCACGGTTAGGTGCACGCCTAAATTAGAAAGTCCCCTGGACTATAAATATGTATCTAGGGTTTATGAAATAAACAACAACCAACGTTCAACCACAAATCAATCTCGGCGCATCGCCAACTCCTTCATCTCGAGGGTTTCTACTAAGGTCATGCTGCCTACACGCATCTTGCATCTAGGCAGCAAGCTTCTTTGTTGTTCATGCGTTGCTCGATCAAGCCTTTTTGATGGCGAGCAACGTAGTTATCTTAGATGTGTTAGGGTTAGCATTGTTCTTCGTATCATATGCGTCGTAGTGCAACCCTTGCATATCTAGCCTACACCTATCTTAGGTGTAGGGCACCCCGCTTGATTATTATTTAGTAGCTCCGATCTGTTACGGTTGCTCCTTGTTCTTCAAGGATTAGTTTAATATCTGCAATAGTTAGGCCTTACAAAGGGTTGGAGGATCCAGCGACGCGTAGGGTGTCGTTTGCTAGCCCTAGACAGGATGTTCCGAGGATCAACCTCGCGTTGGTTTTTAGGCCTTGTCTAGGACCGGCTTACGATCACCGTACGTGACCGCGAGGCCCAATCGTGAGTAGGATGATCCGATTATGCGGTGAAAACCCTAAATCGTCGTAGATCGCTTTAGCTTTATCTTGATCAAGCAGACCACCATATATTCGTGCACCTCGTACGAATCATGGGTGGATCGGCTCCTTGAGCCGATTCACAGGACAACCCGAGAGCCGATCGAGGCTCGTATTTAATGTTTACGTGTATGCCATGCAGAAACTAAGCGAGGCATCTCCATCACCTTCCCGACCAGGTATAGGTCAGGTGGCACGCCCTTGCACCAGCATCGGACGTGTGTACCAGAGGCTTTGCGGGCCGTCGCTCGAGGGACCAGGGCCAGCCGCAGCCCTAAGTTGTTCCCGGCTCTACGTGTGCCCGTCGCCGCTCGCCGGTGGGTTTTGACCGCAACACATTCCGGCACGCCCGTGGGACAAGCTTCGACATCAACCACATCGCCATCTACATCTGAGATGGCGGACGGCACTCCGTCACGTACGAGGATCTGACCGACGAGCTCAAGAAGAAGTATGACGAGGTCAAAGCAACCTCGAAGCCGACCTCATCGGCTCTTTCACAGAACCCGTTCACATGGCATCGTGGAAGGGGTTCGCCCGATGGTGCGCTCGATGGGATAGACCTCTCTGCCCCGTCGAAGAACGCACCAGGTCCCTACGTCAGGAGATCAACTACATGGTGGCTCACTCGCTGCACCGCCACTCGAGAACCTGGTGAACACTTTGGAGCGTGTCGCTCTCCGGTGATCCAGAGATCATGAGGCACCAAGATTTCCATCGGGACCAGCTCTCGGGACACACCAAGGAGAGATGCTACTCCAGTCCCGTCCACCGCCGCCATTTGCGTTGGCAGCACCAGAAGTGCCGAATTCACCGGCATTCGTCGTCTACAAGATCGGTGGTGACCCTAGTGACGCCAGTTCTTGTAGGCGCCTAAGGAGATCCCTCACGGGTACATGTGCACATACGTGCCGATCGCGATAACGGGCACTCACAAACCAGCCGCGACATAGGGACTTCTGGGAAAGGGGAGGAACGTCAGCAACAGATCTTGAGAAGCGTACGTGGCTAGCTAAATATGCCACCCCGACGAACCTCCGGAGCTCAGCTCCTCAGCTTGGCTCGAGCTGGAAAAGCAAGCGTGGCTGGCTAAGCACGCCACCCCGGCGAATCTTCGAGTTCGACTCTGCACCAGCACCGCGGATCGGATCAAGACGATCCTGAGGGACCAGTTCGGCATGGTGCCGAAAAGGAGGACAATCGGCTATTCCAAGCCGTACCCCGATGAATACGAGTTGGTCCCACTACCACCCAAGTATCGGCTCCCTGACTTCTCCAAGTTTAGTGGATTGATGTCTACTTCCCCCTCCTTTTCCTGTAGACAGTGTTGGGCCTCCAAGAGCAGAGGTTTGTAGAACAGCAGCAAGTTTTCCCTTAAGTGGATCACCCAAGGTTTATCGAACTCGGGAGGAAGAGGTCAAAGATATCCTCTCATGCAACCCTGCAACCACAAAGCAAGAAGTCTCTTGTGTCCCCAACACACCTAATAGGTGCACTAGTTCGGCGAAGAGATAGTGAAATACAGGTGATATGAATATATATGAGCAGTAGCAACGGTGCCAGAAAATAGCTTGGGCGTGTAGTTGATGGTGGTAGTATTGCAGCAGTAGTAACACAGTAAAACAGTAAACAAGCGGCGATAGCAGTATTTAGGAACAAGGCCTAGGGATTACACTTTCACTAGTGGACACTCTCAACATTGATCACATAACAGAATAGATAAATGCATACTCTACACTCTTGTTGGATGATGAACACATTGCGTAGGATTACACGAACCCTCAATGCCGGAGTTAACAAGCTCCACAATTAATGTTCATATTTTAGTAACCTTATAGTGTAAGATAGATCAAAAGACTAAACCAAGTACTAACATAGCATGCACACTGTCACCTTCATGCATATGTAGGAGGAATAGATCACATCAATACTATCATAGCAATAATTAACTTCATAATCTACAAGAGATCATGATCATAGCATAAACCAAGTACTAACACGGATGCACACACTGTCACCATTACATCGTGCAGGAGGAATAGACTACTTTAATAACATTGCTAGAGTAGCACATAGATAAATTGTGATACAAACACATTGCAATCATAAAGAGATATAAATAAGCACTTCACTATGCCATTCATAGTGAATAAGTATTCTGTGAAATATAGCCTAAGAGACCCACACGGTGCACACACTGTCACCTTTACACACGTGGGACAAGGAGTCTCCGGAGATCACATAAGTAAAACTCACTTGACTAGCATAACGACATCTAGATTACAAGCATCATCATATGAATCTCAATCATGTAAGGCAGCTCATGAGATTATTGGATTGAAGTACATAGGAGAGAGATGAACCACATAGCTACCGGTACAGCCCGAGCCGATGGAGAACTACTCCTCCTCATGGAGCAATGTGATGAAGATGGCGGTGGAGATGGCGGTGTCGATGGAGAAGCCTTCCGGGCACTTCCTCCGCGGCGTGCCGAGACTCCGTCCCCCGATCTTGGCGTCGCGATGGCGGCGCCTGGAAGGTTTCTGTGGGTTTCACGAACGTATCGTGTTTTCGATCCAGGGGCTTTATATAGGCGAAGAGGCGGCGCAGAGGGCTGACAGGGGGCCACACTATAGGCGGCGCGGCCACCCTCTGGCCGCGCGCCCATGGTCCTGGGGCCCAGTGCCCCCCCTCCGGTCCTTCTCGTGTGTTCTGGATGCTTCCGGGAAAATAGGAACTGGCGTTGATTTCGTCCGATTCCGAGAATATTTCGTTACTAGGATTTCGAAACCAAAAACAGCAGAACAGGAACGGCACTTCGGCATCTTGTTAATAGGTTAGTTCCAGAAAATGCACGAGTATGACATAAAGTGTGCATAAAACATGTAGATAACATCAATAATGTGGCATGGAACATAAGAAATTATCGATACGTTGGAGACGTATCATGGATCAGATGGTTCCAGCTCCATCGAGCATGTGAGCCGATATTTGGCACAGCTAGGAACGGCCTCAGCGTCGGATCCACTACGCGTGAGGTTCTTCGCACAGTCCCTCACGGGATCGGCTGGGTGGTACACTTGCCACCGGACTCGATCCGGACTTGGAAGCAGCAAAGAACAGTTCCACATGCGCACTCAGAAGCTTCCGAGTCCGGCCTTGCCGATCTAGCACGATACGTCGGGCGTGGAGAAACTGTGGCAGAATACATCCAGCGCTCAGAAATCTAAGGAACCGATGCTATTCGACTCGTGTGACTGAAAAAGAAGCAGTCGAGTTGGTGGTGGGCCTTGCCTCACAAATCAAGGACATGGCTTCCCAAGCAGACTACCCTTCATCGCGCACATGGTTCGAAACTGTCAGATATGAACAGCGCCATCCAGACTTGTACCAGGACAAATTCAAGCGTGCGGTAGTCCTGGTTGAGGCGGATGAAGATGAAGGCTTTGCGGAGACCAAGAGGTAGCAGTGGCTGAATGGACTCGGGGCAACCCCCGTGTCCTGCAAATGGGTTAACCCACCAGGTCCGCCCAGAGGGTTTGATTTTGACGTGACCAAAACTGAGCAAATCTTCGACCTCCTACTCAAGGAGAAGCAGTTGAAGATACCCGAAGGCCTCAAATTCCCCACGGTATAGGAGCTGAACGGAAAGCCATACTGCAAATGGCATAACTCGCTCTCCCATGCCACCAACGACTGCAGGGTGTGGCGTCGCAGATCCAAATGGCGATAGAACAAGGACGTCTGATTTTCAACCAGTACGCCATGAAGGTCGACACTCACCCCTTCCCCGCCGTTAACATGGTGGAGTGCACCTACCCTGAAGGTTGCCAGCCAGATCCTCGTTCAACATCAACATGGTAGGACCCGGGCACCACTGGCAAGGATGGAGACGAGGGCAGCTGCTCTCGTAGCAAGGACACAAGAGGCCGCTCCATGCGATCGGCTCCGTCACGATGGCAAGCGCTACGTCACGAGGGAGAAGTGAAGAACATAAGATATCACCGACCTCTCGATCACCTCCTCAATAAGTATGTGAATCAATATGGCCAACGCCGACGATCCAACGACGATGATGATAGAGACCGTCTGGCTAGGGACGCTAGGAGACATCGTCGGCATGATCGCGATGAGGAGGAGAACGAGCGCCGTGCCAAGGGGAAAGTCGAGGGAGCAGGACGACGAAGATAGGCACTGGGACCGCCCCTTCTTCGACACTGCTGGGATTCAGAATGAGCCGATTGCCAAATCGGCAATTGCCTGCAACCGGAAGAAGAAGGAGGCAGCCAACGTGTCCGTGTTCAAACGTCTAGGGCCTCTCCCACCACAAAGCAAACGCCGAGTCCCTCGGTTGGAAGATCTCGAGGATCTGAAGACAAGGGAGAAGAAGAAGAAGACAGGTACCACCGACCAAGGTGGTGCCCTGATGGACTCAGCCGTTCCTAAAAGCGTAGGGTTCAGCGATTGCGCGGCTTGGAGGAAGCCGAAAGGTTATACCTGCACATGCTAAGAAAGGCGCGGCCTGATCTGGCCGCAAAAATTCAGCGAACCCTGGATGAAGAGGGTCGACCACAAAAAATGGAGTGGCGCCCCAAACAAAGGAAAGCCGATGATGAAACATCGGCTGGCACAAACATGGTGCTCATCCTTCCAATGGAGTTTAGTGCTCCAGGATTAAACGATGCACTCAAGGTGGACGACAGCGAGCGCATCGACATGACAAAGGATGAGGTTGGGCTGGTCTTATCCACCGGCCTGACCGTGTAGCGAGAACAAACCGATGAGCAAACGTGGAGAGGCCGATCCTTGGGATCGGCCCCAAGGATCTATGAAGGAACATTACAGAGCCTTCATTGAGCGCTTCAATCAATATGGAGGCCGATTCCAGCAATCGGCCAAAATTATCCTCACCACATGTTCTGCTTATATGCAACGTCGATCTACTGGGCAGCGGTTTACGTCGGCTGATGAGTCAGGGAAAATCAACATTGGTCCTACCAAAGCCGACGTGCAAATATGGTGCCTTGGCTAGACTACAGCCGATATCTGCAGCTACTGCCTGCTCGGGGGCACCTAAACCAGATGAACATGTGAACATGTGCAGGTGAACATGTGTGCAGTAAAACATTGGGGGCCGATTAGAAAAACCGGCCAGTAAAAAAAAATTTATATACTCATAGTGGGTATACAGCCGATGCACAGACATTGACTTTAGAATAAAAGCTGATGCATGGCCATTGACTCAAGAGGTACAGCTGATATAAGCAGAAGCCCGAGGAGTTGTTGTTGAGTTACAGAGGCTCTACTGGATGAATTCCTTCTCAAGACCTCCAACTCCTTCTGCAAGACTTCAAGTTCAGCAGTGCCAGTGTAAGCGTGCAGATCAGGTTAAGGGTGAGTCCAACAGAGGGAGCATACCTATCCTAGAAGCATGAGCACATCCGATAATGAATCAAGCGGCTATGGCATTTTTGCCTGGCGTGGATTAAGGTGGCGGCTTAGTCGATGTCACTTTCAGAGGTTGTTGCGTCCAGAGTCTTGGAGGGTATCAGAAATTCAAAACATCCTCACCGGAAGTTGCATCAGTCTGCCAAAGATGAGGAGCCGAGCTGATCAGCAAGGCGCAAAGGATTGAACTAGGAGTGCGTCGTTTCTTTGGGCGTAAGCTTCCCTGCCACGTTTTGATGGGAGCTGACGAGGCTCGGGGGGCAGCTCGCCCTGAAAAATCTTTGCTCTGGAGAGCCGATTTTGTTGGAATCGGCTGGTTCTGCACTATAACTTGGAGGCCGATGGTAACACATTTGGCTGATTCGTCACTGTTCCCGCCTTGGATGAGGCTTGGGGGGCAACTCGCCCGAGAAGTTCTTGGCCCTGGAGAGCCAATTTGGTTGGAATCGGCTGGCTCTACATCGCAATTGTCCTGAAGAGTGGTGCTTTGTTACAGAGTTATCAGTTTCAGCATCCAAGCTGATTCAGCGACAGTTCCAGTGGTTCTCTTAAAGACGCCGCTCAAGACCAAATCGCAGGCCTGCTGGCTGGCCAAAGCAAATGTCGTCATCGGCTGTATGTGCCATCAGTCAGTCATGCTGATTAGGCTAACAGTCGACAAAGTCAGATGAGGAAAAATCGGCTAAATCAGCATAGAGGACATCGGCAAAATCAAAGGAAGTTTTCATTAATAATAAGATTTCTTACAAAGAGAAGCCGATTGTTCGACAAAAGGGAACAGATTACTACTGCTAACCCTATGCTAGTAGATCCCTACTCTAAGGGCTGTTGTCTTCGCCGTCGCGGGGGTAGCTGCCGTCATTGCTGCCGTCGACGAGTTCCTCGTTGCTGCTACTGTGACCTTCAAGGCTTCTTCCTCGTCATCATCATCGTCCCCGTCCGACCAAGCCCAGCCCGGATGCGTTTTGGCGGCGGTTCGTCGGAGGAGGTGTCGTCCTCCGTTCCTTCTTCATGTCGGAGGAGATGTCTTCGTCGTCATCCTCTTCTTCTTCTTTGGTGACGGAGGTGAATTTACCCGGGAAGGAGGGTCGTCGTCGCCGCTCTCCGCCTCCGGTTCTCGTCAACCAGGAACCGGAGGTCATCTTCCCCGTCGGCTAGGGGCATGGCCCCATCTGACCGACGAGGTCCTCGCCCTCCGGCACGAAATCGAAGTCCCACTCCCGCTTGTCCCAATGCTTGGGGGCACGCCGGTTGTACGCCTCCATCTGGTCGTGCTCTGAATCGACTCGCTTGAGGAAGAGGATTGGAGAGAAACGGAAGAGGAGGAAGAGGACGACATGGCTATGGAAGGAGAGGGTTTTTTGGCTGACGGCTGGTCTGGAGCAGAGGGATGAAGAGGTGAACTGTTCGATGCTGTAAATAAAGGGGGATGGAATAGAAATTTATTGCTCGAGCAGTTTCCGAGGAGGTGGAGCCAAAGTTGTCAAATCGTGCAGAGAAGTTGAGAAGGCAGATCATCATGATGAAGAATACTGCGACGGTTCTGACCTGACACGACCCTTCGAAGGAAAAGCAGAGTGGTTTTGAAATTATCATTACCAAAACCAGGGGGGCATGTGTTATCACCAGAATTTGACCGAGTCAGAGGTAGGCCGTGATCAAGATGGACTTGAAGATTATATACGGAAGAAATACGTGAATCGGCCTTATATGCAAAGTTTGGGCTAGTTTGCCCTTGTATCTGTAATATAATAGATCGCATCTTAGATTAGAAGATAGAGTTTGACCCGTGCACGGTTATGTGCACGCCTAAATTAGAAAGTCCCCTGGACTATAAATATGTATCTAGGGTTTATGAAATAAACAACAACCAACGTTCAACCACAAATCAATCTCGGCGCATCGCCAACTCCTTCGTCTCGAGGGTTTCTACCGGTAAGCATGTCTGCCTAGATCGCATCTTGCGATCTAGGCAGCACAAGCTTCTTTGTTGTTCATGCGTTGCTCGTACTGAAGCCTTTTGATGGCGAGCAACGTAGTTATCTTAGATGTGTTAGGGTTAGCATTGTTCTTCGTATCATATGCTGTCGTAGTGCAACCCTTGCATATCTAGCCGTCCCTTACACCTATCTTAGGTGTAGGGGCGGCACCCCGCTTGATTATTATTTAGTAGATCCGATCCGTTACGGTTGCTCCTTATTCTTCAAGGATTAGTTTAATATCTGCAATAGTTAGGCCTTACAAAGGGTTGGAGGATCCAGCGACGCGTAGGGTGTCGTTTGCTAGCCCTAGACAGATGTTCCGAGGATCAACCTCGCGTTGGTTTTTAGGCCTTGTCTAGGACCGGCTTACGATCACCGTACGTGACCGCGAGGCCCAATCGTGAGTAGGATGATCCGATTATGCGGTGAAAACCCTAAATCGTCGTAGATCGCTTTAGCTTTATCTTGATCAAGCACCATATATTCGTGCACCTCGTACGAATCATGGGTGGATCGGCTCCTTGAGCCGATTCACAGGACAACCTGAGAGCCGATCGAGGCTCGTATTTAATGTTTATGTGTATGCCATGCAGAAACTAAGCGAGGCATCTCCATCACCTTCCCGACCAGGTATAGGTCGGGTGGCACGCCCTTGCACCAGCATCGGACGTGTGTACCAGAGGCTTTGCGGGCCGTCGCTCGGAGGGACCAGGGCCAGCCGCAGCCCTAAGTTGTTCCCGGCTCTACTGTGTTGCCCGTCGCTGCTCGCCGGTGGGTTTTGACCGCAACAGATCAACCATAGAAATAAATCTGCCAATGCTTGCTGCATATAGACCCATTCTACTTAGCAATCAACTAGTTCTTCATTGGTAAATAAAATGAACCTCTTAGTGAATCCTAGCAAACCCAAGAAGTACATAGCTTCCATTAGCAGTAATTCTTGTTCTCTATTAACTTGTTCTTCAAAAGTTATTCTTTTGAAGTAAATACCAAGCAAACCATAGAATCCAATAGTTCTTAGTTGAAATACCTCTTATTTATTATGTAACTTTTTCTTCAAGAGTTATTCTTTTGAAGTACAGAATACATATCATCAACCATGCACTGGAGCACTTAAAAATGACAACTGTTCTATACATATTATTCAACTACAATTCCTTTATATATATGCTTGTTATGATGCATTGCATCACTTGCTTATGCTATTCATATCACCAAACCCTAATAAGAACCTTGTATGAGAACCATTCTAAAAGTGCAACACACCCTAAAGAAATCTGTACAACTCACCCAATCCTAAATCATCGGGGTTAGGTTACGCTCGGGGTGATTGCATCTCATACTATGCATTATAACATCTTTGCCAATTCTTTAAATATTGTCCTTACCGGACGATGATGGTATTTCATAATTTGGAATTATCACGTATCAAAGCTTTTGCCTGCATAATCTTGCAGTCAAGAAAGGCAAGTTCACCCTTGCTCATGTCATCTTGATTATTTTATATGAATTTACCCGAAAAAGTACAATACTTATCATTCCTGCATTGAAAAGCAAATGTTACTTCTCCAATTATGAATCTGACTATATGGTGGGCAATGGAACCATGGTATGTGTTGATATGGTGGAGCTTCCATTGCAAGGGTTCTAATAATCTAGGACTAATCACCAATGCCGTCTAGTGATTCTAGCATCGTACAATGCGCGTTAATCATGAGATCTATAATGACTATGGGGAAGTCAGCTGTATCTTTTCCCTATTGCATATCAACGGACTTGATAGAGCCTGGCTGGGTGTTGGGGATAACACTGTTGGAAAATCCTTTAAAATCCCCATCCGTGTGGATGAGATGCCCTATCGTCTATGAGGGATTATCCATAGTACACCAGGGGTAAAGCTGTATGATCGGGAGATGTCTACCGGGGGTGTACGGATAGACAAAAGGGTAGGTATGCAAGGTCGCGGAGAAGGCAGTGATTGACTTGGATCTTACACCTGGCCCCACACCAAGGAAGTGTGGAGGAGAAACGCATCTCGGTTGGTATCAAGGATAAGTTCTCTTATGGGAAAAGTAACGCACCTCTGCAGAGTGTATCAAATTATGGTTGTCACTCCCTGTTCCGGGAAGGAAACTACGAACGCAGCAGGAAAGGAACTCCGTGAAGTTGTTCAACCTGTGAAGACTGATGGACATAGTTTTCAGAATAAAATAAACCTTTTGAAGAAATGTTTACGAAAACTTGCATTCGCCTATGACTTTCTGGTCCATGGTTATAGCTAGTGCATGATACATTTATTTCCTAATATGAACTTCATGAGTATGCTCGTACTCATTCTCTGCCATTTGAACCTCCTTCTTAGATCAAGGCACCGAAGGAGAAACTACCGTGGAACTCGAAGACAAAGGAGTCAACTGCAACAAGATGAAGAATCCAATCAAAGAAGTCAATGGAGTCAACTTCTGCATCAGCTAGAGTGAAAACTTAGACTAGTAATAGAAGGGAACATCTCCCTAATCCTAGCACCTAAGTAGCTAGAGTTCTGTAGCAAGCCAAGTATCTATAGATCTAGGGTTAGCAATAAGTTAGTCTACGAGTCGTTCTTCTGGAGCTTTATTTGAAGTTTTACCTCACTGTAAAGTAGGAGTCTGTGATGATCTTCTGTAAACAGTTTGTGTATCCTTCTATAGATTTGCCTTGGACTCGCATATATTTCTATTGTACCACTCTGAGGGATGTAATATGAGTGGAACGATGTTTCACTTGTGTTATGTCAACGACTTGTGTACTACACCATGCAGTGGTACGTTGGGTCACCACATGGCCCCTTTTGAACCCATGTTGAATCCAGTGAAGTTTCATATATTCTTTCAAGTTTGAATGAGGTTTCTTAGAAGTTTATGTGATTTTTTTATGAAACTGTTCACTAAGTTATGAATCATTATCTCTTGATATAGTTATAAATCCTCTAAGATTCTGTCAAGATTATTCCATGTTCATGGCAGTGTTTCTTTACCAAATTTTGAAATGTTTGTTGTGTAGGTGTCAAAAAAAATGTTTGTTGTGTGAATATTCGGGTATCTCAGTTTTATCTATGTGCAAAACTTGTATCTATCATATGTGAATCTTGTACACTTGAAAATATTATCTTGAATTTTTTGTGTAACAGAGGGGGTTGTGAATCTTCAATCATATGATATGAAGTTTGTCTGAATCTTTGAAGAAAGATGCATAAAACTTCAAAAGAAACCATGATAACAATTGTGCAGTTGGAAGATGTAAAATTAAAATGTTCCAGATTGTTTCTTTATTTACTGGATTGTTGAATTTTGTTCTTCAAATTTCTATGGGTACTTTCCTCCGATTTCCTTGTCCATGATGTAAAAAAGGAATGTTCAAAACTTAGGAAATTTCATTAGGCTAGGCTAGTGCTACTATCATATATCATGCATATTGGTCCCACAAAAATGCTGATGTGGCAGCTAATTAAGTAGGAGAGAGAAAATTAGAGTAACATAGATAGATACTGTATCATAGCACAAACAACGAGAACAATTAATGCTAAATAAATTTTATACATAAATTTGCATTGAGATTATCAAAAATAATAAATATAGCATAACTATGATACTACTCAATGATATTATCCACTATAGAAATAATATCATGTACTCCCTCCGATTCATATTAATTGACTTCAATATGGATGTATCTAAAACTAAAATATGTCTAGATACATCCATATTAGAGTCAATTAATATGAACCGGAGGGAGTAGTAGTATTACCGTACAGTTCCCCAAAAAATCGTATCCAAACCAAAAAAAAATGATAATAGAAATATTCTATTTTGATGTGGTTGATCATGACTTTTTCCTGAGAAATATACATAGAAATTGCAACAAGAGCAACCATATTTTTCGAATTGTTCATGATAATGTGTTTAAGCATCGCAGCATTAAATTGAAAACAAGATAAGAAGAAAGAGTGGGATATTTTCTGCAAAATAGAAAGGATCTTCTAAAGCAAACAGTAGTCAATCTAGGGACTTGGCTGCAAAAAGTATTGCACAAATCTCAAAGCAAATGAAGGGAATGTAGCGTTGTGATAAGACCGAGACCATACGTAGGTGGAGTTGCTTTTCCGGCAGAGTTACTATCTTCTGGCTGTGGTAGAGAGCTTTCGGGTGTGGCAGCCGCCACCCTTCTAGTAGTCCATACATAATCTCGTACTGTCGTAGGTACACGACACTACTGGTCAGTGTTTGTTTACCCGAATAGAGATACGATGTCCGTTCTTCCCTGGTTGCCATGGCTCGTCGTCTCCTTCCTCTCCATCTACCTCCTCGACCTCCTCGCCCACGCACGCCGCCGTCTCCCTCCAGGTCCCATTCCCCTGCCACTCATCGGCAGCCTCCACCTCATGGGCGACCAACCGCACCGCTCTCTCGCCCGCCTCACCAGGATCCACGGCCCGCTCATGTCCATCCGCTTGGGCGCGGTCACCACGGTGGTCGCCTCCTCGCCGGATGCCGCCCGCGATATCCTTCAGAAGCACGACGCTGTCTTGGCCGGCCGGTTCGTGAACGACGCCGTGGGCGACCACGCCAGGGACTCCGTCGCCTGGCTCCCCCACGGGCCGCGGTGGCGCTCGCTGCGCAAGACCATGGCCACGGAGCTCTTCGCGCCGCACCGGCTCGATGCGCTCCAGGGCCTCCGGAGTGACAAGATGCGGGAGCTCGTGGCGCACATCGCCCGGCTGGCGCGCGATGGCGTGGAGGTGGACGTCGGTCGCGTGGCGTTCACGACGAGCCTGAACCTCCTCTCCGGCACCATCTTCTCGAAGGATCTTGCGAGCCTCGACGACCATGGCGGGTCCAAGGAGTTCCAGGCGCTGGTGAGTGAGGTCATGAAGTGCGGGGGCAGCCCCAACGTGTCCGACTTCTTCCCGGTGCTCGCGCGCGCGGACCTGCAGGGGCTGCGACGGCGGCTGGCACAGCTGCTCGCGCGGCTGCACCAAGTGTTCGACGCGGAGGTGGACCGGAGGCTGCGCGGCCGCGAGCTGGGGGAGACCAGGAAGGAGCATGAGGACTTCCTCGACGTGCTGCTCGACGTCACGGAGCGTGACGGCGGCAAGGCCGGCCTGGACCGCGACACGCTGAGGGCTCTCTTCACGGTAACGACAAATGCTCTTCTCTCGACTATTCGTTTTCATTGTAGGCGGCTAGCGTGATCAACAAACAGGTTGGAATTTTCAACGATGTCCGGCTGCGTGTGCGTTCCCTCTTTATCTCCTAGTCCACATCTCCATCGAAAGCAGCCATATAATCCTGAAAAACTTCGTTTTGTCCTTCAGCCTAATATTTTCATGCGAAGGTAGGTACTCACTAACGTTGGAAACCCTACGATAGAGTGCTTCAAGATTCGGGTTTCTTTGTTTTCTCTGCTCATCAGGGCTGTGGAGTGTGAGGCGGTAGGACCTGCGTTTGAGGTTGTTTAAAAAAATGCGTTGGTTCGTAATTTGCAATACGTTGATCGCCATGTATACACACACTTCATTTTTTTTTACCGGAAGTCAGTGAGCAGCATGCCCCACAGACACTGAGACACATGACCACAACTAATATTTTTCCTTTCCCTTTCCTTTTTTTCTTTTTGATTTTTGATTTTGCAAGTTGATAAAAATATAAAATAATACTCTTTTAGTTACATAAGTGTGGCAACCGATACTTTTTCGAGTGCACAGGTTGCGCAAGTGAGATTTTTTTTTTCGGTTACACATGGGTTGCAACTGAGGATTTTTCGGTTACACGTGGGCTGTGACTGAGATTTTTCTGGCTATACATGGGTTGTGACTGAGACTTTCCGGTTGCATATGAGTTACAACTAAGATTTGTCTTGCTACCGATATTTTTGTAGTTGCACATTGGTTGCAGCCAAGAATTTTCTAGTTGCGCATAGATACCGGGATGGTTTTCAGTCTCAATAGAGATTTTTCTAGTAACGCATATGTTGCAACTGAAACTTTTTTAATTGCACATATGTTGCAACTGACTTTTTGAGTGCACCCAAACTTTTATTATTTTCTTCACTGCCATGTGTTGAGTTTGGAATTTTTTAATCATATATATGAGTTAGCTAATTGTTTAGTTAGTTTTGTGCATTCTTGTTGCAAACGTGTTGTTTTTTGGGTGAAATATTTTAGCGGAGGAAAACATGAACTTAGTAGATAAAGCCTTTTGCTTCAACATGAATTTTTGTTTTAGAAAAGTTTAAGCCGCGACGAACAAGGAAAAAGCACGTGAAGTAGTTCTCGACTTGTAAAAGCACAACCAGGCAAGCCCAGATAAGAAACACACAGGCACAAACTCAGTATAGCTTCGTACAAGCTCGGTCAAAAATACCAAAAGAGTCAACCTGAAACTATTGAAGGACTAAAGTACTAATCATGTGGGTGGTCGACTGAGAATTATTGCCTGAGGCCTAGACACTCCTAAGAAATTCAATGCGGCACATGTGAGCATATGCTCTTGCTACCGTAAAAAATATTTTGAATTGTCAAAAAAAATTAAACAAAAATTTCTCGCTTACGTATCGACATTGTAAGCGCGCACAGCAAGTTTTGCGAAAAAGATATTTCTTGTAACTTGTATGAAAAAGACAAAAAAAGGTCACATACTCAACCCTTTTTACACCAAAATTTGTCTTTTTGCACGTGACACTAAAAATATCGGTTTTCCATGGAGCCACTTTGCGAACGTGTAGAATTTCGATATATGCCCATTATATTTTATGTCTAAACTTTTCAACATTTTGAAAGTGTATTTAAAATGAGATTAAAAAACCGGAAGCATATGTTTCTGGGTGCCAAAACACCACTCCCCTTCCCAATCTTAAATGTTGTACAAGCATGTGCATACGAAAAACAAGGGTCGAATTTGTATATAGTCAAGGATGTGCATTTATGGAAGGTACGGGTTCTACATACTATATTGCCCATCATACATAGCCGTAAGTGAATGCAAAACATATACTACCTGTCCATAATAGGATGTCGAAAATTTATTTAAATTTAAATGTATCTATAAACTATTTAGTTCAAACTTAGACAAATGTTTGACATTCTTTTATATACGGAGGGACTACATTCCACTGACCAGCGCATTTGGTAAGCTATCATAGTAATTATGTCGCATCACATCTTATGTTCTCTTCTAGGACTTGTTTCTCGCCGGCAGTGATTCAACCTCCAGTATGGTGGAATGGGCGATGGCGGAGCTTCTCAAGAACCCATCATCCATGGCAAAAGCTCACGAGGAGCTAGCACAGGTCATCAGCACGACAAGAAGCGTTGAGGAATCTGACATTAACCAGTTGCCGTACATCCAAGCCGTGGTCAACGAAACACTCCGGCTGCATCCTCCGGGCCCACTATTGTTACCACATCAGGCCCAAGAAGCCGTAAATATCGCAGGTTTCACAGTGCCTCAAGGCGCACGTGTGTTGGTGAATTTGTGGGCGATGGGCCAAGACGAAAGCATCTGGCCAGAGCCAGACAAGTTCATGCCAGAGAGGTTTCTAGGGAGAACTGTGGACTTTAGAGGTGGGGACTTCGAGCTCATTCCATTTGGTGCGGGGCGAAGAGTGTGCCCCGGGATGCCGTTGGCAATCAGGACAGTGCACTTGGTCCTCGCTACGTTGTTGAATCAGTTCGAGTGGAAGATTCCAGTGGAGGTGGAGAGGACTGGGATTGACATGAGTGAAAAATTTGGGGTATCGCTCACGAAAGCAGTCCCTCTTGGTGCTATAGCTACAATGATTTGAGCCGAATTGTGCACTATGTTTCGTCTCAGTATGCTTCGCAAATGCGAGGGTAACATCTTCAGTCCGTTAGTTATTTTATCAATTTTCTATATCATTATTTTTAATCATTTATAGGCGTATATAATATCAATAAGACGTGATATGATTTTGTAACTACCAAAGATATCTTGCAAATAAATAGTACAGCTGCATGTAAGATACACATTCATGTACGCAGTACACATAGCCCACAGTATAGCCTAGCGTGAATATATTTGGACCATGTCCTCTGTTTTGTACAAAACTTGGCTATCAATCATTAAATATTGAATTTTAATTAGAAATATTGATATCCTTCGACGCTTTGTATATACATGCATGCTCATGTATACGTAGCTGGTGGTATAGCCTGGCATAAATATATTCGAACTGTGTAGCCTGGCATGAATATATTTCAGCCGTGTATTTTAATTAGCAATGTAGATGTATTTTCAGTTTTGAGTATTTCTGTATACATGCTCATGTACGCGTAGATGCCACTATAGCCTGGTGTGAATATATTCATACCAATTATCCTAGTAATTTGTACTATTTTCAAAATTTGGGTATCAATTTTTAGGTTTTGAATTTTAATTAGCAATATAGATGTACTTCAAATATTTTTAAATACATGCTCATGTACACTTAGCTGGGCAGTATAGCTTGGCGCGAATATATTTGGACCAAGTCCTATTATTTGGTATTGTTTTCAAATTTTGAGAATGAACTTTTAGACTTTAAACTTTAATTAGAAATATAGATGTACTTCAAGTATTAGTATAAGCATGCTCATATATAGCCGGCAGTATAGCCTTGCCTAAATATATTCCGACAGTGTCCTCCTATTTTGTACCATTTTAAAATTTTGATATTAATTTCAGATTTCAAATTTTATTTAGCAAGATCGATGTATTCTGAGCATTTGTATATATGCGCTCATGTACGCGTAGCTGGCCTTGAGTGAATATATTCGCACCACGTCCTAGATATTAACATACGTGATGCAGATGTGGACTAACGTCGTGCCTCTATTTTAGTCCCATATATTATTTTTAGTATACCAAGTTAGATAGAATCTCACTCCGGATATCTCATCTTGATATCGTGTAACTTTCATATATAAATTTTGTGATACAAATTATATATTAGTTCAAACTATATGTATTTAAAAATAATTTAAAAATGCATGAAAGGCATAAAGTCTATATTTCCCGGTTTTATAATCAGGCTGTATATGTACATAAAAACGCATGATATATTTTAGCAAAAGTGTTGTCTTGATGAAGTTTAGCCGAACCCCACACCATTAATAAATAAGCAAACTAATTCTGATACAACATGCTATAGGTGGGATTTATTGAAAGGCATGGAAAGAAATTAAAGTTGTTTCACCCATATGCCCTAGCGTGAATGGAATCCACGTGATGACAGGAGCTGTGATATAGACAAAACCACAAGCCAACAAAAAACCCGCTCCCCTCGGTCGCCTCCTCCAGGCGACAGGGGAGCCCAACCCCAGCCCGCCGCCGCCGCCTCCTAGCTCCCTGCCCGCTCCCTCGTCGCCTCCCGAGGCCGCCGGCGGCTAAGCCGTCCGCCGCCGATGAAGGGGGCGGCGAGGACCTATGCCTCTTGGGCTCTCGCACGGTCGTCTCGGAGGGAGGAAGCCATGCCGGACCCCGGAGGTCGTCGCCGTCCTCCGCCCCTCCTACGCCCTTTGCTGTGGTGTCGCGCCTCGCGGCCTCCCTGCAGCTCGCCGTTCGTCGACGCCCGGCCATGGCGCGGTCCGGCTGGGGAGGGCCCGATCTAGGCCCGTTTGGGCTCGATCTGGGCCTGGAGGGCCACGGCCTGTGCGCTGATCCCCGGCTCTCCCGGTGTGCGCCTGCCTCCCGCCGCCTCCTGCTTCGCCGCTGCCCTGCCCGTTTCCGCCCGCGTCGCCCTAGCCTTGGTGTGGTTCGTCGTCCATGCCGCGGCGCATCTCCGACCGCTCCTCGCGTCGGTGCCCCTGCGCGTCGGCCCTGCCGGCGGGTTTGCGGGGCGGCTTCGGCCTTCGCTGCTCTTCGCAGCTCGCCGTCCGTCCTGCTTCTCGCCCCGTCCGGCCATGGCGCGGCTTCTGTCTGGCTTGTGGTGAACGCGGTTCGCCTGGCGCGTCGCTGCTCGGCTTCCCGGTGGCTGCCTAGTGCATCGCTGGCGCGTGCGGTCTCGTTGGGTGGTGACAAGCTTCATGCCCTTCTGGCTAGCCCAACGGAGGAGAGGATGCCGGACGAAAGTTCCGCACTGTGCCTGGCCGGTGCCGATGGCGGCGGCGCCTTTTGGTGTCGTTCCCCTTCTTGTAGGCGTCATCGCGTGCGGAATCTCCTGCCGTCGTGTGTGTCGTGTGGTCTCCGGGTGAAAACCCAAGCTCCTTCGGAGCGGGCGACGGCGTCAGCTATGCCGCTACCTTCTTGAAGGCGCCGCCTGTGGAGGCTTCGACTTTGTACCGTTTTAGGGTGTGTGTTAGTCTTGTTCCACTTCTCGGGTTTTCGACTCGGTTTCCCTCATAAACTGGGTCGCGTTGTGCGGTTTTTGGGCCCGGTTTCCCTGATTAACTGAGTCAATCTTCTTCTATTAATATATCGAGCAGCTCACCTGCCTAATTCTAAAAAACAGGAGCTGTGATTTATACGCGTTTTGCCTCCGCTATTAGACCGCATGGTATTTTGCACTTTATTTAGCCGCACACGATGGGATATACGCCCAGCTTCCGGACTCCTTTGGGCGGTCGTACCAATACGATTGTGCCGGTGAATATTTTTCGTAATGTTTTATTTTAAATCTCCACCGTTAGTACCTACCGTTAACATTAATTTAACTGATTAGATTATTTAGTATATGTGGAATCACTGGTGCCTTTATTAAAACTCCTTATATTGCTTTAGTATATAATAATAATAGATTCATGATTCGGACTTAACAAAAGTGTTCTTAAATTCTCGTATGTACAAACATATATGAGATGGCGTTGATGTTGCAATAGTAAAGCCTAGATTTGCTTGACAGTAAGTGAAGCTCTATGTTACTACTAGACCATAATAGCGCGTGTTGCTGCGCCCGCCATTTTTAAGATAGAAAACAGGAGTCCAGAAGATATATACACACAAACGTGGAAAATAACTGCATAAATTTGTACATATATTGGTTAGTTATAAAAGAGGTGAACTTTAACCAGTTTCTGAAATGGTGGAAGGTGGTGACCATGGACCTCAAAATGAACATAAATGGACAGTAAGAGTGGAGCACGAACTACATTCAGTATTGGTGAATAATTCCGTAAAATAATATTGCAAAAAAAGAACAAAGCTGTGCTGCACCTTGAATGGATACTTACAAATTACATTGGTAAAAAGTTAAGAAGTTCCTGAAGAAGCTAGCTCATAAACAAAGAAATACATCTCATTTTTAGAAAATATGATAGCAGCGTACCGTGCTATATCTTGGACACAACCAATTTTATACATGATTTAAAATTTTCGTCCCTTCCTTGATGTGGAAGGTGTCATTCCAAAATTACAGAAGGTGAACCTATCTTATCTAGAGTATACATACTAAAAGGGTGGGTTCTCGGTACATTCTAGTCATGGGTTCAGACCTCATAATAATTTATATGGGGACCATCATGTACCTATGTTTTCATCTGATAAGATGAATCAATACATTTAGCTATTTTATGTGGCTCAATTTGCTAAAGCTTATTCAAAGCCAAAGAAACGATAATCTCACCTGAACAAAAAAAATATTAATAGGAATTAAGTTGCTATAGATGGTACTAAAAAAAAAAGTATTCTACGTGTAGAATTAAGGGCAAAATTTATGGCCACTGATGGAAGGCTAAATAGCCTTAAATGAAATAAGAAATAGCATCTCAAAGTGGCAATGACAGACTATTAAGGAGATCCTTGAGAAGATTTGACAGAACAACCAAGTTGACTTAAATTATCAAACTAAGCAAGCAGCTTGTTCCTTCAAAGCTCAAACTATCTCCCCACCCATTTGCTATTTCACCTGCAAAGAAAAATTAACAGTTCAATCAGTAAATGTGAAATTAGCATGCAAAGGTGGCTATAAGAAATTGCTCAAAGTACAGTGAACAATGAATCCAAAGGGGGACCAATACTACAAAAGTCCAAATCTGAAATGCAATATAATTGGAGGGGTTAACAAAGACTGGATGATGAATTCACCAGAGGAATTGTAACGCCATGCGCTATAAGAAAGTCACCATTTGAAGCCAGGTTATGTTCTCAAATTTTGATATGGTACATTCGGTATTAAAACTGCAGTCTAACATCTCAAGAAAAAAGAAGCAAATTGTACAGAAAAATATGCAGAAGTGGAAGATAAGGATTGGTACACATGAAGCAACAAAGGCCATGAGAACATACGAGACTATATTGTGTCCACCAGCAAACTGGTTGTAAATCGCTGGATACACCAAATTGTGTTGAATGCCTGCAAAAATTCATAGAGCAGAAGTGCATGTGTGGCCATGGCGGAGCTTACAGCAGGCATGCAATCCACAAATCGATGATGAAGAGGGGAATCCAGGAGACCAGGAGTGGGAGAAGCGGTGAGAGGGGCTGCAAGCCGTAGGACCATTGTCAGGTGCAGCGAACCAATATATAAAAATCAGCCTCGTAGAAGATCGAATAACGCTGAACAGTAAGACTGATAGCACCTGAAAATTGGGAAGAACAGTTAAAAGAATACCAAGCAAAATAGATTAACGGGGAGAAGGGGACTGTCCGCTCCCAAAATCTAAACAAAAGATTTTTTTTTCTAGGATGAATCTAAACAAAAGATGAACAGCCAACCCACCATCCGTCGCCGGCGAGTGGCACGAGGGGAGCGATTTTATATAGGCAGACGAAATTAAATACGAGTAGACAGGGAGCCAGTAACGTACGTAGGCCTCGACGTCCATTAAAAGCAATGAGAAACTGATACTTTTACTGATCGCCGGCGGACCAGCTTCGTTTGCGGCTTTGCGCCTCCCTTCCGCTTCAGCTGCTGGGGAGGGCCGAATCTCCGTGGCGTCAGCCCTCTCCGAGACACCTTTTCTCCTCTCCTCGATTGTTTTTTTTTCAAATACGATTCGACCTGACCAGAAAGGCAACTGTGTACGATTGCAAGGTGGAAATGGGCTTAATACGGGATGATTATAAAAGCGGCCTCGCTAGCGTCGGAGAAAAAAGAATAGAGGCCTAGGTCGTTATCAGCCCATTTGAAAATGTGTTCGGCCTGATTAACGGGAGAAAGTCCTGGTCGGTTTGCACAGCAGCGGCCCTTATAATGTTTAGGCGGCCTCTTCACGCGAATTAACGGGAGAACCGATTCCAGCGACGCTTCTGCTAGATGGGACATCTGGACCATGTATGTGCGTGATCGGACGGTCCACGATGCGAAATGGCTGTGAGAGGGCCTAAGTAGTTCCATTTTACTGTTATTTAATGTGCGTGATCGGACGGTCCACGATGCGAAATGGCTGTGAGAGGGCCTAAGTAGTTCCATTTTACTGTTACTTAATTACATAACGGGTGTGTCTACAGTAAGTGAAGCTCTACGTGATGCGTTGCCTATTGGCGATCTTCCGCGGCCAAGGGTAGTGGTTTGAGGACCTTATAACGGTGCACTCATCACCTTGGTGCCAAAGAAGGACGTGGCGGTGGACATGAGAGACTTTTGGCCAATTAGAGTGGTACATAGCTTCTCCAAACTGCTCGCCAAGATCCTTGCGCTACGTTTAGCGTCTAGGTTGGCTGAGCTGGTGGACTCGAACCAAAGCGCCTTTGTTCGGGGTCGATGCATCCACGACAACTTTGTGCTTGTACAGCAATCGGCGCATCAGCTACATCGCGCGCGTGTGCCGGCAATGCTTCTCAAGATGGATGTGGCGCGCGCATTCGACAATGTCGCCTGGCCGTTCCTCGTCAGTGTCCTCCGTCAACGTGGCTTCGGCCCTAGATTCGTTGGGTGGATCATGCTTCTACTCCGCACGGCCTCTACGAGGGTCCTGGTCAATGGTACCCCAGGCAGCGCTTTCTACCATGGCTACGGCTGCGGCAGGGGGACCCCATATCCCCAATGCTCTTCATCATCGCCATGGATGTGATGTCGTTGCTGTTCCGCGTGGTTGAGGAGCGTGGGGCTCTAGCGGACCTCTGCCCCCATGGTATCCGCCACCTTGTCTCACTCTACGCGGATGATGTCGTTATCTTTGCTAGACCTGGACCTGAAGAGCTGCACGCCATCCGCCTAGTCCTGGCAACCTTCGGCGGCCCTTCAGGGCTGCAGGTTAACTATGCAAAAAGCCAGGCCCTGCCTATCCGGTGTTCCCATGAGGTGTGTGATGGCGATGCGGCAGCTCTTGCTTGCCCAATTGGCTCCTTCCCCTCCACCTACCTCAGACTTCCACTGTCCATCACCAAGTTGCGGAAGAAGGATGTGCAGCCGATCCTCGACAAACTAGCCAAGAAGCTCTCCTTTTGGAAAGCCTGCCTCATGTCGCGCGAGGGAAGGGTGGCGTATGTCTGTTTCATCATGACGGATTCGGTCATCTATCAGCTCATGGCCCTAGACCCGTGGGTGCTACGTGATGACCCACAAGTATAGGGGATCGCAACAGTCTTTGAGGAAAGTAAAACCCAAATTTATTAATTCGACACAAGGAGGTAAAGAATACTTATAAGTCTTAACATCGGAGTTGTCAATTCAGGGAAAAGCACTAGTAACATGTGTGATGTGAAAGCAACAGTAATATGAGAGCAATATGTGACACCCCAAAATTTGAAAACAAAGAAAAATCAATTTCCATTTATCCAATTTTTAGGGTTAACAAAAACTTGACTATTTCAAAATATTTTTCCTATTATGTGAATGAATGAATGTTTGCTTAGGCCATGATTGTTTTGATAGATGGATGTGAAAACCATTTTAAACTGAACACACTAACTTCCAAATCAAAAAAGCAAGGAAAGGAAAAATAAAAATAAGATGCATGCATATGATAATGGTCAAATTTGACATAATTATCATGATGCCCACTTTGAGCATCACTAGCAATTATTTTCAAAACTAAAACCTCTGGTTATTTTTCATAGTTTCAAAGATCACATGAAAGTGAGCTCTTTGACATTTGCCAAACTTGCATAGGGTTTTTCAAATGCTTAGGTTAAGCATGCAAAGTCTGAATGTTTAACAGAATTCAGATCTTCCAAAAATGCAAATTTCACCCAAAACAATTTCCTCTGCACCAACCAATGCCACAAAGTGATCTTATAAATCAACCTCAACTCACTGAACTAAAAAGAAACAAAAGAGAAAATAAAAATATGCACTTATATGCATATGGTCATTTCAGCAAAAGTTATCAACATACCCACTTTGGGCATCCACACTAATTCTTTTCTAAACTAAACCCTCTGATCTTTTTGCCCATCATCCAAGAACACATCAAGGTGATCACTTTGGAGTTTGCCAACCTTGCAGAAGTATTTTCAAATCCTTATAATAAGCATGCAAAGTGGCAACTTTGAAACAGATTTAAGATTACCCCAAATATGAATTTCATCAAACCAACCTCATTTTGCAAACCAATGCCACCAAGGAATGCCAAATAATATTAGAGTCACACCCATGAAATATTTTGCCAAAATTCAAATTTTATTTTCTTTCGGCCATTTCAACAAACACTTGGTGAGCAGAATATTGCAAAGGTACAAACCACTATTTGTGGTACATTTCTGACCTCACCCCTCTCTCCTAGCTCACTCACAGTGTTCCTTTAGTACCTTATTAACTTTCCCAAGTCAACTTGTCCTATGCCATGATCATTGGCAACCATGGCAAGCAATGCCACTCACCATGACCTCATCCATGCCACTCCTCTCTCCTCTCTTCCCTGGCTTACCTCACCTTGTCCTGGAGGTACCCCTCACTCCCCTGAGCACGATGGTACACGCCCCCTGGCCAAGGAGAGGCTTGCCCTGCCCAGGCCAGGACGCGCCCACGTCACCCAGGCACGCCAGAGCGTGCACGGCCACGCCCACACACACGCCAGAGCATGGCCCTGCCCCGTCGCCTCCGACCTCCCCCTGACCTCTCCTTTCTCCCACGCACTCACCCATGACCCAGCTACCTCCCAGACACGGCCGTTTGGCCCGGATTGCCCTGTAGCCGTCGTCATCGACGACGAAGCCCGACGGACCAGTGATGGACACCGCCAGTCGCCGCACGCTCCCGACCACCTCCTGCTGCGCCATGACGCCCACGAGGACCGCCAGGCCATGCCGCCCCATCCTCGCTCCTCGCACATGCCTCTGCGCCGCTGTAGCACCGTCGACACCGACGACCCGCCCGTGCCCCTCAGCCCTCTCGCTCGCCTATAAAAGGAGACCTCCCCGCTCGATTTCTTCACACCATCGTACTCCCCTCTCTTCACCGATCGCACAAGCACACTCGCCCTTCCCCTTAGCGGCCTAGTTCGCCGGAATTTCACCGGAGCTCGCCGCTGCAGTAGCTAGACCGAGGCGACGATTCCGACCACCTCCGCCGCTCCCTCGACCTTCGCTGGACTCAACTTCGTCTTCCACACCAATTGCCCACCTCGCCGACCCTCGCTGGACCTCCGGTGAGCCACCGACCCCCTAGCTCTGCCTTACGGTTAGAACTCGTCGTCGACGACGAGCCTCGGCCGTTCGATCCGTTTTAATCCAACGGCGCATACTGTGTACCGTTTCGGGCTGGTTAAGTGCCGCGACAGGTGGGACCCGCGTCAGGCAGCCCGCGTGTGCGCGAAGCGCCACTGGGCCGGCCCGCTAGCTCTTTTCCCTGGCCCATTTCCTTTCTGGCCTCCTTAATTCAAATTCGTTTTAAATATTTTTGGCCTAAACATAATACTGATGCCCTGTTCAAAATTAAATAGAAAAAACTCTACTAAGCCAAATTTGATGATTCAAACTTTGTCGGAAAGTAGATGAAAATATCTATCGAACCCAATTAGTCTCAAACCCTGATTTATTACAGAGCAATTGCAATAAAAATAATAAGGCAGTATTTGCAAACTTCAAACATTTATTGAAAATCAACCATAATTTATTTTGAGGTGATTCCACCTCTCAAAATTCACATTTAAGATACTCTATTTGAAAATGTCAAAATATAGATTTTTAGTTACAATGATCATGGGCTAGATTTAAATAATGGCTATGTGGCTATTTTCTAGCTCATTTAAATAATGCAAAATATTAATAAAACCTTATGAGGTGTTGCATCTCATTTAAATCACTTTCCCAAGTATTATAATATGAGGTAATGACTTTAGTTCTGCATGACCTCATATTGCATTATTTGAGGATATTAAATCTTAGTAATTCTCAAAGAGTGGAAATTACTTCTCCAAAAATAAAATAAATGGAAACCCTAGTATGGATGCTTGTGGTGATAATAGATCATCTTGTGTGAGCCATTATGGTTAAATAGTCTACTTAAGTATTGTTTGGTGATTGTATACCTCGTATCCGTTTATAGACGCTAGTACCGAAGGCTACGAGGAGGAGGAGGTCTTCTACGAAGAAGAGGAGGAACACTTTGATCATTGTACCAACCAAGGCAAGCTCTACTAATGCAAGCTATTACCAATGCAAGATATTACTATGAGCAAGCTCTACAAATGCAAGCTCTACTAATGCAAGCTATACTAGTGCAAGATACCCTTGCAATACTCTTTTGTTTAAGGATTTGTCCATGCCCAAGTTTTTATCTTCCAATATTTTACTTTGGTTATCAAGGCTTATTTTTATAGTTAACTTTGGTCTAAATATAGATTACTACAAGAGCATCAAACTTAGCCTAGAGAGCTAAAATTTAGTTAGCATCCCTCATGACTAGTTGCTAGTGCTAAAACTAAAATTGATCACTCTAGATGGGAACTTGTGAATCAAATGATCTTGAAAACCTTAGGATGATGAGTCATCCCACTAAAAGTTTTGAAGGTGAATATGACCTTTGAATAACAAGGTGAATTTGACAAAAACTGATGGTTGGGTTCGGATGCGATACCATTCCAATTTTAGAATACCCCCACAATACCTGATAATGGAAAGGGCTTAACTGGAAATTTATGTACTTTAGTATGGGTTCCCTCTGAACAAGCGTCATAGGGGTTATGCCGAGGCTGCCTCCGTGAAAAGTGAAATGACGTGAAATAGAGATGAATGTCCTACCCAAGCCCTGTGCAGTTCCTAGGATGGCAGATCGCCATCGCTAGGAGGCCAAGCTCATAGGGGAGGTGCCTATACTAGGGTATGTAAGTAAAAGGTTAATGGTTGATGATCCGCATACTGAGTATGATTATTCAGGGCTATCCCTGATGGATGTAATCAAAAGTTGTGGCACAAGTGTACAACCTCTGCAGAGTGTTAAACTATTCGAATAGCCGCGTCCGCGGTCATGGACGGTTGGATGGCCATACTGTTCCGTTGTCAGATGTTTTTCTAAAAATGACTTGTGACTTGAAAGATGAATTTGAGTTGATCACAACAGAGTTGTGGGAATGACACTAATATTCCCACTTGAGTAATTTTTGACAAATAAAGAGTCTTTGACTATTAAGGGTTTATGAAATAAAACTAGCTTTGTGCAAATAAACCTAGAAGCTTAGAACCTTCACTACAAGAAAAGTTCTGATAGACAACGTCCCAAAATCGTCCGCTAAGGGCCATTTTTCGTCGCCTATGGGCCTAACCCGACGATATGGGTTCTGTTGTCGAAACTGCGTCAGCAAAGTCCTACGACGTTTTTCGTCCGTCACGCTTGGGCGCCCTTCCGCCACGGAAAATCAGACCGTTGAAGAAGTGTTTCCGGAGCCTCGTTGACTGCGACGTCATGCAACCGACACGTGGTAGACGTCGTTAATCGCGCTAACGGCGTTAACCAGAAACCCCGTGGTAGATGGTAGGCCCACACGAGGCCTGCCACGTCTTAAGCGGGCCGGCCCATTAAGTTTGCGGGCCGGGCCACTGACTTAGTTTGACCGGTCAACTATATCTGGGCTGGTCCATTAATTACGTGGGCCGGGCCTAACCTCTAAGGTTGACTGGTCAAAACTTAAATGGGCCGGCCCACTAAGCATGGGCCGGCCGAATGCACTCGTTGACCGGTCAACAGCAAAAGGCCCACAAGACATGTGGGGCCCACTTTCCTGTTATCGGGCCCATTTAACAAGTGGGGTCCACCTTAAAGCAAGTGGGCCGGCCCTAGAAGTTAGTGGACCGGCCTTATTAGCATGTGGGTCCGACTTTCCTGCTATCGGGCCGGCCCATTTAGTACGTGGGGTCCACAATAGATCAAATGGGCTGGCCCAACAAGCCAGTGGGCCGGGCCAAAAACACGGGTGGGTCCCACTTTCCTGTTAAAGGGCCGACCCATTTAGTACGTGGGGTCCACCATATAGCAAGTGGGCCGGCACAATAAGCAGGTGGGGCCCACTTTCGTGTGACCGGGCCGGCCCATTTAGTATGTGGGGTCCACCATAGAGCAAGTGGTCTGGCCCAACATAATAGTGGGCTGGCCCAATAAGCAGGTGGGGCCCACTTTCGTGTAAACGGGCCGGCCCAGTTAGTAAGTGGGGTCCACCATAAAGCAAGTGGGCTGGCCGGCCCAATAATAAAAGTGGGGCCCACTATTGTGTTAACGGGCCGGCCCAAGTAGCCTGTGGGACCCATCGGGTTGGCCCAATAAGTAAGTGGGTCCCACTTTCCTGTTACCGGGCCGACCCAGCTAGTGAGTGGGGTCCACGTAAAGCAATTGGGCTGGCCCAATAAGTAAGTGGGCCAGCCCAAAATGAAAGTGGGTCCCACACTACTGTAAGTGGACCGGCCCCATCTGTTTAGGGCCCTGGTTGTTTGACTAGTCAAATTGCATTAAATTTCATGAGCCTAAAATCTGATATCAATGATACACACAATTACATACACAAATAAAATAACTAGGAAAATTACAAGGCAATTAATGTGCCCAAATAAAAAAATACATATAATCATTGAGGACTTCTATTAGCATCATCAATAACACGTTGACATTTGGAAATCGCCTTGATTGAATCTTGTGTACTCTTTGTCAACATATCAGCTACAGATCTTAAAGCAGCAATACCATTATTTTTTATAAAGTACATCCTTGAGATATTTACTATTTGATGAAAGGAATGGTCTAGGTTGACGGCTATGAGAAGATGCATCAGAAGAAAGATCAGAACTTTTTGTGGGCCTCTGCTTGTGACGGTAAAGCACACGTCCGTTGGGAACCCCAAGAGGAAGGTATGATGCGTACAGCAGCAAGTTTCCCTCAGTAAGAAACCAAGGTTATCGAACCAGTAGGAGATGAAGGCCACGTGAAGGTTGTTGGTGAAGGAGTGTAGTGCGACGCAACACCAGGGATTCCGGTGCCAACGTGGAACCTGCACAACACAATCAAAATACTTTGCCCCAACTTAACAGTGAGGTTGTCAATCCCACCGGCTTGCTCACTACAAGAAAAGTTCTGATAGACAACGTCCCAAAATCGTCCGCTAAGGGGTATTTTTCGTCGCCTATGGGCCTAACCCGACGACAAAGGATTAAACGTATGGTGTGGAGAATGATGTTTGTTTGCAAAGAACAACAGAGAACAATGATTGCAGTAAGTTGTATTTCAGATGTAAAAGAAATGGACCGGGGTCCACAGTTGTAAGAACATGTCCATTACCCCATGTGTGGTTTTGGTAATTGATGACAATCCCTATGGACTAATGGTTGCATTGAGAATCGATCTTAGGTCAAGTCCATAGCTATGTGTTGGACTCAAGGTTGTAAGGTGGAGAAGATGGAGTACAATGATGAAGACGGTGTTGAAGATGAAGAGAGAAGACAACGTAGAAGATGAAGAGAGAAGACGACGTTGAAGATGAATGAAGACGGTGGCGTGCGTACAAGATGAAGAAGACGGTGGCGTGTATGTTGGAGGAAGACGGTGGCTTGGACAATGATGAAGAGGGTGAAGACGGAGCTTGCCGACTCGAGAGGAACGCGCGAAGACAAGGTTTGTGCTCGATAGGATAGTAGGTCGCAACATCGGAGGGAGCTCAAACCTTGCATGCATTGCATCGTGTTTCTTAGTTCTTCTTGGTTCTTATCCATGAGATAATTTAGAGCTTGTGTTCATTCTCATGACAAGCTCTAGCTCATCGGAAACGGATTCCGGATGCATTGCATGTTGCATGTGCAAGGGTGATGATTTTCCCGATATACCATATTGAGAGGTTACACCTCTATGACCATGAGAAAATCATCACTCACTCTTTTGCATGTTTTCACCTTGTTTAGTGGTAGCTCTCGTCGTCCTCTTTCCGGCAAAATTGGTTTCACCTCAATCGGAGTTTCCAAGCTCGAGATATTGCCGTTTTCGCAGTTTAAAGAAAAAAAGGGAAGGGCGGTAGTACCGGTCAGGTACCGGTTTGGTCTCTGCGAGACAATGCATCTGGTCCGGTATTGACCCGGTACGACCCGGTAGTACCGCTCGAGCGGTAGTACCGCTTGTGGTACCGCTTTGGGCCGATTTGGGCCGATTTCTGACCGTTTTCTGCGCAGTTCGCGCGAGCGGTAGTACCGCTTCGACAAGCGGTAGTACCGCTTTGGGCGCGGATCTGACCGTTTTTCAGCCCCAACAGTCATATTTCTGGGCCCCTATATATACCTCTCTTCCACCTCCGACCCAACCACTTCTTCCCCTCCATTCTCTCTCCTCCATTGTTGACCTTGAGTTGTTTGATCCTCCTCTTGATCCCCCCACTATTTCTTGCATATTTTTGGGGGAAAGGAGAGAGGAGATCTAGATCTAGAGCTTCACCAATTGAATCCCTCTCCAAGTGAGGGGATCTTGCTAGATCTAGATCTTGGAGTTTCTTGGTGTTTCTCCACTCTTTAATCTTCCTCCCTTATTCCCCCAATAGCTTGTGTAGCTTTGTTTGAATTTGGGAGAGAAGAACTTGGGCATCTTAGTGGTGTTCTTAGCCATTGCATTAGGTGCATCGGTTTGGGTTCTCTCCGGGGTTTCGATCTCGTAGAGGGCATGTTCCCTTAGTGGTGTTCTTGCCTTAGTGGCCATCTTGCCTTTAGTGCCTGTATTGCCTCTTGTGGCACCGTGTCTCCTTTGTGGCCTTGTAGCCTTTGTGATCCCATCGTCTTAGTGGCGTGGTGGTCTTTGTGGCGCTGTGGCCTTTGTGGAGTGTGTTAGCCTCTTGTGGCGCATTAGCATCTTGGTGACTTGGTGGTGTGTTGTAGCCTCTTGTGGCCGTGTACTTGAGAGCCTCCGTGTTGTGGAGTTGCCTCAAGCCGATACTTGGCGTTTGCCCAAGCTTGTACGGGTTCGGTGACCACCCTCAAGTGTCCCTTAGTGGATCGAGACTTTCCTTTGGTGGAAAGGCTCGAGGAGAATACGGTGGCCCTAGTTGGCTTCTTGGAGTGCCTCGTGCCTCCACACCACTCCAACGGAGACGTAGCACCCTTGGGTGTGAACTTCGGGATACATCATCGTCTCCTCGTGCACCGGTTACTTCTCAACCCGAGCTCCTTTACCTATGCGCTTTACATTGTGATATCTATCATGCTTGATGCTATACCTATCTTGTTATCACCTTGTTACTCATCATGCTAGCATAGGTTGTTGGAGCACTTAGGCAAACCCCTAGTTGATAGGCCTTGAGCTAAACTAGTAAACACATGTGTAGTTTTATTCCGCCTAGTTTAGCTCTCAAGTAGAAGTTTTTATACACCGCCTATTCACCCCCCTCTAGGCGACGTCCTAGTACATTCAATTGGTATCAGAGCTAGGTCTCTCTTATCTTGTTGGGCTTCACCGCCTAGAGAGTATGACGTCGGCTAGAGGATTAGTGCACATTTCCACCTTTACTTTTGATGGAACTAATTATGATGCTTGGAAATCCTTCATGCTTGATTATTTTAGGGGCATGCACCCACATGTGGAGCAAATTCTTGATATGGGTTTTTCTCCTCCTAAGGATCCACAAAATCCAACCTTTGAGGAGAAGAAAAACTCTTATCTAGATGCTCAAGCTACTAAAGTGCTTTGCCATGTTGTGAGTCATGTAGTGATTTCCTCCATCGCGCCTTTCCGGAGTGCTCATGAGTTTTGGACAAAGCTTCGAGATACATATGGTGGGTCCAAGACCATTGAGGATGATCGCACTCCTTCCACTTCACCAATGTGTGGTAAGACACAAGGTAATGCTATGGTGAGTGGTGATGAACATTGCATTGTTGATGGTGAGCCTTCTCTTGATGATTCTTCATCCCTATCCCATAGCAATGTTTCATCTTTGGACTTGAACACTTATAGCACTATAAATGCTTTACATGCTAGTGTTGATAGTCCTTGCATATCTTCATCCCATGTTGATATGCTTGCCTTGTCTTGTGGCCATGATAAGAATGCTTCGTTTTCCTCTAGTATTTGTGTGACTAACAATGTAGAGAAAACCGAAGATACTATGGGCCAAGACAAGATCTTGGATGGAGCTTCAACTACTTCATCCTCTTCATCTCACGGTTCTTACACTTGCCTTATGGCTAAGGCTTCTAAGGTATCTCCTTCCTTGGAACCCTATCTATCTAGTGATGATGAGGATGATGATATGGAAGGACTTAATGTTGCTTCCTTAAACAAGTTGGGAGAGTCGGTTTTTCATGCTCTTCATAAGAAGAAATTTGCTTGCTCTAACTTCATGAAAATCTTGGCTTTTGCCATTGAGAGCACAAAACTTATTGAGAAAATGGAAGGGCATGAGCGCGAGGATGCAAACGAGATTGCAACTCTTAGTGAAGCTCTTGAAGAACAACAAACCACCAATGAATCTCTTGAGGAGACCTTTACTCTAGAGCTATCTATGGTAAAGGAATCTCGTGATAGAGCTTTAGAGGTGGCACATGATTTTCAAATTAAAAATGGTGAGCTAGTAATTGCTCATGCTAAACTCCTTGAGGATTTTGAGCTTCTCAAAAATGGCTCTAGGGCTATTGAGAGTGAGCTCATCAAACTCACCGAGTCACATGAGCAATTTAAGGCTCTCAACCTAATAGAGCTTGCTAAGTTGCCTTCTCCTTGTGCTATAATTGATAATGCTTGTGCTACTAACTCTACCTCTTGTGAAGCTTCCATCTTGAAGGAGAATGTTGAGCTAAGGGCTCAACTTGCTTTGCTAACAAGCAATTATGAGAAATTGGAAGAAAATTATGGAAAGCTTTCTAGCTCCCATGATGATCTTCTAGTCTCTCATGATTTGCTAAAGTTAGCTCATGAGGCTATCATGTCAAAGGTAAAATCTTGTGAGCCTCATGTGAGTACTAGCACTACTTCTCAAAATGCTATTTTGCCATGTGCTAGTGCTTTTAGTTCACCCACTCATGCTATTGACTTATCTTGTGGTGAACTACCTTCTATGCCTTGTTCTACAATTCCATGTGCTAGTGCTAGTAATTCACCCACTCATGCTATTGCTATATCTTGTGGTGAATTACATACCTTGCCTTGTTGCTCTAACAATAAAGCTTCCACTTCCTCTAGTACTTGTGTTGTTACTAACCATGTAGGGGAAATCGAAGAGCTCGAGGCCCAAGTCACTTCTTTGAAGAAGGACTTGGTAAAGGGTCATGAAGGGAAGCAATTCCCAAATGACAAGAGTGGACTTGGATTCAACTCCAACAACAAGAACAAGTCCACCACGCAACAGCGGAAGAAGAGCCATGGGCATTGATACGTCCATTTTGCATCACTATTTTATATCATAATTTACTGTTATTCATTGATATATTTCATATTTAGAGATGATACTTATGTTATTTCATCTATTTTGCATGTTTCATGATTATTGGAGAATCGCGCACCGGAGTCAGGATTAAAAAGCACCGTCAGAATGCAATATTTCGGAAGATCAGCAATTGACAGAAATTATACGGAAAATCTTATTTTTCCAGAAGACGGAGACAGCCAGAAGGAGGAGCCGAGGAGGGCCGCCATGGGCCCCCCATAGGCCGGTGTGGGCCCAGGCCTGGCCGCGCCGCCTTGTGGGGAGGGGGCCCACAGCCCCCTCTCTCTCCTCTCTCTTCGCGTACTTCTTCGTCCCGAAACCTAAGCTCCAGGGGAGAGTCGCGAAGAGTCACAGCCGCCTCGGCGAAAACACCAGAGAGAAAAGAGCTCTCCGGCAGGCTAAAATCCGCCGGGAAATTCCTCCCGAGGGGGAAATCGACGCCATCGTCACCGTCATCGAGCTGGACATCATTGGGATCATCATCACCATCATCACCATCATCATCACCACCATCTCCACCGCTGCACCTCGTCACCGCTGTAACAATTAGGGTTGGATCTTGATTGTTTGATTGGGGAAACTCTCCCGGTATTGATTTCTACTTTTTATTGATGCTATTGAGTGAAACCATTGAACCAAGGTTTATGTTCAGATTGTTATTCATCATCATATCATCTCTGATCATGTTCCATAAGATGTCTCGTGAGTAGTTCGTTTAGTTCTTGAGGACATGGGTGAAGTCTAAATGTTAGTAGTGAATTATGTTGGGTAATATTCAATGTTATGATATTTAAGTTGTGGTGTTATTCTTCTAGTGGTGTCATGTGAACGTCGACTACATGATACTTCACCTTTATGGGCCTAGGGGAATACATCTTGTATTCGTTTGCTAATTGCGGGGTTGCCGGAGTGACAGAAACCTAAACCCCGTTGGTATATCGATGCAGGAGGGATAGCAGGATCTCAGTTTAAGGCTGTGGTTAGATTTATCTTAATTACTTTCTTGTATTTGCGGATGCTTGCAAGGGGTATAATCACAAGTATGTATTAGTCCTAGGAAGGGCGGTGCATTAGCATAGGTTCACCCACACAACACTTATCAAAACAATGAAGATTAATCAGCTATATGAAGCGAAAGCACTAGACTAAATTCCCGTGTGTCCTCAAGAACGTTTGGTCATTATAAGTAAACAAACCGGCTTGTCCTTTGTGCTAAAAAGGATTGGGCCACTCGCTGCAATTATTACTCTCGCATTTTACTTACTTGTACTTTATTTATCTGCTATATCAAAACCCCCTGAATACTTGTCTGTGAGCATTTACAGTGAATCCTTCATCGAAACTGCTTGTCAACACCTTCTGCTCCTCGTTGGGTTCGACACTCTTATTTATCGAAAGTACTACGATACACCCCCTATACTTATGGGTCATCAAGATTATTTTCTGGCGCCGTTGCCGGGGAGTGAAGCGCTATTGGTAAGTGGAATTGGTAAGGGAAACCTTACTGTACGTGCTGATTTTATTTCTGCCTGCTGCTATAATTCATTATGGAGAGATCTTCTCTTGAATTCCTATTTGGAAAATCTACTACTACTACAAAGGTAGTGGATGAGGCGCCAGGTGAGAAAGAGGTTCCATACAAAATACCTATGAAAATTATTGAACGTGTTGTGGATAACCGCTATGAAGGGGATGGAACTGTCCATCCTGGAGATCATTTACTGTTTTTACATGAATTATGCGGTTTATTCAAGTGTGCAGGTATTGCTATGGATGAAGTTAGAAAGAAACTATTCTCTATATCGCTGTCTGGTAAAGCGGCGCATTGGTATAAATTGCTGAAGAATGGTGATTCTCTTGATTGGAAGGATATTGTGCCTCTATTTTATTCTAAATTCTATCCTCCAAGTGAAATTCACAAAGACCGAAACCGCATATATAATTTCTGGCCTCATGATGGAGAGAGTATTGCCCAAGCATGGGGGAGATTGAAGTCTTTAATGCTCAAATGCCCCATTCATGAGCTTCAATATTATTATTGATAATTTCTATGCAAGACTGTCTTTTCAAGATAAGACTTTGCTGGATACTTCTTGTTCTGGATCATTTACATGCAACAAAGAAGAGTTTAAAAGGGACCTTCTTGATCGGATCCAGGAGAATACTGAAGGATGGGAGAACGACAAAGATAGAGAGTCAGGTATAAACTATGATTATAAATGCATTGAAGTTTTTATGGAGACTGATAAATTTCGTAATATGAGTGCTACTTATGGTCTTGATTCTCAAGTCGTTGCAAACTTTTATAAAGCTTTTGCCTCTCACTTTGAATTGCCTAGGAAGAATTTTGATAAGTATCATGAACCATACAAAGATAAAACTGATTCATCTATAAATAAATGTGCTATAATTGAAACTGTTGATCATATTCTTCCTGAAGCATATATTGAAAAAACTCCTTTTCCTGCTAAAATGAAGGAGTATTCTGTTATAACTAGTGCGGTTAATAAAAGTGCAAAGAAACCTATAGAACCTGAAGAACAAATAAAGGTTGAACCTGCTATTGCAATAGTTAAGGATCTTGTGACTGAAAATGTAGAAGATGGTCATATTATTTTCTGTGAAGATGCTTCTAATATTATTTCACATCCTAATAAGTCTAGGAAAGCCAGTGTTCCTATGCTCTCTGTTAGAATTGGTGATCATTGTTATTATGGTTTATGCGACATTGGTGCAAGTATTAGTGCCATTCCTTATGAGCTTTATACGGAGATTATGCATGAAATTGGTTCTTGTGAACTTGAAGATATTGATGTGGTTATTCGGCTAGCTAATAGAGAAACTATCTCTCCTATTGGTATTGTTCGAGATGTTGAAGTTCTATGTGGTAAGATTAAATATCCTGCTGACTTTTTGGTACTTGGTTCTGCTGCTAGTAAGTCTTGTCCTATTATTTTTGGTAGACCTTTTCTAAATACTTGTGGAGCTGTTATAGATTGCAAGAAGGAAAAAATTGTGACTAAATTTGCTGGTGAATCTTATGAGTTTATTTTCTCTAAATTTGCCAAAACTCCTTATAAAGCTGAATTGCCTAATTATGATTTTAGAGTTGAACAATGTGCATCTATTGCTCTTGCTCCTAATAATCCTTTGCAGCAACATTTGGAGGATAGTGAGAGTGAAGTTTTTAGGGAAGAAAGGAATGAGCTTGATGAAATTTTCCTTCATCAACCTATTCTTAAACATGACTTGCCGGTTGAAGATTTAGGTACAACACCACCACCAAAGGAAGATCCTGTTTTCGATTTGAAACCACTGCCTGATAATCTTAAGTATGCTCATATTGATGATAAGAAAATATATCCTGTTATTATTAGTTCTAAGCTTTCAGAATTTGAAGAAGAAAGGGTATAGAATGTGCATTGATTATCGAAAAGTTAATAAGGTTACTAAGAAAGATCATTACCCTTTACCCTTTATTGATCAAATGTTAGAAAGGTTGTCTAAAAATACTCATTTTTTGCTTTCTTGATGGTTATTCTGGGTTTTCACAAATTGCTGTTAAAACTAAAGATCAAGAGAAAACCACTTTTACTTGTCCCTATGGAACTTATGCTTATAGACGTATGCCTTTTGGTTTATGTAATGCTCCTGCTACTTTTCAAAGATGCATGTCTGCTATTTTTCATGGCTTTTGTGAGAATATTGTAGAGGTATTCATGGATGATTTTTCTGTCTATGGGAATTCTTTTGATAATTGCTTGCGAAACCTTGATAAAGTTTTGCAGAGATGTGAAGAAACTAACCTTGTTCTTAATTGGGAGAAATGCCACTTTATGGTTAATGAAGGAATTGTATTGGGACATAAAATTTCTGAGAGGGGTATTGAAGTTGATAGAGCCAAAGTTAAAGCAATTGAGAAGATGCCCTACCCGAGGGATGTTAAAGGTATTGATACGTCCAAAACGTATCTACTTTCCCGAACACTTTTGCTATTGTTTTGCCTCTAATTTGTGTATTTTGGATACAACTAACACGGACTAACGCTGTTTTCAGCAGAATTGCTGTGGTTTGTTGTTTTTGTGCAGAAATTCAACTTTCAGGAAAATCCTCGGAATTTATGTCGAAGGGCTTATTTTTCTAGAAAAATCACGGAGCCAGAAGGGCAGGCCTGGGGGAGGCCCAGGGCCCCCACACACTAGGCCGACGCGGGTCACGCGGCCTGGAGGGGTGGCGCGCCGCCCTAGCGTGTGGCCCCCTCGGCCAGCCTCTGACGCCCCCCTCTGGACTACTTAAGGGTTTCGATCTAAAAACGCGAGACAAGAAGTCGAAGTCGCCGAAACCATCCAACGCCGCCACCGTCGCAAACTCCGTCTCGGGACCGAAACTCCGTTCCGGCACCTCGCCGGACGGGGAATTGGAGGAGATCATCGCCATCATCACCACCGACGCCTCTCCATCGACCAGCCATGTTTCCTCCATCCATGTGTGAGTAATTCCCCCGCTGTAGGCTGAAGGGGATGGTAGGGATTGGATGAGATTGGTCATGTAATAGCATAAGATTGTTAGGGCATAGTGCCTAGTGTCCGTAATTGGTACTTTTATGATATTGTTGCAACTTGTTATGCTTAATGCTTGTCACTAGGGCCCGAGTGCCATGATCTCAGATCTGAACTTATTATTGTTTCATGATGATATGCATTGTTTTATGATCTTACCTGCAAGTTGTATACACGTATTGTTGTCCGGAACCCGAGGCCCCAAAGTGACAGAAATTGGGACGACCGAAGGGGAAGGCGGTGATATGTGGATCACATGTGTTCACGGAGTGTTAATGCTTTGCTCCGGTGCTCTATTAAAAGGAGTACCTTAATTTCCAGTAGATTCCCAAGAGGCCCGGCTGCCACCGGCTGGTAGGACAAAAGTTGTTGTGCAAGTTTCTCATTGCGAGCACGTACGACTATATATGGAACACATGCCTATTGATTGATTAGTACTTGGATACCGCTTTATTATTATCTGCAAATGCCAAATCTTGATTGTTACATGAGTTTCTCTCATCCATGCAACGCCCGTCATCCATCCCTGTGCCTATAGTATTTTAATCCTGCTGTTTACTATAATCACTACTGCTGTCTTTGTTACTCTACTGCTGTTATTTCACTACTGCTACTGCTATAAAACTGTTACTACTGATAAACTCTTGCGAGCAAGTCTGTTTCCAGGTGCAGCTGAATTGACAACTCCGCTGTTAAGGCTTTCAAGTATTCTTTGTCTCCCTTGTGTCGAATCAATAAATTGGGTTTTACTTCCCGCGAAGACTATTGCGATCCCCTATACTTGTGGGTCATCAAGACTATTTTCTGGCGCCGTTGCCGGGGAGCATAGCTTTATTTGGAAGTTCACGTGGATTGATATTGTTCGCTGCAAATTCTCCATCATGGGTAAACTTCGCGATACTAAAGTCACCATATTACCATCCACTACAAGAAAAGGTACAACTCTGAGTACCTCTGCTGCTCTTGATTCACCATCTGTGATAGATAAACTTGTTTCACCACCACAAGCTTCACATGCTGGTACTTCTGCTAGATCTGAAAGTTCCTCTTATAATTTTGATGATGCTTCTACTGTACTTGATAATGATGGTTCATTAGGATCTTTTCTAGATGCTTGATGTCTACGCCCCCTCCTTTTCTGTAGACAGTGTTGGGCCTCCAAGAGCAGAGGTTTGTAGAACAGCAGCAAGTTTCCCTTAAGTGGATCACCCAAGGTTTATCGAACTCAGGGAGGAAGAGGTCAAAGATATCCCTCTCATGCAACCCTGCAACCACAAAGCAAGAAGTCTCTTGTGTCCCCAACACACCTAATAGGTGCACTAGTTCGGCGAAGAGATAGTGAAATACAGGTGGTATAAATAAGTATGAGCAAAGCAACGGCACCGAAAAGAAGTGCTTTGCCCAGGAAGTAAACAAGCGGTAGTAACGCAGCAGTAGTAACACGGTAAAACAGTAACAAGCAGCGATAGCGTATTTAGGAACAAGGCCTAGGGATTAGACTTTCACTAGTGGACACTCTCAACTTTGATCACATAACAGAATAGATAAATGCATACTCTACACTCTCTTGTTGGATGATGAACACCACTAATTGCGTAGGATTACACGAACCCTCAATGCCGGAGTTAACAAGCTCCACAATATTCAATGTTCATATTTAAATAACCTTAGAGTGCATGACAGATCAACACAACTAAACCAAGTACTAACATAGCATGCACACTGTCACCTTCACACTATGTAGGAGGAATAGATCACATCAATACCATCATAGCAATAGTTAACTTCATAATCTACAAGAGATCATAATCATAGCCTACGCCAAGTACTAACACGGATGCACACACTGTCACCATTACACCGTGCAGGAGGAATAAAACTACTTTAATAACATCACTAGAGTAGCACATAGATAAATTGTGATACAAAACACATTGCAATCATAAAGAGATATAAATAAGCACTTCACTATGCCATTCATAACAGTGAATAAGTATTCTGTGAAATATAGCCTAAGAGACCCACATGGTGCACACACTGTCACCTTTACACACGTGGGACAAGGAGTCTCCGGAGATCACATAAGTAAAATTCACTTGACTAGCATAACGACATCTAGATTACAAGCATCATCATATGAATCTCAATCATGTAAGGCAGCTCATGAGATTATTGTATTGAAGTACATAGGAGAGAGATGAACCACATAGCTACCGGTACAGCCCCGAGCCTCGATGGAGAACTACTCCCTCCTCATGGGAGACAGAGCGTTGATGGAGATGGCGGTGGTGTCGATGGAGGAGCCTCCGGGGCACTTCCCCGTCCCGGCGGCGTGCCGGAACAGAGACTCCTGTCCCCCATCTTGGCTTCGCGATGGCGGCGGCTCGGGAAGGTTTCTCGTACCGTGGCTTTTCCGTATCGAGGTTTTAGGTCCGGGACCTTTATATAGGCGAAGAGGCGGCGTCGGAGGGTCGAAGGGGCGACGACACCATAAGGCGGCGCGGCCAGGGCCTGGGCCGCGCCGGCCTATGGTTTGGGTGGCCTGTGGCCCCCCTCTGGCCTCTCTCGTGTGTTCTGGATGCTTCCGGGGATTCTAAGATCTTCGGCGTTGATTTCGTCCGATCCGAGAATATTTCTTTACTAGAATTTCTGAAACCAAAAACAGCGAAAACAGAACCGGCACTTCGGCATCTTGTTAATAGGTTAGTTCCGGAAAACGCATAAATATGACATAAAGTATGCATAAAACATGTAGATATCATCAATAATGTAGCATGGAACATAAGAAATTATCGATACGTTGGAGACGTATCAGCATCCCCAAGCTTAGTTCTGCTCGTCCCGAGCAGGTAAACGATAACAAAGATAATTTCTGGAGTGACATGCCATCATAAACTTGATCATACTATTTGTAAAGCATATGTAGTGAATGCAGCGATCAAAACAATGTATATGACATGAGTAAACAAGTGAATCATATAGCAAAGACTTTTCATGAATAGTACTTAAAGACAAGCATCAATAAGTCTTGCATAAGAGTTAACTCATAAAGCAATAATTCAAAGTAAAGCATTGAAGCAACACATAGGAAGATTAAGTTTTAGCGGTTGCTTTCAACTTGTAACGTGCATATCTCATGGATATTGTCCACATAGAGTAATATAATAAGTGCAATATGCAAGTATGTAGGAATCAATGTACAGTTCACACAAGTGTTTGCTTCTTGAGGTGGAGAGAGATAGGTGAACTGACTCAACATAAAAGTAAAAGAAAGGCCCTTCGCAGAGGGAAGCATCGATTGCTATATTTGTGCTAGAGCTTTGATTTTGAAAACAAGAAACAATTTTGTCAACGGTAGTAATAAAGCATATGTATCATGTAAATTATATCTTACAAGTTGCAAGCCTCATGCATAGTATACTAATAGTGCCCGCACCTTGTCCTAATTAGCTTGGACTACCGGATCATCGCAATGCACATGTTTTAACCAAGTGTCACAATGGGGTACCTCTATGCCGCCTGTACAAAGGTCTAAGGAGAAAGCTCGCATCGGATTTCTCGCTATTGATTATTCTCAACTTAGACATCCATACCGGGACAACATAGACAACAGATAATGGACTCCTCTTTTATGCATAAGCATGTAGCAACAATTAATTTTCTCATTTGAGATTGAGGATATATGTCCAAAACTGAAACTTCCACCATGGATCATGGCTTTAGTTAGCGGCCCAATGTTCTTCTCTAACAATATGCATGCTCCAACCATAAGGTGGTAGATCGCTCTTACTTCAGACAAGACGAACATGCATAGCAACTCACATGAAATTCAACAAAAGGTAGTTGATGGCGTCCCCAGTGAACATGGTTATCGCACAACGAGCAACTTAATAAGAGATAAAGTGCATAAGTACATATTCAATACCACAATAGTTTTTAAGCTATTTGTCCCATGAGCTATATATTGTAAAGGTAGAAGAATGGAAATTTAAAGGTAGCACTCAAGCAATTTACTTTGGAATGGCGGAGAAATACCATGTAGTAGGTAGGTATGGTGGACACAATTGGCATAGTGGTTGGCTCAAGTATTTGGATGCATGAGAAGTGTTCCCTCTCGATACAAGGTTTAGGCTAGCAAGGTTATTTGAAACAAACACAAGGATGAACTAGTACAGCAAAACTCACATAAAAGACATATTGAAAACATTATAAGACTCTACACCGTCTTCCTTGTTGTTCAAACTCAATACTAGAAATTATCTATACTTTAGAGAGACCAAATATGCAAACCAAATTTTAGCAAGCTCTATGTGTTTCTTCATTAATAGGTGCAAAGTATATGATGCAAGAGCTTAACCATGAGCACAACAATTGCCAAGTATCAAATTATTCAAGACATTTTAGAATTACTACATGTAGCATTTCCCGATTCCAACCATATAACAATTTAACGAAGAAGATTCAACCTTCGCCATGAATACTATGAGTAAAGCCTAAGGACATACTTGTCCATATGCAACAGCGGAGCGTGTCTCTCTCCCACACAAGCATTTATTCAAACAAAACAAAAACAAAAACAAACCGACGCTCCAAGTAAAGTACATAAGATGTGACCGAATAAAAATATAGTTTCGGGGGAGGAACTGATAATGTTGTCGATGAAGAAGGGGATGCC
This sequence comes from Lolium multiflorum, assembly GCA_030979885.1. Lineage (NCBI taxonomy): Eukaryota > Viridiplantae > Streptophyta > Magnoliopsida > Poales > Poaceae > Lolium > Lolium multiflorum. Next base: position 74,084,896 of record CM061753.1, on the reverse strand, counting down.
TTGGGCATCCCAAGCTTAGACGCTTGAGTCTTCTTGATATATGCAGGGGTGAACCACCGGGGCATCCCCAAGCTTAGAGCTTTCACTCTCCTTGATCATAATATATCATCCTCCTCTCTTGACCCTTGAAAACTTCCTCCACACCAAACTCGAAACAAACTCATTAGAGGGTTAGTGCATAATCAAAAACTCACATGTTCAGAGGTGACACAATCATTCTTAACATTTCTGGACATTGCCCAAAGCTACTGGAAGTTAATGGAACAAAGAAATCCATCTCACATAGCAAAAGAGGCAATGCGAAATAAAAGGCAGAATCTGTCAAAACAGAACAGTCCGTAAAGACGAATTTTAAAAGGGCACCAGACTTGCTCAAATGAAAATGCTCAAATTGAATGAAAGTTGCGTACATATCTGAGGATCACTCACGTAAATTGGCATAATTTTCTGAGTTACCTACAGAGAATTTTGCCCAGATTCGTGACAGAAAAGAAATCTGTTTCTGCGCAGTAATCCAAATCTAGTATGAACCTTACTATCAACGACTTTACTTGGCACAACAAAACACTAAACTAAGATAAGGAGAGGTTGCTACAGTAGTAAACAACTTCCAAGACACAAATATAAAACAAAGTACTGTAGCAAAATAACACATGGGTTATCTCCCAAGAAGTTCTTTCTTTATAGCCATTAAGATGGGCTCAGCAGTTTTAATGATGCACTCGCAAGAAATAGTAGTTGAAGCAAAAGAGAGCATCAAGAGGCAAATTCAAAACACATTTAAGTCTAACATGCTTCCTATGCAAAGGAATCTTGTAAATAAACAAATTCAAGAAGCATAATGCAACAAGCATAGAAAAACTAGACAAGCTCAACTTCAAGATTTTAAGCATATAGAGAGGTGTTTTAGTAACATGAAAATTTCTACCACCATATTTTCCTCTCTCATAATAACTTTCAGTAGTGTCATGAGAAAACTCAACAATATAACCATCACATAAAGCATTCTTATCATGAGTCTCATGCATAAAATTATTACTCTCCACATAAGCATAATCAATTTTATTAGTACTAGTGGGAGCAAATTCAACAAAGTAGCTATCATTATTATTCTCATCATCAAATATAGGAGGCATATTGTAATCATAATCAAATTCATCCTCCATAACAGGTGGTAACAAAAGACTATAATCATTATAATCATCATAAATAGGAGGCAAAGTATCATCAAAGTAAATTTTCTCCTCAATTCTTGGGGGACTAAAAAGATCAAGCTCATCAAAACCAGCTTCCCCAAGCTTAGAATTTTCCATAGCATTAGCAACAATAGTGTTCAAAGCATTCATATTAATAACATTCCCATTAGTATGCATATAAAGTTCCATGGGTTTTTTAATTCTCTCTTCAAACACATCATGTCCTAATTCAAGATAAAGTTCATAAAGATCTCTCATATTTTTGTTGTTTTCCATTATGCCTAACTAGTGTAAACAAGAAACAAAAAGTTGCAATTGCAGGATCTAAAGGAAATAGCTTCGAGCACAAACACAATGGCGCCAGAAAAGTACTACCTGGAACCGAAGTATGAGTGCCTTTTACCTTTCCTCCCCGGCAACGGCGCCAGAAAATAGCTTGATGTCTACGCCCCTCCTTTTCCTGTAGACAGTGTTGGGCCTCCAAGAGCAGAGGTTTGTAGAACAGCAGCAAGTTTCCCTTAAGTGGATCACCCAAGGTTTATCGAACTCAGGGAGGAAGAGGTCAAAGATATCCCTCTCATGCAACCCCGCAACCACAAAGCAAGAAGTCTCTTGTGTCCCCAACACACCTAATAGGTGCACTAGTTCGGCGAAGAGATAGTGAAATACAGGTGGTATAAATAAGTATGAGCAAGTGGCAACCACCAGTGTGCTTTGCCCAGACAAGAACAACAAGTAGTAACGCAGCAGTAGTAACGCAAAGAAACAAGAAACAAGCAGCGATAGTAGTATTTAGGAACAAGGCCTAGGGATTAGACTTTCACTAGTGGACACTCTCAACTTTGATCACATAACAGAATAGATAAATGCATACTCTACACTCTCTTGTTGGATGATGAACACCACTAATTGCGTAGGATTACACGAACCCTCAATGCCGGAGTTAACAAGCTCCACAATATTCAATGTTCATATTTAAATAACCTTAGAGTGCATGACAGATCAACACAACTAAACCAAGTACTAACATAGCATGCACATTGTCACCTTCACACTATGTAGGAGGAATAGATCACATCAATACCATCATAGCAATAGTTAACTTCATAATCTACAAGAGATCATAATCATAGCCTACGCCAAGTACTAACACGGATGCACACACTGTCACCATTACACCGTGCAGGAGGAATAAAACTACATTAATAACATCACTAGAGTAGCACATAGATAAATTGTGATACAAAACACATTGCAATCATAAAGAGATATAAATAAGCACTTCACTATGCCATTCATAACAGTGAATAAGTATTCTGTGAAATATAGCCTAAGAGACCCACACGGTGCACACACTGTCACCTTTACACACGTGGGACAAGGAGTCTCCGGAGATCACATAAGTAAAATTCACTTGACTAGCATAACGACATCTAGATTACAAGCATCATCATATGAATCTCAATCATGTAAGGCAGCTCATGAGATTATTGTATTGAAGTACATAGGAGAGAGATGAACCACATAGCTACCGGTACAGCCCCGAGCCTCGATGGAGAACTACTCCCTCCTCATGGGAGACATCAGCGTTGATGGAGATGGCGGTGGTGTCGATGGAGGAGCCTTCCGGGGCACTTCCCCGTCCCGCGGCGTGCCGGAACAGAGACTCTGTCCCCGATCTTGGCTTCGCGATGGCGGCGGCTCCGGAAGGTTTCTCGACCGTGGCTTTTCCGTATCGAGGTTTTAGGTCCGGGACCTTTATATAGGCGAAGAGGCGGCGTCGAAGGGTCGAAGGGGCGACGACACCATAAGGCGGTGCGGCCCCTGGGCCGCCGGCCTATGGTCCGTGGCCTGTGGCCCCCTCCGGCCTCGTGTGTTTGGATGCTTCCGGGGATTCTAAGATCTTCGGCGTTGATTTCGTCCGATTCCGAGAATATTTCTTTACTAGAATTTCTGAAACCAAAAACAGCAGAAAACAGGAACTGGCACTTCGGCATCTTGTTAATAGGTTAGTTCCAGAAAACGCATAAATATGACATAAAGTATGCATAAAACATGTAGATATCATCAATAATGTAGCATGGAACATAAGAAATTATCGATACGTTGGAGACGTATCAATGCTACAATTGCTAGGTCTAGACAAATTGAAAATACTGAAACTCCTAATGAAAATGCTGCTACACCTGTTAATTCACCTGAGTCTGTTGAATACTCTAGTGATGATCCTGATGAGGATTATGTGGAACTTGATGATGATTTCATTGATAAATGCAATGCTACTACTGATGCAAGAAAAATTAAAAAGTTGCTTGCACAACATACTGTTAGATATAAACTGTCTCCCGATCCTAAATTTGCCACATCTCCTATAAATATTAAGGATAAGGATTATGATTTTTCTCTTGATCTATCTCATATATCTATTGTTGAGAAAACACCTTTTTGTGGTACTGAAAAAGAAAGTGCTGTAGAACACATGATTGAGCTGTCTACTCTGAGTAGCTTGTTTTCTGATGATGTCAAGTTGCGTACTTATTTTGTTGCTAAATTTTTTCCTTTCTCATTAAAGGATGATGCTAAAACTTGGTATAATAGTTTGCCTCCTAGTTCTATTGATAGTCCAAGTGATTTGCTTGATGTTTTCTTTCGGAAATACTTTCCTGCTAGTGCTCAACATATTGCTTTGCAGAAAATTTACAATTTTGACCAGGAAGATGGAGAGAAATTGCCTGAAGCTTGGGCGAGATTTTGCTCTCTTATCAGAGCTCGGCCTGGACATGATTTGGAAAAGCATGATTTACTTGATATATTTTATAGTGGACTAACCATTGAGTCTAGGGCATACCTGGATAGTTGTGCTGGTTGTGTTTTCAGGAAAAGAACTCCAGACGACGCTGAAGAATTATTGGCTAGAATAGGCCGGAATCATGATGATTGGTCTACACTTGAACCAACCCCGACACCAATATTGAAGAAGAGGGGTATGATTAAATTAAATGATGAAGATATGAGGGAAGCCAAGAAGTCTCTTAAGGAGAAAGGTATTAAATCTGAAGATGTGAAGAATTTACCTCCCATAGAAGATTTATGCAAGATAACTCCCCCTTCATCCATGATTGAGGTACACTCTCTTGAACGCTTTACTAGGGAAGATATTCCGTATTCAAAACCTCCTGCTCAATGCTTAGATGAGTTTGATAATTATATTGTTAAGCAAGAAAATTTTAATATGAGAGTAGAGAATCATTTAATGGAAAATTCTCGAGCTATTAGTGAATTGCATGGTATTGTGGAGAGAACCTCCAATGATGTTAAGATGCTTGTTAAACACTTTCATATGGTTCAAACTCAAATTGATCAACTCACTAAAGTGCAAAATGACTTGTTAAAAAACAATTCTAAAGAAAAACATGCTTATGAAGTAACAACTAGAGGCGGTGTTTCTACCCAGGATCCTCTATATCCTGAAGGGCATCCCAAAAGAGTTGAACAAGATTCTCAACGACTGAAACTAGTGCTCCATCTAAGAAAAATAAAAAGAAACATAAAACTGTTGTAGAATCCTCTGAGCCTGTTAATGATCCTAATAGTATTTCTATTTCTGATGCTGAAACTGAAAGTGGTAATGAACATGATAAAGATAATGATAAGAATGATGCTTCTGATAAAGAAGAGGTTGAAGAAGAACCTGAGAAGCATGCTAAAAATAAAAAGTATACCAAAGAAGATTTTATTGCTAAGAAACATGGTAATGAAAGGGAACCTTGGGTTCAAAAGCAAATGCCTTTTCCTGCTAAGAAACTAAAATCAAAGGAAGAAGGCAAATCCCTTTGACTGATGCTATTAAATTGCCTCCTTATTCAAAGTATATGAAAGATATTGTCACTAACAAAAGGAAAATTCCTAATGAGGAGATTTCCACTATGCTTGCTAATTACTCTTTCAATGGCAAAGTTCCAAAGAAGCTTGGCGATCCAGGTATACCGACTATTCCTTGTTCTATTAAGAATAATTATGTTAGAACTGCTCTATGTGATTTGGGAGCGGGTGTTAGTGTTATGCCTTTTTCTCTTTATAAGAGACTTTATTTAGATAAGTTGATACCGACTGATATATCTTTGCAAATGGCTGATAAATCTACTGCTATTCCTGTTGGTATATGTGAGGATGTTCCTGTTCAAGTTACTCAACTGCTTAATATTAACTGATTTTGTTGTGTTGGAAATGCCGAAGATGATAATATGTCTATTATTCTTGGGAGACCTTTTCTTAACACCGCAGGGGCTGTTATTGATTGCAATAAAGGAAAAGTCACTTTCAATGTCGATGACAAGGAGCATACTGTTTATTTTCCCAAGAAGATCGATAAAATATGTGGAGTTAATACAATTTCTAATTTGAGATCTATCAAAGTGGGAGATATTGATTGTCCAATATATGAGCCTAAAGAAGAATATCAAACTCTTGTGATTGGATCCGTATCAATACAATACAAGGTAACATGATTGATTTGAGGTTTAATTCTTCTTATGTTATGTAAAATTTATTTGGTGGCAAGACTTGATCACCCTTGTTAACAAGTATATTTTATATGCATAGAAGAGCTAAACAACATTTCTTTCTTCCTCCACTTGTTTTACTTGCTGTAGCACTACTTATTTTGCAAGATGCTTTAGTTGTTTAGAGGTTTGCAAATCTTTTTCTGCCCAGTAATAATAAATTTAATACCCAGAAATGTGCGTTTTTCAAAGTTTTCAAAAATTCACAAAAATTATACCGTTGGTCTTATTTTCGAAGAGGCACCTGGGAACACCTGGGATGACCAGTGGGGCACCCCAGGGTGGCACCCCACAGCGCGGGAAGGGGGCGCGCCACCCTGTTGTGTGGGGCCCTCCTTGCCCCACTTCATCATCTTTTCCACTCATTGCACTCTCTCTCCCGAAAAAACTCGTACTCATTTTCTCTCACTCGCATTTCTGCTCAAGAGCTCAAGATTTCTCGATCTCTTTGCTCAGCCCAGATTTCTATCTGAAATTTGGCACATTTGCTCTCCGGTATGTGACTCCTCCGATTATCCAAGTAGAATTTTGTTTGGTTGAGTATATCTTGAATATTTTGCTGCTGTAGGTAACATGTTTAGTGAGCTTGCATGCTTGTTCTAAGTTGTAAGAATTAGTTTTGATGCATGTTTAGTACTCTAGCAAGTTCCTATAGTAGTTTCCCTCAATTATATGTCACCAAATCAAATTTTATAATGTTTGTTGAAAAATTTCAGAAAAGGAAGATGGATAACTATAACTTTGGAGAAGTGTTTGAAGACAGACGACAAGCACGGGGAGACCCTCAAGGTCATCCACTCGGATTAGACGATCCTATAATGAGGATGTCATCGCACCGAGCTTCGAAGTTGAAGAGGATAATGGAGTCCCTAATGCTTCATCTTTTCCATGCTATAACTTTTTAAGTAATGCAGGGTTGCTTGATGATTTCCTGGTCCTTATCAATAATGTGGGCTTAACTTCCTATATGGAAGATGAGAGGGATCAATACTACACGCTAACTAAAATCTTTGTTGAGAGCTTTCAGTTCAACAATAAGCACTACCAACCATCAGTTGCATTCAGGATTTATGGTGATCCTATTACTATGAAGTTGAAGGATTTTTGTATTGCATTGGATATTGCCCCTGTAGGTACAGCGAAGAAGATTGAGAACAATCCCAAGGCTTTGCTGGAGCTCTATTGAGGAATCACCAATGATGATTGTCGCACCATTCAGCGTGGCAAGATAAGAAACATTCAACTCCCTGCCATTAAATATTTCGCTTACTATCTTGCTACTAGTATTCTTGGTAGGGAGAACACTAGGAATATCTCTAGTTATCATCTTGCTTTCCTAGTTGCTGCACTCACTAGAGAGACGCCTTATCATCTTGGTGCTCTTGTTGCTCGTCGTTTGTCTAACAATGGGCCTATTTTTGGAGGAATTGTTGCATCACGCATTTTGGCATATTTAAATCTTCCTCTTGACCCTACTGATGTGAAATTAACTCCTATAAGGCTTGATATTGCTGCTATGAAGAGTCACCAATTTGTTACAAATGACTCTAGCTTAGATAATATTGTCTATAGAATGTTGTTTGCTGACGGGGAAGAAAGGGAAATCCCTTTGCCACAGCCAGATTTGTTCAGTATTCACAGGAAACCGTGGTCGCGCTCTAAGGAGGAGGTGGATGAGCAGCTGAAGATACATGGGTTCCACCAGCAGCATGACTCCGAGGACGCCGAGCCCTCCCACGACTACACCGTCACGTATCCTGGTGCTTCTTCCAGCACATACCCGGAACAGGATCCATCTTCGTCGTACTACGGAGGTGCTACTTCATGGGCACCATGGGATTGAACTCCACTTAGGCCAAAAGCCTAAGCTTGGGGGAGGTATACCGGCATCACTCATTCTTTACATATTATGGTTGCTGGATACTTGTATATACTTGTTTAGCTTCTTAGAGTGGTTTTCTAATAAGAGGGAGATGATATTTGGGGAAGTGCTGCCTGAAAACAGATTCTGGACTGATACCAAAAAAATTCTCAAAAACAGCCAGAACGTTATTTTGCGAAGCCAATTTTTGTGCATGTTCCCCAGGTTGTTATCTAACTTTCATTAGTTCAACACTTTTCGAGCTGGGTAGCGGAAGAATTCCTTAAAAATCGATTACTGTACTGCTGTCAAGTTTGGCAGATTTCTGCTGCTTTGTGTTTATGTGACTCTTCTAGTTTTCATTTTCTTGTTTTTGCTTTGTTTCTTTCCTAAAACACAAAAAGACCAAAAATATTTCTGTTGTTTCTCTTTACCATTTGCTTATTTTGGTTTCTTGCTTTCATTTTGCTTTATTTGCTATCGTTAGTTTGCTATAAGAAAATCCAAAAAGATTTTGCTTTGTTTGCCGGTTTCCTTTTGTTCTTGTTTCCAATTCAAAAACACAAAAAATATTTTCTGTTCTTCTTTGGTTTTGTAAAGTTCATTATGGAGTTCAGTGGTCTTCGGTGGTTGGAGCTTGGTTTTCACTCCATATTATTCAAGCTACACAAGTGAAAAGGCAATAATGATGATCTACGACAATCCGATTGTGGTGAGAGGCTGGTATGAACTCTATTTGTTTTCATTTTTTGTACATATACTCATCCATGTGAGCATGCTTAGTTGGTTCATGTGAGGTATATGTCATTTAAGAAAGTCTAGTAGTTCATGATCTCTCATGTTTAGCTCCAACTTATTAATATGAGTAGCATGTCATAAATATTTGCTTGCATTGCTTTATTCATAGATAGATATGACATTGTGGTATCCTCCTCTGAATAATTCACTTGAATCAACTTGGCCCATGCTCACGCATGCATTTGACTGAACAAAAGTCAATTAAGCCTCGATGATTTACTTTACCTCAGAGTTCTTGTATCACTTTTATGCCTCTGTTAATTTATTTTGTCGCAAGCATGATTATGACAGTTACTGCTCTCTTGATTGTCGCTTCCTAGTATATTGCTAGCCTTCACTTGTACTGAGCGGGAATGCTGCTCGTGCTTCCAAACCCCTGAAAACAAAGTCATTCCAGAGTGTCCACCATAAATACCTATGCATGGCATTTCAAACCATTCCAAGTAAATTCTCATGTGCTACCTTTAAAACCTTCAAAATGCTTCTCAATTTGTGTTTATGTTTTATAGCTCATGAGGAAGTATGTGGTGTTTATCTTTCAATCTTGTCATTTACTCCTGACAGACTTTCATAATGGACTAGTGGCACATCCGCTTATCCAATAATTTTGCAAAAAGAGCTGGCAATGGGATTCCCAGCCCTAATTAATCAACTTTCATTAATAATTCTCTTCACATGCTTTGCCCTGATTTATCAGTAAGCAACTTAACTTGCAAATAGACACTCCTCCATGGTATGAGAATGTTGGAAGGCACCCGAGGATTCGGTTAGCCATGGCTTGTGTAAGCAAAGGTTGGGGGGAGTGTCATCCATAATGAAACTAAAATACATGTGTAAACAAAAGAGAAGAGGGATGATCTACCTTGCTGGTAGAGATAACGTCCTTCATGGGAGCAGCTCTTGAAAGTCTGGTTGATGAGGTAGTTAGAGTACCCATTACCATTCGTTGACAACAACAAACACCTCTCAAAATAATTTTACTCCTATTTTACAAATGAAAAGCTCTAGCACATGTTAATCCCTGCTTCCCTCTGCGAAGGGTCAATCTTTTACTTTTACATTGAGTCTCCATCCTTTCTTTGAGCACTTTCTTGAGAGCACAACTGTCATTCTTAGTATAATATGTTTGTCCCAAAATGTGATTAATTGTGGTATAACTTTGATGCTTTTATCTTTGATAATCTCTACTTCCATCCTTTCCATGAACTTCAAAGGTGCCCGAGCATTTATGTTTTGCTGTACAAATACGGGCAAGCGAGATACCACTTTATCATATCCTTTTATGAACATTGCAATCCTGCTGATAGACATTATTCATGATGCTTATTGTTAATTTGTTGGTACCTTTTCCATGATTGACATAGCTATTAGATGATTTTATTTGCATGTATCTTATTATGAATTGCTTAAGTACTTGCCATATCATGAGAATATTTACATCATATGAACAAATGTGTTCGTGAAAGTTCTTTTATCGCACTCAGTTGTTAACTGAATTGCTTGAGGACAAGCAATAAGCTAAGCTTGGGGGAGTTGATACGTCCAAAACGTATCTACTTTCCCGAACACTTTTGCTATTGTTTTGCCTCTAATTTGTGTGTTTTGGATACAACTAACACGAACTAACGCTGTTTTCAGCAGAATTGCTCTGGTGTCTCGTTTTTGTGCAGAAATTCAACTTTCAGGAAAATCCCCGGAATTTATGTCGAAGGGCTTATTTTTCCAGAAGAATCACGGAGCCAGAAGGGCAGGCCTGGGGGAGGCCCAGGGCCCCCACACACTAGGCCGGCGCGGCCTGGAGGGGGCGCGCCGCCCTAGCGTGTGGCCCCCTCGGCCAGCCTCCGACGCCCCCTCTGGACTACTTAAGGGTTTCGATCTAAAAACGCGAGACAAGAAGTCGAAGTCGCCAGAAACCATCCAGTACGCCGCCACCATCGCGAAACTACGTCTCGGGACCAGAAACTCCGTTCCGGCACCTCGCCGGGACGGGGAATTGGAGGAGATCATCGCCATCATCACCACCGACGCCTCTCCATCGACCAGCCATGTTTCCCCCATCCATGTGTGAGTAATTCCCTCGCTGTAGGCTGAAGGGGATGGTAGGGATTGGATGAGATTGGTCATGTAATAACATAAGATTGTTAGGGCATAGTGCCTAGTGTCCGTAATTGGTACTTTTATGATATTGTTGCAACTTGTTATGCTTAATGCTTGTCACTAGGGCCCGAGTGCCATGATCTCAGATCTGAACATGTTATTGTTTCATGATGATATGCATTGTTTTATGATCTTACCTACAAGTTGTATACACGTATTGTTGTCCGGAACCCGAGGCCCCAAAGTGACAGAAATTGGGACAACCGAAGGGGAAGGCGGTGATATGAGGATCACATGTGTTCACGGAGTGTTAATGCTTTGCTCCGGTGCTCTATTAAAAGGAGTACCTTAATTTCCAGTAGATTCCCGGCTGCCAACGGTTGGTAGGACAAAAGATGTTGTGCAAGTTTCTCATTGCGAGCACGTACGACTATATATGGAACACATGCCTATTGATTGATTAGTACTTGGATACCGCTTTATTATTATCTGCAAATGCCAAATCTTGATTGTTACATGAGTTTCTCTCATCCATGCAACGCCCGTCATCCATCCCTGTGCCTACAGTATTTTAATCCTGCTGTTTACTATAATCACTACTGCTGTCTTTGTTACTCTCCTGCTGTTATTTCACTACTGCTACGCTATAAAACTGTTACTATCGATAAACTCTTGCGAGCAAGTCTGTTTCCAGTGTGCAGCTGAATTGACAACTCCGCTGTTAAGGCTTTCAAGTATTCTTTGTCTCCCCTTGTGTCGAATCAATAAATTGGGTTTTACTTCCCGCGAAGACTGTTGCGATCCCCTATACTTGTGGGTCATCGGTATTCGTAGTGTTCTTGGTCATGCTGGGTTTTATAGGAGATTTATTAAAGATTTCTCCAAGATTTCAAAGCCTCTTACTAATCTCCTTCAAAAAGATGTACCTTTTGTTTTTGATGATGATTGTAAGGAAGCTTTTGAAACTCTAAAGAAAGCCTTAACAACTGCTCCTGTAGTTGAACCTCCTGATTGGAACTTACCTTTTGAAATTATGTGTGATGCTAGTGATTTTGTTGTAGGCGTTGTTCTTGGACAGCGAGTAGATAAAAAATTAAATGTTATTCATTATGCTAGCAAAACTCTTGATGCTGCTCAAAGAAATTATGCTACAACTGAAAAAGAATTATTAGCTGTAGTCTTTGCTTGTGACAAGTTTAGATCTTACATCGTTGATTCAAAAGTTACAATCCATACTGATCATGCTGCAATTAGATACCTTATGACAAAGAAAGATGCTAAGCCAAGGCTTATTAGATGGGTGCTTCTTTTGCAAGAATTTGATTTACATATTATAGATAGGAAAGGTGCTGATAATCCTGTTGCTGATAATTTATCTAGATTGGAAAATATTGCTTATGATCATGTTCCTGTTAATGATAGTTTTCCAAATGAACAATTGGCTGTAATAAAGGTGAGCTCGCGAGATAGTCCTTGGTATGCTGATTATGCTAATTTTATTGTTTCCAAGTACTTGCCTCCAACCTTTTCAGCTCAAAGGAGGAAATTCTTTTATGACTTGAGGCATTATTTTGGGGTGACCCACACTTATATAAAGAAGGAGTGGATGGTATTATGCGAAGATGTGTTCCCGAATATGAACAACAAGAGATATTGAGTAAGTGTCATGGTAGTGCTTATGGAGGACATCACGCCGGAGATAGAACTGCGCAAAAGGTTCTACAATCAGGTTTCTATTGGCCAACTCTCTTCAAAGATGCAAGAAAGTTTATTTTATCTTGTGATGAATGTCAAAGGGTTGGTAATATCTCCAGACTCAATGAAATGCCTATGAATTATACTCTTGTTATTGAACCATTCGATTGTTGGGGATTTGACTTCATGGGTCCTTTCCCTTCTTCAGAAGGTAACACTCATATACTTGTCGCTGTTGATTATGTTACTAAATGGGTGGAAGCCATACCCACAAAAAGTGCTGATGGTGAGACTTCTTTAAAAATGCTTTTGGATATTATTTTTCCTAGATTTGGAGTACCTAGATATATTATGACTGATGGAGGTTCTCATTTTATTCATGGTGGATTTAGAAAAACTCTTGCTAAATATGGTATTAATCATAGGATTGCTTCCGCTTATCATCCTCAAACTAGCGGGCAAGTAGAATTATCAAATAGAGAGATTAAATCTATCTTGGGAAAGACTGTTAATAAATCTAGAAAGAACTGGGCTAGTAAATTGAAGGAAGCATTATGGGCTTATAGAACTGCTTATAAAAATCCCATGGGAATGTCACCTTATAAAATGGTTTATGGGAAAGCTTGTCATTTACCTTTAGAACTAGAGCACAAAGCTTATTGGGCTATAAGAGAACTAAATAAAGATCCTAAACTTGCCGGTAAGAAGAGATTGCTACAATTGAGTTCTCTAGATGAATGGAGAAGTGAAGCTTATGAAAATGCTAAACTCTTTAAAGAGAAAGTTAAGAAATGGCATGATAGAAGAATTATCAAAAGAGAATTTAATGTTGGAGATAAAGTCCTATTGTATCGGTCTCGTCTCAGATTTTTTGCAGGGAAATTGCTCTCAAAATGGGAAGGACCATATATCATTGTGGAGGTGTATCGTTCAGGGGCAATTAAAATTAGTTCTCTGCAAGGTGATGCCACACAAGTAGTGAATGGGCAAAGACTCAAGCACTATATCTCTGGAGATTCTTATAATGAAGATGTTGATGTTATTCAAGTGGTGACTCCGGAAGCTTTCATCAAAGGTCAAATTGACAGTTCTGCAGAGTTCGACTTTGAATAGGTAACAGTACTGGTAATAAAAAGTCCGTGTTTAACTTTACGAACAATGTTTTTGCTATTTTCGGAAAATATGAAAAATTACGAGATCGAAACGGAGTGGAGGAGACGCACGAGGGCGTGCCCCATAGGCCGGCGCGGGCCCCAGCCTGGCCGCGCCGCCCTATGAGGAGGGCCCCTCGTTGTCCCTCTCCGACTCTGGTTCGACCTGGTACTTTCCTTTTGTCGTGAAAATTTCTGCTATATAATCTCCCGGACCCCTGGAGGTCCGTATATCGTTTTCTCGTCGTGTTTTGTTTCGAGTTGTTTTCTGCCAGGATCTGTTTTGATCTAGAAGCACCATGGTCTCCAACAACAAGGACAAGGGGCCTTTGAAGGAGGATATTCAAGACCCCGATTTGAAGGAAGAAGTCGAGAGCGAGGAAGTGAAGGAGATGTCATCAATAAAAAGGAAGCGGCAAACTGTGGAGAGTAAGCCAATCTTGGTGGGATCGGTTAACACTGGACGTTCTTTTTCTCATAACTTGCAGGGACCTCTACCGCCTGCTCTTAGCCTCAACTCTTTCCCTTGTGTGGAGGAAGCACTACGGGTTACCGATGAGTTTTGTGATCAATACCGTGCTCTGAGAAGGGAAGTGGAGATACTTCAGGAGGAGAACAACCGACTTCGCAGAATGCTGGAATATTACTCAATTCCCATCACAAGGCCGCCACCGCCACTTTCAGATAACAATGAATCTCTTCGAGTCTTAGTGCAGAATTGCCAAACTGAGAAGCTGAAGCTGAAGGAGATCTTTAAGGATCGCAGGAACGGACCACCACCATCACCACCGAAGGAGTAATTCATCATCGGTATTGGCATCCCCTTGGTTTGTTCCAAGCTTGGGGGAGTGCCGCGGTATCACATCATCACTATCTTTTACCTCTTTACTATCAAGTAGTGTCATATCATGAGTAGGGAAGTTATCATATAAGATAGTTTGCAGTGTGGAAGTATCTCTCTTTAGTTGGTTATCTATGTATCCCTTGGTGTGAGTTATCGTTATGGAATATTAATGCAAAGTTTTATCATTACATATTGCACATCTTATTTTAGTTTGCAATCTCTATTATATGATTGATCTTGTTGTTAAGTATTGGTATCACTTTGGGAGCATTGAGTAAATCTATTTGGTTTTGGCAAACTTAGCATTGGTCAATAGCAACAACACTTTGAGTTTAAGTAGAGAAGAAGAAATACATGTAGATATGTTGTTTCATTATCTTTCTTTCTTGTTAGCTATGAGCTTAGTATTCTGAAGTTAAAATTGTTTGTGCTTACAAGGAAGATGCATGATTGTTTCTATCACATGTATGTTTGTTTGCTTCCCTCAACTCTTATGCTTGCTAATCAACCTTGCTAGCCAAAGACCTGTACTGAGAGGGAATGCTTCTCATGCATACAAACCCTTAGACCAAACCTATGCCATCAGTGTCCACCATAACTGCCTATTATGTGGTATTTTGCGCCATTCCAAGTAAATACTTCATGTGCTACCTTTAAACAATTCAAAAATTATCATCCCTTATTTGTGTCACTGTTTTATAGCTCATGAGGAAGTATGTGGTGTTTTATCTTTCAATCTTGTTGGGCAGCTTTCACTAATGGACTAGTGGCTTCATCCACTTATCCTATAATTTTGCAAAAAGAGCTGGCAACGGGGTTCCCAGCCCCAATTAACTAAATCTCATTAATAATCATCTTCACATGTTTTGCTCTGATTCATCAGTAAGCAACTTAATTTTGCAATAGACACTCCTCCATGGTATGTGAAATGTTGGAAGGCACCCGAGGATTCGGTTAGCCATGGCTTGAGAAAGCAAAGGTTGGGAGGAGTGTCATCCTTAAATAAACTAAAGTACTTGTGTAAATAAAAGAGAAGAGGGATGATCTACCTTGCTGGTAGAGATAACGTCCTTCATGGGAGCCGCTCTTTGGAAGTCTGTTTGCCAAGGGGGTTAGAGTTCCCACTACCATTCGTTGACAACAACAAACACCTCTCAAAACTTTACTTTTATGCTCTCTATATGGTTTCAAAACTTGAAAAGCTCTAGCACATGATTTAATCCCTGCTTCCCTCTGCGAAGGGCCTATCTTTTATTTTTATGTTGAGTCAGTAAACCTATTTCCCTCCATCTTAAGCAAGCAATTGAGTTGTTGTGATCCAACCATCTATATTGTGATCTACTTAATCATGCCTTTTATTTCTTCCTTGTTTAGTACAAGTTTTATCTGAATGAATATAGCTTTGAAGATTATCGATGATTATGAGGAGATTATTATGATTGAATATGCAAGTTTTGCTATAAGCTTTAATATAAGAGCGCTGCTCGATAAATAAGTACAATCTGTTAAATGTTCTCTGACCAAGAACAAAGTTTGCCATCACCAATTATGATTTCCTATGCACCTTTACTTGTGATTTCCTTCTACTTGTTTCAAGTTGAATTATATGAGGAAGTTGTCTACTAGAATGTCTTGTGTAAATTAATATGATGCTTCTTGTCCGTATTTTATTTATCGATTCTTCACTCCATAAACATGTGGTCTTGTTTATCGAGTTCAGTTTCGCTTGGGGACAAGCGAAGTCTAAGCTTGGGGGAGTTGATACGTCCATTTTGCATCACTATTTTATATCATAATTTACTGTTATTCATTGATATATTTCATATTTAGATATGATACTTATGTTATTTCATCTATTTTGCATGTTTCATGATTATTGGAGAATCGCACCGGAGTCAGGATTCTGCTGGAAATAGCACCATCAGAATGCAATATTTCGGAAGATCAGCAATTGACGGAAATTATACGGAAAATCTTATTTTTCCAGAAGACGTTGACAGCCAGAAGGAGGAGCCGAGGAGGGCCGCCATGGCCCCCCATAGGCCGGCGCGGGCCCAGGCCTGGCCACGCCGCCTTGTGGGGAGGGGGCCCACAGCCCCCTCTGGCCTCCTCCTTCGCGTACTTCTTCGTCCCGAAAACCTAAGCTCCAGGGGAGAGTCGCGAAGAGTCACAGCCGCCTCTGCGGGGCGGAAAACACCAGAGAGAAAAGAGCTCTCGGTAGGCTGAAATCCGCCGGGGAAATTCCCTCCCGGAGGGGGAAATCGACGCCATCGTCACCGTCATCGAGCTGGACATCATTGGGATCATCATCACCATCATCTCCATCATCATCACCACCATCTCCACCGCTGCACCTCGTCACCGCTGTAACAATTAGGGCTGGATCTTGATTGTTTGATAGGGGAAACTCTCCCGGTATTGATTTCTACTTGTTATTGATGCTATTGAGTGAAACCATTGAACCAAGGTTTATGCTCAGATTGTTATTCATCATCATATCATCTCTGATCATGTTCCATAAGATGTCTCGTGAGTAGTTTGTTTAGTTCTTGAGGACATGGGTGAAGTCTAAATGTTAGTAGTGAATTATGTTGGGTAATATTCAATGTTATGATATTTAAGTTGTGGTGTTATTCTTCTAGTGGTGTCACGTGAACGTCGACTACATGATACTTCACCTTTATGGGCCTAGGGGAATACATCTTGTATTCGTTTGCTAATTGCGGGGTTGCCGGAGTGACAGAAACCTAAACCCCCGTTGGTATATCGATGCAGGAGGGATAGCAGGATCTCAGAGTTTAAGGCTGTGGTTAGATTTATCTTAATTACTTTCTTGTATTTGCGGATGCTTGCAAGGGGTATAATCACAAGTATGTATTAGTCCTAGGAAGGGCGGTGCATTAGCATAGGTTCACCCACACAACACTTATCAAAACAATGAAGATTAATCAGCTATATGAAGCGAAAGCACTAGACTAAATTCCCGTGTCTCCTCAAGAATGTTTGGTCATTATAAGTAAACAGGCTTGTCCTTTGTTCTAAAAAGGATTGGGCCACTCGCTGCAATTATTACTCTCGCATTTTACTTACTTGTACTTTATTTATCTGCTATATTAAAACCCCCTGAATACTTGTCTGTGAGCATTTACAGTGAATCCTTCATCGAAACTGCTTGTCAACACCTTCTGCTCCTCGTTGGGTTCGACACTCTTATTTATCGAACGTACTACGATACACCCCCTATACTTGTGGGTCATCAGGCATGTGAAGGACCCCGCCAAGATTGTGTGCTTCAAGTGCAAGATTGAAGGGCATCATGTTAGATCGTGCCCCTTGAAGAAGAAGCCACTTGGTGAGAAGAAACAAGGGAAGCGACCTCAAGATGGAGCGCATGGTCTTCCTCAAGGCCAAGCTCAAGGTCTTCCTCAACTTGAAGAAAGGCCGCTACCCAAGAAGGATCAAGCCAAGGCTCCCATTGTGGAGAAATCAAGTGAGAAGAAGGAGAAGAGAAGGACATGCTACATATCCCGCGAGAAGGGCCACATCTCCTCCTTTTGCACTAGTGGTAACTCATCCAACCCTATCTTGATCCATGGTGCTTATTCTCTACATAAGGATAAGGTTGGCGATGTGTTTGCCAAATATGTTGGCACTCAAAGTGGTTTCGTAAAAAGAACCATTTGGGTTGCCAAGCCTATTGTGACTAACTTCTTAGGACCCAACTTGGTTGGGGACCAACAAGCCAAAATTTGATCAATAGGTACAAGTGGAGGGCATGGAGGCTTGACTAGTTCATGAAGACTTGGGGGATCTTCATCATTCTCACTTCCTCAAGTCAAGTTGTATCCCTTTCATCCTTTACCCATGCACCTCCTTGCGGTAACGAGTCCTCAACTCCTTTACATTGAGAGTTACTCGCTCCCCTTTTACATGTGTTGGTTTTGTACCTTGCATGTTGTTGTGTATGTTGTGCCTCCTACTTGCTTATCTTGGTTGCTTGCTTATATATGTTGGGTGGCACATCATGTACAATTGTTCTTATGTCGAGCCTATTGCATCTTGTTGATATCTTAGTTGTTGGCTCGTGTGAGAAATTAATGGACTATCCCATTTTGGGGGAGTGATATGCTTTGTGCATTTCACAATCTTAAAATGTGCGACATGATGAATTAAAATTCTATAATGTCCATTAATTATCTCACTTGGTTCTTATTTGCCTCTTGCATGAAAAATGTCTTTATCACATTATGGGGGAGTATTGTGCTTTGTGCATCTTACAAGCCTAGAAAATGTGAACAATTGAGGTTGTGTCACATACAATTGATATGATAGATTATCTTGTTCCTATGTGACATGTTTGCTCAAACAAATCCCACTTTACCATATGCTTTCTTTGTTGTGAAGATAATCTTGGACATACTCACAAACTACCATATGGATATTTCCTAAATACCTCTTGTCCTTGGACAATTGGTAATAAATTGTGTGGTATTGTTCCGGATCATCCTCACACTTGGCTCATGTGCTCAATTGCTTCATTTCTTGCCAAGAATTTGTCTTTGTGGGTTAGACTCCCATTTGTCTTCCTTGCTTCTTTTGGATCTCCTTATTTCACTTGAACCTTGTTAGTGTTTTGATAAACATGGTTGAGCAATAATCCCGCATTTGTGCATTTTGTATTCAAATGCAAAATTCTAAATAGTGCACTAATTTTGGGGGAGCTCTCCTATGTTTGCTAGAACACTCCCTTGTTTCAAGAATTTGACCTTGGAAGACAAACCTTTTCTTTTCGGTACTTTTGTGCCATCATGAAAAGTGTTGAGGGTTTGGTTCATTTGGAACCTTGCTTTCTTTGGGAGTTGGTTATCTCATTACTTGATTTTTGGTTTTACTTTTCTATAATGAGATAAGTCCTTGAGCATGCTTGTTTTGGATATCTTGCTCTATCTCTCTTGTACCTATCTTGTGTGTGCATGTTTCTTTGTGAATAAACGTCTTCGTGATGTTGATATCCCTCTTTGTTGGAGTCCATTCCTTTATTCTTATTTGACTCTTTGATGACTTCACAAAGAACTTGGCTATGAGTGCTCGTTTTATACTATTTGCATCTTCAAGCACTCATAGTTGATTTTGGCACAAGCTTTGAGTGGTCTTGTGGGAGTGATGATGCCATGCTTGTGCACCTTATTCTTCAATGCAAATTGTTTATCTTGTGCACAAACTTTGGCGAGCTTCCACATATTACTTAGAGCATATTATTGGTTCATTGATTGCTTGCTTCATTTGTCGAAGCTTTCTCACCTTCACATCCTCTTGCAATCTTTGATCCTCAATATAGTTTGATTTCCTCCAAATATTCGTCATTGAATATGTGCATTTGATTTCACTCACAATTATGAGAAATGCACAACTTATGGAGGAACGCTCACTATATTGGCCTTCCAAACCTTTCGTCCATTTTGGCAATCGATGCCAATGGGGGAGAAGTTTGGAGGGTTTAAGGGAATTGCTTTTGTTGGTTCTTAAGCATTTGCCTTTCATGCCTTGCATTTGTTGCTTTGCATGGTTGAATATTTAGAGGATACTCCGCTAGGCTTTAATTGCCGGTATATGCAATGAAATTCAAGTTCATTCACACATGCATATATTATGGGGGAGTTTGTTCTAAATATTCAACTTGGGTTGTTCGCTAAATTCCATATCTAAACCCTCTCAAAGAGATTGTCATCAATTACCAAAATGGGGGAGATTGTAAGAACATGTCCATTACCCCATGTGTGGTTTTGGTAATTGATGACAATCCCTATGGACTAATGGTTGCATTGAGAATCGATCTTAGGTCAAGTCCATAGCTATGTGTTGGACTCAAGGTTGTAAGGTGGAGAAGATGGAGTACAATGATGAAGACGGTGTTGAAGATGAAGAGAGAAGACGGCGTAGAAGATGAAGAGAGAAGACGGCGTTGAAGATGAATGAAGACGGTGGCGTGCGTACAAGATGAAGAAGACGGTGGCATGTATGTTGGAGGAAGACGGTGGCATGGACAATGATGAAGAGGGTGAAGACGGAGCTTGCCGACTCGAGAGGAACGCGCGAAGACAAGGTTTGTGCTCGATAGGATAGTAGGTCGCAACATCGGAGAGAGCTCAAACCTTGCATGCATTGCATCGTGTTTCTTAGTTCTTCTTGGTTCTTATCCATGAGAAAAGTTAGAGATTGTGTTCATTCTCATGACAAGCTCTAGCTCATCGGAAACGGATTCCGGATGCATTGCATGTTGCATGTGCAAGGGTGATGATTTTCCCGATATACCATATTGAGAGGTTACACCTCTATGACCATGAGAAAATCATCACTCACTCTTTTGCATGTTTTCACCTTGTTTAGTGGTAGCTCTCGTCGTCCTCTTTCCGGCAAAATTGGTTTCACCTCAATCGGAGTTTCCAAGCTCGAGATATTGCCGTTTTCGTATCGCAGTTTAAAGAAAAAAAGGGAAGGGCGGTAGTACCGGTCAGGTACCGGTCAGGTACCGGTTTGGTCTCTGCGAGACAATGCATCTGGTCCGGTATTGACCCGGTACCGACCCGGTAGTACCGCTCGAGCGGTAGTACCGCTTGTGGTACCGCTTTGGGCCGATTTGGGCCGATTTCTGACCGTTTTCTGCGCAGTTCGCACGCGAGCGGTAGTACCGCTTTGGGCGCGGATCTGACCGTTTTTCAGCCCCAACAGTCATATTTCTGGGCCCCCTATATATACCTCTCTTCCACCTCCGACCCAACCACTTCTTCCCCTCCATTCTCTCTCCTCCATTGTTGACCTTGAGTTGTTTGATCCTCCTCTTGATCCCCCCACTATTTCTTGCATATTTTTGGGGGAAAGGATAGAGGAGATCTAGATCTAGAGCTTCACCAATTGAATCCCTCTCCAAGTGAGGGGATCTTGCTAGATCTAGATCTTGGAGTTTCTTGGTGTTTCTCCACTCTTTGTTCTTCCTCCCTTATTCCCCCAATAGCTTGTGTAGCTTTGTTGGAATTTGGGAGAGAAGAACTTGGGCATCTTAGTGGTGTTCTTAGCCATTGCATTAGGTGCATCGGTTTGGGTTCTCTCCGGGGTTTCGATCTCGTAGAGGGCATGTTCCCTTAGTGGTGTTCTTGCCTTAGTGGCCATCTTGCCTTAGTGGCCATCTTGCCTTAGTGGCCATCTTGCCTTTAGTGGCCATATTGCCTCTTGTGGCACCGTGTCTCCTTTGTGGCCTTGTAGCCTTTGTGATCCCATCGTCTTAGTGGCGTGGTGGTCTTTGTGGCGCTGTGGCCTTTGTGGAGTGTGTTAGCCTCTTGTGGCGCATTAGCATCTTGGTGACTTGGTGGTGTGTTGTAGCCTCTTGTGGCCGTGTACTTGAGAGCCTCCATGTTGTGGAGTTGCCTCAAGTCGATACTTGGCGTTTGCCCAAGCTTGTACGGGTTCGGTGACCACCCTCAAGTGTCCCTTAGTGGATCGAGGCTTTCCTTTGGTGGAAAGGCTCGAGGAGAATACGGTGGCCCTAGTTGGCTTCTTGGAGTGCCTCGTGCCTCCACACCGCTCCAACGGAGACATAGCACCCTTGGGTGTGAACTTCGGGATACATCATCGTCTCCTCGTACACCGGTTACTTCTCAACCCGAGCTCCTTTGCCTATGCGCTTTACATTGTGATATCTAGGCGAAGGGGCAGAGTCGGGGGGCGCCCGAGGGGCCCACCCCATAAGGCGGCGCAACCAGGGGTGGGGCCGCACCCCCCTATGGTGTGGCCGCCTCGCGTCCCCTCTTTGTCTCCTCTTCGGTGTTCTGGAAGGCTCCGTGGAAAATAGGACTGTGGGCTTTTGTTTCGTCCAATTCCGAGAATATTTCCTGTGTAGGATTTCTGAAACCAAAAACAGCAAAAAACAGGAACTGGCGCTTCGGCATCTTGTTAGTAGGTTAGTGCCGGAAAATGCATCAAAACGATGTAAAGTGTATATAAAACATGTGAGTATTATCATATAACTAGCATGGAACATAATAAATTATAGATACGTTTGAGACGTATCAGCCTCTCTTCTGATGAAGATTGCTTCATCACAACTGCATTCTGATAATAATGCAAAAAGAGTTAAACGATGAACTATGCAAACATGTATTAAGCATTGTCGATATGAGATAGTCACAAGTACTAAGCACAGACTTACATTATATCGTTGCATAGGCTCACCCCGGAACCTTTTTTGCCCTCTATCTTCTACTAAGGACTTCTTCATTACAACTACATTCTAGTAATATTGCAAACATAGTTACAACAGTGAACTATTCAAACATTTATTATGCAATGTAGATATAAGATAATAACAAGTTGCATAAATAAGACAATGTATGGAACTTGTACTAAGCACAAACTTACATCATAATGTTGCACAGGGTCGCTACAGATCCTTTTTTGGCGACTATCTTCTAATGATGACTGCTTCATTAAAACTGCATTCTGGTAATATTGCAAACATAGTTACAACAATTAACTATTCAAACATGTATTACGCAATGTAGAGATCAGATAACAGCATGTAGCAGAAATAAGCACAAGATAAGATAAGATGCATGTACTAAGCACATACTGGCTCGCTGCAGGTCCTTCTCTTGCGTGCACTAGTCGTGGTCAACATGCATGTCATTTTAGGTTCAGCCATCAAGTGAAATGCTAATCCTCCTGCTCCATTGTCCTTAATCTGTGTTTAGATATCACATTTAAGACCAAGTCAGCTGGTTTCAAATAACAAAAAACTTGAGCTGCCAAATGAATAAGCCAATATTTACCAGATATCAGATTAAAACCAACTAGATGTTGCTTTGCATGAGATACGAATTTCAGACATTCAGATTTAGAGTAGGGTAATGCCAAGGTTTTCCACATAAAGTAAACTGGCATTAAGAATGACCAAATGTCGGGTTCAAATCACCTTCGCAGTTGCTCCAAGACAAGCATATCAAATAGGCAGAAACATAGTAAAGCATGAATGGCATTGCTATGGCAGGGTTCCAAGTGTTAATCTCTTGCATAAGGAACAATGCATATAGGTTATAGATAATAACGGAAGTAAACTGCCAAAATTACCAACCAAGAACTCAGATTCCAACCTTCCCTAGCGTCCCCGCTGTTAATGTTGGATGTTCTAATAAGTGGTTCGCATGATCAATCCCTAGGAAAAATAACATTGAAAAGTTAGTCTACGATAATACAAAGACCAGACATGCACGCAGAAATAACTATATAAGCTGTGCGACAGGAGCATTCATGGAAAAAATAGCTATAAGCTAAAGACGAGGTATAAGAGCAAGCAGATTGGAAATGCACATAGCATGATTATAAAAGCAGTGTGAGAATAGCAGGCACGAGAAAATAGCTAGCGGCTAGCGGTGAGCTAATGACGTGGTATAAGAACAACCAGATTGGAAATGCCCATAGCATGACTATAAAAGCAGTGCGACAATAGCATGCAGTACAAAAATAGTTGGCAGCAAATGAATGGGTATAAGGCTATAAATATGTGGATGCACACAGGTGTCAGTAGAATGAACAGGATGGTAGCGACCGGATAATGCTTTTGTACACAATATTTAAACGAACTTCATGCGAAGCAACACATCAAGAAAGTTAATGGCATATGAGATCTGCAAATAACTACACAAAACATGGCTAAAGAAACACCGCGATCTAACGGGCCAGCGTACTAACCAAGCTGGCGGGGTGGACGGGGGCAGCAACTTGCATTCCAGTGGCGGCGAACGCGGGAGACGATGAATTGACCCTGTTTCAGTAGAAGCGGGCGTTAGTGAAGCAGATCTGGTTGGCTGGCAAGGGATTCGGTGAAGTTGATACAACCGCTGCGCCGAGGTAGTCGGTGGAATAGATCGGCTTCTGTGGGGGGGGGGGCGCGGTGAAGTAGACCCGGTTCCGTTGGAGAGGATCCGGTGCGTTGACAGGAAAGGCGTTGATTGCTACGCTGTGGATGAGGTCGGCGGTGAAGCAGATCCGTCGGTGGCGAGGTCGGCGGTGAAGCAGATCCATCGGTGGCGAGGGCGGCGGGGGAGCGGATCAGGTGGGTGGACAGCCAACACGATCAAGGCTACGCTGTGGAGGAGTATGCCGGCGGCGAAGATCTAGTACTGTAGAGAGTCAGAGCTTTGGCGTGTGAGAGTATTTTTGAGCTAATGGGGCAAATGGTTGGTGGGTGGGTGTGGGCCTGTGGGGAGGGTTCGGGATCTAGGCAAGATATTTCATTGTTACCGAATGAGCCCTCCATGGTCGGTGGGTTGTAGCTTCCGGACCAGGGTTAAAAGGGTAAAACTGGTCACGGGATTTTCGAATGGATGCGGCGGGATGATTTGGCGCGCGGCCGAAATTTTCAGTTTCAAGCTACGAGCAGAATGACAAAAATAATGTTCTTCCCCAGGGAGCTCTCATTTCTTCCTCTTCTCTTTCTCTCTCGAGTCTCTCCCACTCCCCCGGCTCCTCTCCCCTCTCTCCGGCGGCCTCGCCGGCCGGAGACGAGGCCGACTTCTCTCTGTATATTATACACCCTCCGAACTAAATTAATTGATTCAACTTTCCTTAGAAGTGTATGTATCTAGAGTAAAAACATGTGTGGATACATCCATATTTAGATAAGCAAAGTTGAGTCAGCTAATTTGGATCCGAGGGAGTTAGTGTTGTTGTAAGCTTAGATCCAGTGTTTCCCATGAGCAGAATGGCGCAATGGAGTCGGGGATCTCGTCATCGGCTTCAGATCTGGCCTATGGTGAATCTGGCGGATCAGATCTGGCGGATCTTGCCGGCCAAACCCCGATCGGTGCCATCAAGGTGATGGCGCTAACGGTGAGGCTTGCTTTGGTCGGTGCTTCAGATCTGGCCAATGGGGAAGTCAAGCTGCTAACGTTCACAAGCTCGGGGCATACGACGGCGTCATCCGTCTTGCCCGTGAACATCTTGGCCTTTCAGCAGCCCTTCTTAGATCCAATATGCCGTTGCTGAGGCCCTTCTTCTCCTTCGTCCTGGCAACTACCGGCGACACCGTCCCAAGTGGTGCGTCCCCGGCGACGGAGTTGCTGGAAAGGATGCGGAGCAGAGATCTGATGTGCGGTCGAGAAGGACTCGATTGATTTTCTTCTATATGTTTTGGGGTCCTTTTTGTAAAGTTGTAGGTCCTATTAGTTATTGTCTAGTTCTTTTGGACCTCTATGTAATTTTTTGGACTAGTTTCCATTTGCACCGATAAACTTGAATTTTGACAAGTTCACGGGAAAAAAATTCCTTTGCACATATGGCCTATCATGTATGAACATTCTTGAGATTTAAACTATATGTAATGGCCAGCACTTGCGCAAGGGGCTCGTCTAGTGCGCACTAGTTTCCATTAGCACCGATAAATTTGAATCTTGACAAGTTCTTGGAAGAAAAAATTGATTCACATATAGCCTATCATGTATGAACATTATTGGGATTCAAACTATACATAGATGGCCAACACGTGTGCAATATATATACCATGCATGCATATATTTGTATATATATTTGAACATATTAATTCTTGGGGATTTCAATCTCTCTCTCTCTCTCGATCTATCGTTGGTGGCCAGAACAACACACATATGCATGCACTTTATGTGCAAAGGCGCGGGTGCCTCTAATAATTCATGTGTGTGTGTGTGTGTGCATATTTGAACATATTCTTGGGGATTTCAATCTCTCTCTCTCGATCTATATATCGTTGGTGGCCAAAATAAACACATATATACGCATGCACTTTATGCGCAAAGGCACGGGTGCCTCTAATAATGTGTGTGCGCACTCGATCGATGATCCCTAAACCTTAAACCTTAAAACCCTAAAACCCTAATCCCTAATCCATAAACACCCTAAACACTAAACCCTAAACCCTAAACACTAAACCCTAAACCCTAAACACTAAACCCTAAACCCTAAACACTAAACTCTAAACACTAAACCCTAAACCCTAGACCCTAAACCCTAATTAACCCTAACCGTAACCCTAATTAAACCCTACATATATAGGCCAACGACAATTAATTGCGCATCAAGCATGCGACCAACTAATTAGCGCTGATAAATTAATTAACTTGAATTTTGACAAGTTCTCTCGAATGAAAACACATTTGATTAAGTTGTCTCATTATATATATATATATATAATTAGTGTGCATGCGCGCATGGAATACCTTGCATATCATTCGTGCATATATTTCAATATATATTTGAACATATTCTTGGGGATATATATATATACTTCAATCTCTCTCTCGATCTATATATCGTTGGTGGCCAAAAAACACACTTATATATGCATGCACTTTATGCGTAAAGGCGCGGGTGCCTCTAATAATGTGTGTGTGCACTCCCTCGATGATCCCTAAACCTTAAACCCTAAAACCCTAATCCCTAATTAAACCCTAAACGTACACCCTAAACACTAACCATAGACCCTAAGCCCTAAACACTAAACCCTAAACCCTAAACACTAAACCCTAAACCCTAAACCCTAACCCTAGACCCTAAACCCTAAACACTAAACCCTAAACCCTAACCCTAAACACTAAACCCTAAACACTAAACACTAAACCCTAAACCCTAATAAACCCTAAACCCTCAACAATAAACCCTAAACCCTAAACACTGAACCCTAAACCCTAAACACTAAACCCTAAACCCTAAACCCTAAACCCTAACCCTAACCCTAAACCCTAATTAAACCCTACATATATAGGCCAACGACACTTAATTGCGTGGGTGCCCCTAATAATGTGTGTGCGCACTCGATCGATGATCCCTAAACCTTAAACCCTAAAACCCTTGTTGGGGGGATGACCCCCGGTATGCCAAAGGCATGCCAAACCGGATAGTTTAGGCCATCAGGATACCGGTTTAATGTTCATACCAGAGCACAAAGATAAGAGTTTGGCTAAGTAAAGCTCCGGTATCCCCAAGAGGGGTATACTGGAACCGGGTAGAAAAGACACCGGGATACCGGAAAGAAGAACATGTCGGCAGGACAGGTCAAAGATTCTCTCCAGAGCTAGAGGACAAAGATGAGCTAAGCGAAGTAGCTTTAAACGAAGGCCTGACGATAAAGAGGAGGATGACGATGAAAGAAGCCGGAAGACGTCAGCCTCCCTGATTAAAGAAGACCCCGGTGTCATCTATGATTAAAGTAACTTTGTAAAGTAGTTTGTCTAGTCAAAGATGCCATTAGGGTTTCTTCCTCTGTAAGCCACCCTCTCCCCTATATAAGGAGAGGGGGCACACCCGTACTCGGGAGGAAGCGAGCAAGAAGTAAGTAGCGACCAGAGTTGAGCAGAAAGAGAGAGATCTTGTAAGCACAAACCTGTAACCTGTGGAGATCAGAAAAGAAGATGATCTAGAGCGAGTTCTTCCTTGTGTCTTTCTTCTTCGACCTCTAGCCTTGGCTAAGTTCTTGAGGAAACCACCCAGAAGTTCATCCCATCTAATCACAAACCCTCCCCCGAATCCTCTAGCGTCCATTCGGCCCCAACTTAAGCCATCCTATGGCATCTGTCTGTTCACCACGACGATAGTTGGTGCCCACCGTGGGGCATGAAGTGGCGCTTGCAGGAGTTCATATTCGGGCGGGCATCCTCGAGTTCGCCGGCGAGCGGACAGTGTCTGCGCTCGTCCAGCGCCTCTACTCCATGGACTTCATCAACGACAACGCGGGCTGCTTCGCCAACGGCGGCATCTTCCCCAAGAACGGCCGCATCATCGAGTTCGGCAGCCACCGCGTCTACTTCGGCACCGTCCCTATGCGCCAGCGCCTCTCGCCGGTGCTGGTGGCACCGGACCCGCCAAGGTGGCTTTGTGCTGGCTGCGCCGCCGGCAGCGTCGAGGTAATGATGACCGGCGTGGTTGGTGCAGGCAAAGAAGCTGTGGATGAAGGTGCTGGTCGTGCGGCTTCGACCCGTGCGGCCAAGCCACCGCTGGAGCGCGATGCTGGCGCTGCGGGAGCATCATCCGCACCACCGGCAACACCACTCCAAGCAGCGATGAACGTGCTGCAACGCCCATCGCGCAGAACATCGACCCGGCAAGGCTCAGGCGGAGCTGGAGCGCAACGCCGAAGCTGCTCGCGAACGGCGCCGACATCGTCCGGGCGCAGCGCGAGCTGAACCTAACCCTACGTGAGTACAACGCTGCCCATGGCTTTGCTTCTGTTAGCGCTCATGCTGCTAGGATACCGGAGAACCGGCTTAAAGCTCGCAATCTAGATCAGGATTTGCGTAAGGAAGTTCTTGCCGGCAAAAGTACCTCTGCATCTGTTAGCATCGTAGAGAAACCTAAATACAGTAGCCCGGATAAAACTATAAAAGCTGCTAAAGCTGCAGTAGAGCTATGTGAATCTCTTTCCGGAGATGCTTTGGCAAAATAGCAAGAGCGTGTTAGAGAGCTGCTGGAAACTATCGAGCAGCAGAATGCTGAGCAGCTGGCTAAGCTGAACAAGGCCGCGGCCTCAAAATCCGCGCGTTCAACAAAGAATGCCGGAAGCAAGTCCCATGGGCAGGCCTCGTCCCCCCATCCGGACAGAAGGACAGAAAGAGAAATGAACGCACAGCAGATGACTGTGTACGATCAGGTTCTTGCCGGAAAACAACAAGCCGGGCAACACGATGCCGGTGGAAAAAGCCAAGGGGCAGATCGAGGCTACGCCAAAGGAGGCTATGCCGGAAACAATCATGCCGGTAGATATGAAACCGGGGAAAACTATCAAGCTGCAAGGGCAGCGTATGATGATGAGGAGATGCCTCCACCAAGGTACCGGTAGGCAAGGGCCGTGGTACCGGAACGCTATGATGAAGCTGACTCGACAAGATTCACCGCTTACCGAAATCCTTTGGGAGAGCGCGTGGGAGAAAGACACCTGCCAGAACGGGATGCGAGGCACCGTCTGGATAGAGTGTATCTGTCTGAAATGATAGAGGCAGAAGGTCCTCCGGGTCCAAAGTGCTTTGGCCCAAGGATCATGAAAGAGCAACCACCGGTTCGCAACTTCCAGTTGCCCCGTGACACCAAAACATACGATGGCACCACTAAGCCGGAAGATTGGCTCGCGGACTACGTGACCGCGGTATACGTCGCTGGCGGCGGAGGATGTGTAGCCGGAGGAGGAAACCGGCGTTGGGCCGTGAGGATTGTGCCAACGTTTTTAGTGGGACCAGCAAGAATCTGGTTAAACAACTTGCCGGCTGGAAGCATAAATGGCTGGTTAGACTTTGAGGAAGCCTTTGTGAGTAACTTCAGTAGCACCTACCGAAGGCCCAACAGGCCTCAGCAGCTCGCTTTGTGCGTGCAGCGCCCGCAGGAAACAGACCGGGATTACCTGACCCGGTGGAACTCCATTAGAAACTCTTGTGAAGGAGTGATAGAAGCACAAGCCATTGCTTGGTTTAGCCAGGGATGCCGGCGAGGTTCGCCTTTGTGGCAAAAGCTGCAGCGAAACATGCCAACAACTTTGGCGGAGATGATACGTGTGGCGGATAACTATGCGTTGGGAGACCCAATGCAACCGGCGGTGCAAGCTGAGCCGGAACAGTCAAACCCGCCTCAGCAGCGCCAGGAACAATACCGGGACAACCGGAACAACAAAAGAAGGGAAGATTTCCCGATCGAAGGTACGCTCCAGCAAGTTGCTGCTGTGCAAGAAAACTCTGATGCCAGCGGCAGCCAGAGGCAGAAAACCGGATCACAGCCATGGGCGGGTCCTAAGAAGCAATGGGTCGAAAAGAAACCCTGGGGCCAGAAAAAGAATTGGCAAGAACCCGTAAAATACACCATGGAAGCCGCCATGGATCAACCTTGCCGGTGGCACACGCCGAACCCGGCTCACCCATCAAACCACCTGACGAAGGATTGTTCTTGGACCAAATACTTGATGCAAAAGGGAGCAGTAAAAGATGCGCAAGCACAAGGGTGCACCACCATGTTGCCACCGTCACAAGATATGCTGCGCCAGCAACAACTACCACCACCACCACTCACTGGAGCAAATGCTTTACCGGTACAGCCTCAGCCAAACAGGCAGCAGTACCAGCAAGTCAATCAGGTGGGAGAAGGCTATGGCCAACCACCTCCACCGGCACATAGGCATCCCCAATGGGCCTGCCAAAGATAGTACCCGGGGTTTATTGAAGGCCCACTACCCGAAGAATAAGAAGACTCGGAAGCCCAAGATATTGTTAAGGAAAGCTAGAATTGTAATAGGAAGCATTATTTGTAATCTTGCGGGAGGAGTTAGAAACCTTCCCGGACTCTGTAACTTGTACAATACGAATCCCTCGGCTCCGCCTCCTATATAAGGGGGAGTCGAGGGACAAAGAAAGCATCGAATCATTGTTTCTCAACCCCTAGTCTCATATTAGTCGAGTACTTTTCGGCTGAAACCTTCGAGATCTACTTGCCCTCTACATCCAACTAAACCCTAGTCTACAATCCGTAGGCATTGACAAGTTAATACCTTGTCAATTGGCGCCGTCTGTGGGATCTAGAGGTGACAAGGAGCTGATCTCGATGGCACGTTCAAGATCGTCGACCTCATCAGTAGCAAGCAACATCATGGAGAGAGGTAAACAGATCGAAACTGGTCTTGTTGATTTTATTCCTCACCCGCCCTCCCGTTTGGATGCATATGCGTATCTGGAGGAGCCCATGAAGATGACGTTTGGAAAGTTCCACTTCCGCGTCGAGAAAGAAGGAGCGTATCGTCTCGAAGTTCCGATCTCGTCGGGATTATCGGCGGTTGGTCCTGATTTCTCAAACTCAGTATCATCCATCGAGTCAAACGACAAGGAGATTTCGTCGCCACGCTTCATCGGCAGCAGGGCAAGCGAAAAACTCGCCAAGATCTTCAGCGACATGTCCTTCGAGTCATCTGCGGACTCCTATATAAGCGATGATTCAAGCGACACCGATAGCTTCGACTTCATCGACAAATCCATCTCTATTGGGAAGGTCTTCACCAATCTCTATGATGGTGTCACCAAACCAAGCAAAGTGAAAACTCCAAAATATCACCAAGTTTATGCCATTGGAGAAGCAAGTCGCGATCAAGAGGAAACATCGAGGCTTTCGACGATTTGGGAAACCCCTATGTCGATCCCTCAGATCTAAGGAGAGGTTTGGGCACTAAATATGTCGGTGCTACGGTCGAAGAACTGCAAGCTTATCAATATAGACTCGCCCGAGCTGGAAGAGAATTGGAAAAACAGACAGCTGCTTTGAACAGAAGAAGGGAGGCAGCTTCCGCATCAAGCAGACGACGAGCGGAATTAAGTCGACACTCAGAAACTTCGGGAGATAGTCACAGAGAAGCTCGGAGGAGAGCAAGATCTCGGCTGCAAAATATACCGGAAGCTGAAAGAGAGACTCTAATCCAAAACCTCGACATGTCCTTTATGTCAATCGACACGAGGGGGAATATTATCCCAAAAACACCGGAAGCAGGATACATGGCGACACAAGCTTTCATCTTAGCGTCCAGGCCACCTCCCGGAGATCCAAGAGAAGCGTTGTACAACATGGCCATGGCAGGATGTGGAGCCATGGGAGCAGCGTTCACAGCTA
Source organism: Lolium multiflorum (assembly GCA_030979885.1). Classification (NCBI taxonomy): domain Eukaryota; kingdom Viridiplantae; phylum Streptophyta; class Magnoliopsida; order Poales; family Poaceae; genus Lolium; species Lolium multiflorum. Next base: position 74,053,040 of record CM061753.1, on the reverse strand, counting down.
CACCTCCCGAAGGAATTGCAAGGCAAAATAGTCCGAGACCTACCGCAGCAGTGCAAGATCCACCAAGAGCAAGTGGAGCCAGAGACACAACAACTCAGGCCAGAGTTGATAGAGCGCGACAAGAAAGAAGGGAACGTCGGCATTCACCAGAACTTGCTGAAGAGGACATGTGTGGACTTCCATGTTTCACACGACGGGTCCGAAAAACTCGAGTTCCATCAGGATTCAAGCTACCCGATAGTTTCAAGAAATTCGATGGCCTGCAAGACCCCGAGGATTGGCTAGTGGATTACCTCGAGACAGTAAAATTGATAGGTGGGACCAGAGCGACAGCCATGCAGAGCATCCAGATACATCTGAGCGGAGCCGCCAGATCATGGATAAAAAAGCTTCCCCCAGGTTCCATCGACAGCTGGGAAAGTTTTGAGGACGTGTTTATCAAGAATTTCCGGTCAACCTGCAAGAAACCTGCGACACTAGAGGAGTTGAGGTCATGTCGACAAAAGCATGATGAATCAATGAGGAAGTACATCCAAAGGTGGAACATCATCAAAAACTCAGCAGAAAATATATCTGACGAAAGAGCGATAGATGCATTTGTTGCAGGAGTTCGACGAGGAGATTTCGTGGAGGACTTGGGGAGGACAAACCCAAGAACAGTATCAGCATTAATGGAAATAGCAAACAAATGGGCAGATGGTGAAGATGCGGTACATAACAAATGACATAGGTCCCCAGAGGAAGATCGCAGTCGAAATTTTCAAAATAGACGCCGATTTCCCCGTCAATTTTCAAGTTGCGATGCACCTGGCCAAATATCGGCTGGCTTTCGGGAAACAATGGAGGAAACAGTAGAGATGACTACCAGAGAAGTAATGCACAGCAAGGCGACAAGAGAGACAACAGGCAAAATAGCGGGCCAAGGTTCCAGAGACCTTTTGTGTCCCCCGAAGAGATGATGAACGGGCCGTGTCAGATGCATTTCTTTCTCGATAGCAATGGAAAAAGACAGTCAGGACACTTGCAAAAGGATTGCCGAAATTTCCAGGCAATGTTAAGATGGGCAGGACATGCAAATGCTCAGGCAGCACACAGAAATCCTCAAGGACCTAGGAGTGAGATTCACTTGCCACCTCCTCCCGCGATTACAGATGAAAATCGACATCAGCTCAGAATAGCGGCAGCACCTGCTCCACCGCCCTATGTCGATCCTAACTCTAACGGAGCGGTCTCGATGATTCAGAAAGGCAGGCCATCCAATAGAGCTCAGAAAGTAATCTCGCGACAGGTGTTTATGGCAGAGAAGATGCCACCACCAACAGTCGAGTACCTAAACTGGTCAGGGCAAGATATTGGCTTCACAATAGCTGATCATCCACAGCAAGTTCCTCGACCAGGGCAGTCAGCACTGATCTTACCAGCAGTAATTGCGGGATTCGATGTATCTCGAGTATTCATAGATGGCGGCAGCAGTTTAAACCTTATGTACGCAGATACGCTAAGGAAGATGAATATTTCCCTCGCAAATTTGAAACCAACCGACACACGTTTCCACGGCATCACACCAGAGAAGCCAAGTTACCCATTGGGAAGATCAATCTCGACGTTCAGTTTGGGACCCGAGAAAACTACAGGATAGAAAGGTTGGAATTCGAAGTTGTGGATTTCCCGTCGCAGTATCACGCTTTGTTGGGGCGACCAGCGTACGCCATTTATGGCATACCACATTACACGTACTTGCTTTGGAGGTTACCTAGACCTAAGGGACCAATCACAGTCAAAGGAAGCTTTGCGCTGGCCGATAAATGCGACAAAGATTTTCATCGACTATCAGAAATCTTCGGGATGCAGGCAGAGTACGCAGCGTCAAGGCTCATGACTGATTATGATGTGCTGCCAGACGTAGGGAGGCCCAACAAAGAATCAACTTTCAACACCGCTAAAGATTCTAAGGAAGTACAGATCCACCCAACCGATCCGAAGAAAACGACATCCATCGCGACAAACATGGACCTCGCATAGGAAAGCGCGCTCATCGAGTTCCTCCGTGAGCACTGGAAAATCTTCGCATGGTGTCCAGCCGACATGCCAGGAGTACCCAGGGAACTTGCCGAGCACCACCTAAACTTGGATCCTATTGCGAGACCAATCAAGCAACCTTTGCGGCGTTTTTCGGAACCAAACCGCAAAGCCATGCTGTCAGAAATTGATCGACTTAGAGAAGCTGGTTTCATCAAAGAGATATCTACTGAGGCCACTTGGGTAGCTAACCCAGTGATGGTGCCGAAGAAAAACACGAAAGTCCTTCGCATGTGTGTCGACTTTACGTGCCTCAATAAACATTGTCCAAAGGATCACTTTCCCCTCCCAAGGATCGATCAGATTATCGACTCCACGGCAGGATGTGAACGTCTTTCCTTCTTGGACGCATATTCTGGTTACAACCAGATCAGATTAAAAGAAGATGACGAAGCCAAAACAGCGTTCATCACACCGTATGGCGTATTTTGTTACAAAACAATGCCCTTCGGGTTGAAAAACGCGGGAGCAACATATCAACGGATGATGCAGAAGTGCCTAGCAACACAGATTGGGAAAAATGTACAAGTGTACATCGACGACATCGTCATCACATCAAAAAAGGGGGCAACATTAATCGAGGACTTGAAGGAAACTTTCGACAACCTCGACAAATTTTGTCTTAAGTTGAATCCGACGAAATGTTCTTTCGGCGTCCCTGCAGGAGAACTTCTCGGGTTCCTAGTCTCAGCGAGAGGGATTGAAGCAAATCCCGAAAAAATCCAAGCTATCGTAACAATGAGGAAGCCAACAAAGTTGAAGGAAATACAGCTAACTGGGCGAGTCGCAGCTTTAAGCCTTCGTCGTCAAACAAGGAGAAAAGTTCATTGGAACGAAGATGCAGATAGGGCCTTCGAGGACCTCAAACGGAAAATTTCGACACCACCAATTCTAGTGGCGCCAAAAGAGAAAGAACCGCTCCTATTATATATTGCGGCTACACCTCAGGTGGTCAGCACGGCGCTAGTTGTCGAAAGAGAAGAAGAAGGAAAACTCCATGGAGTGCAGGCCAGTATATTTCATCAGCGAAGTATTATCGCCTTCAAAACAGAGGTACCCGCAGTACCAAAAGCTAGCATATGGAGTATTCACAACCGCAAGAAAATTACGCCACTATTTTTCGGCGCATCCGATAATAGTGGTCAATGAGGCGCCTTTATCCAACATACTCAATAATCCAGAAGCTACGGTCGTGTCTCCCTTTGGGGAATAGAACTTTCCGCTCGGGACATCACGTATGAAAAAAGAAAGGCAATAAAGTCACAAATTCTACCAGACTTCATCGCAGAGTGGATGGAGTTGCAAAACACAGGACCTCCGGATTTATCGAGAACCTGGACTATGAACTTTGACGGGTCCAAAAGGTTAGAAGGAGCTGGAGCAGGGGTAATACTCATATCACCTGAAGGCGACAAATTGAAATACGTCCTGTGGATGACGTTCCCAAACGCATCTAATAATGAGGCAGAATATGAAGCCCTTATACATGGGATGAAGATGGCGAAAGCCTGCGGCGCAACTCGACTAAAAATATTTGGCGACTCACAATTGGTAGCTCAGCAAGTCATGAACCAATGTGATGCGGTCAATGATAGCATGGTGGCGTACAAAGAGATGTATAATGAGCTGGAGAAACTATTTGACGGATGCGAGGTAAACCATATCAGCAGGTTGAGCAATGATGAAGCCGATGTTCTTGCAAACATCGGGTCGCAGTGCCTCGCAATTCCCCCAGGTGTGTTCTGGGAAGAGATAACAGAAAGATCCACGAAGCCGAAGAAATTAACAAAGAAGGAGAAGAGCGAGAAACCCTCGGGGGCTGCGAAAGAAGCATTGGAAGAAGAAGAAGAGGAACAGGATCTAGTACTGATGGTGCAAATCCCATGGATGCAGGCGTACATATCATACATCCTAAGAAAAACAATACCCGACGATCCAGTTGAAGCAAGGCGAGTTATTAGGCGATCCAAAGCTTTCACGGTGGTCAAAGGGGAGTTGTACAAGCGAAGTATCTCGGGTGTGTTACAAAGGTGCGTTACACCCGAAGAAGGAAGGATAATTCTGAAGGACGTACACGAAGGAGTATGTGGTCATCACGCAAGCAGTCGAGCTATTGCAGCCAAGGTTTTTCGAGCAGGATTCTACTGGTTGACAGCGATTGAGGACGCGAAGGAAATAGTGCGAACTTGTGACGCATGTCAGAGATTTGCCGCAAAACCTCACTCTCCGGCAGCAGAATTAATGCCAATACCCTTATCTTGGCCTTTTGCTCAATGGGGTCTCGATATGGTGGGAAAATTACACAAAGCTTCGCCAGGAGGATACGAGTACATGTTGGTTGCTGTTGACAAATTCACCAAGTGGATAGAAGCAAAGCCGATAAATTCACCAGATGCAGCATCAGCAATAAAGTTCGTGAAGGGCATCGTTTTTCGATTTGGAGTACCTCACAGCATCGTCACAGACAATGGCAGTAACTTTACGTCAAAGGAGTTCAAGGCGTACTGTGCAGAGGTAGGCATCAAATTGCACTTCGCGTCAGTTGCACATCCTCAAACCAATGGTCAAGTCGAGAAAGCCAATGGTATCATCTGCAATGGCATCAAGAAACGCTTGTTAGGACCACTGGAAAAAGCTCGACATACCTGGCCAGAAGAGTTACCAAGTGTGTTATGGAGCATCCGAACAACACCAAATACAGCAACACAGGAGACCCCGTTCTTCCTAGTCCACGGAGCAGAGGCAGTACTGCCGATAGAAATAGAGCACGACTCCCCCAGAGTCACAGAGTACAACGAAGAAGTTTCCAGGAAAGCATTGGAAGACGACGTCGACGCACTCGGCGAAGCTCGAGACGAAGTATTGTCAAGGGTAACTAAATATCAGCAGGACCTAAAAAACTACCACAGTCGATGTTTGCGACCAAGATCCTTTCAAGTTGGAGACTTAGTTTTGCGACTCAATCAAGAGCGCACTGAAAAACTCGAGTCGCCATGGCTTGGCCCTTACGTCATTACGGAAGTAATCGAAGGAGGAGCGTACATGATAAAAGACAAGAAGACAGGGGTTCCCGAGAAAAACCCCTGGAACGTGGCACAGCTCAGGCGGTTCTACGCTTAGAGTCGAAATATAGTCCTCCTCTGTAAAAATACAATGTACTGAAACGCCCGCGAGTTTTCAGACGCACTCTTTTCCTTTTCGGGGCACCGAGTGGGACCGGAAAGGTTTTTAATGAGGCGGGCTCGTGGTGCTGCAATATAATAAAGATAGTTGAGATATACTTCTTATTTTTCGACACGCTCGGGGGCTCAATGCCTTCAAGTTACAAAATATATACAATATAGATAAACTAGACTTACCGAAATATTTCGCCTTGGTACAAGAATACCTCGCCAAATAGAACATCGGAAGCTAACAACTATAAATATAGTGTACTCGTCAAAATATTATTGCTTTGGTCTGAAAACCTCGCAACAAAAATATAGAACGTCACCACCAAGACACTCGGGGGCTCGTGCCCATTGATAGCGAAATATATATACCTTCTCGCAATAAGAGAAAAATCTTCGGGATAACAAAATAGTATAAGCTCCAGCCAAAGGCTCGGGGGCTTGACGATCAAAAATAGAAACAATACATACTTACAGAGTTGACAACTTTACAATATAGATCATGTTTACAAAGACGTATCAATGGTGAAACTACAGCAAGAAAAAGGAAAAAACCCTCAATGGATACCTAGCACATGGTCTATGGTTATTCGTTCATTGGAAGGACGAGTACTATGCTCGGCATAGCTAACCTTCACAAAGAACTCAGCATCCATCCGAAGAAGTTCATCCATCATATCTTCGGCTACAGGAGTCACCAGATCATCAATCTTTCTCATGTTTCTCTTTTTCTTCGACATTTTAGCCAGGCACGTGGGAACAATTTGATTCATGGGCAATTTTGGATAGCAAATCTTTATCATCATCATAGCAAATCTTGCGCCAGCAGAGAGTTGAGCCCGCACAAAGCCATGGATTCGAGGAGCATCTCGAAATTTTTCCATTAATGCAGGAAGAGTTTCTGGCATCTTGTTGCGAGGGAACATGGTTCCATAAACTAAAAATAAAGTCTTCGTACAGAAGTCAAGGAAGTCACGGACCTGAGCCGCGCGATCTTGGAATCTGACAATTTGGCGGGTACGCTCAGGAGTAACCCAAAAGTTAGAACCATGTTGTGCAGCCAGTCTGAGCAGAACATTGGCTCGAGCTTCAACACGTTGATCTTCGGCAGCAGTATCCAAAAATGAGCCTGGTACAGCAAATAAATTGACAAGGAAGGAAAAATAGCAAAAATAACATCCAGCATGGTTATGAACAGGAAACATACCTGTCATGTCCAGGCTGGCGTCAGTCATTAGCTGAAGCATATAATTTTCTCGAGAGGAAGCTTCGGTAGCCTCAGCAACAGCAGCATCCTTTGCAGCAATGGCTTCTTTTGCCTGTTGAAGAGCAATATTCTCTCTCTCGGACGCTTGTCGAGATTGTTCCATCATCACAAGAGTTTGTTTCTTCATGGATTGGAGTTGTTGGCGCAATTCTTGCAAATCTTGCGACAAATGTTGTCTTGAAGAACCTTCGATGAAGTTATCATTGACTAGTGTTTTCTTCGAGAAGGAGGAAGCAGGAGAAGTATCGGCAGAATGAGGATTGGCAGAGTAGTTATCAAATATCAACTAGAAAAGAAAATTCCAATATCAAAGGATTGCACAAGACAGAATTCCATTGATCTTCAAGAAATTTACATGGATATTACAGAAGGAGTTCTTCAAAAGGACTACTAAGGTAATTGTCGCCAAAACTAATATGGCGACAATAGCTAAAGAAACAGGAAAAATAAAAAGAAGGGGCATTCAACTAGACCTCCGGCTTTGATGAGCTAGGAGTTGAAGATGGCTTGATCCCGAGATAGGACAGGATTTTCTTCGTGTTGGGCTTTGCCGCCTTGATCAACGATCGCCATTTTGTCTGCTCTATCTGTTCTGTGTCGCCTACTTTCGCCCAGTCGATAGTTTGTTGGCTATCAGCGACCAAGGCAACAGTGCTTTCAACAGCGACCTTCATATTTTCCTGGCGCACCTTCAGCCCAAGATCTTCTGGCGGATTAAAGCACTTGGAAAGAGCAAGGAAAGTTGCGGGTTCCTCTTTCTTCGGGAAGAAGTAGGGGAAGAGTCGCGACAACCCTGCTTTAGCTTGATCAATGCCCTCGCGTGCTTCTGTTCCATGAAACTCAAGGAACGAAAGGGCGTCAAGAAGAGGATCATTGTCGGGATCTTCAAGCTCAAATTCTTGAGATGTTTTACCTGTCAAGATAAAAACTTATTGATCAACAAACGAGTGAAGGAAAGAAAGTCCAAAGGATGTGAAGTGGTTCAGATACTTACTGACAAAGCGACGGTTTTGCGACCTTACGCGTTTAACAATCGCTTCCTCGCGAGCAGATTGTGCGGCTATATGCTCGCTCAGCGAAGTCTCGGCATCGTGAAGTTTCTTCTTAAGATCTTCGACACCAGCAGCATCGGTCTTGGCCTTGTCAGCCTCTGCTTTAGCTTGAATAGCATCTGATTCGGCCTTCTTATGAGCCTCTTCACTTTGCTCTAATTTTTGAGCAAGTGTATTGGCACGCTCGTTGACCTCCGCCAGTTTTTCTGCCAAGAAAGATAAAATTTAGTTAAAAACATCGACAACAAAGGAGTAAGAAGGCAAGGGCAAAAAGAAGCAGCAAGGCATTACCTTCAGTCTTACTGGCATTCACGGTACCCAATGAATTGGGCACCGATACGAATAAGCTCTTTGATCATAGGCTGTCAAAGAAGGACAAAGAAAAAATGTCGATATGGGAAAAATATGATGGCATAAAGAAGCAAACAGAGGAAATATAGACAGTGACAAGAAAATTAAGAACTTACATCATCCAAGAGAGGGTTAGAGGAGCTACTCAATTGGAGAGTAGGCTCCGGATCCCTTGCCCTTTTTGGTGAAGGGACAAGGGGGCTTGAAGGAGGTGTAGGAACGCCGACGTTTTGTTGAGGAGGCGAGGATTCCTCTCCTTCAACCGGCGTCTCCGAAACAACTAGAGTATGTGACGTACTCGTTCGAGCAGCCACATCAAAAGCTGGTACTTCTTCCTCATCATCACTGCGATTAAATGTGGCAGCGTAAAAAAAACAAGATAGACAAAAAAATCTTCGAGTACAAGAAAAAATAAGGGTGACTTACGAACTGATGAGGGCCTCGAGGTATGGATCATAAGCCGCCTTTTGACGTGAAGGAACAGTTTCTTCGGCTTTGGAGGTGCCGGAATCTTCGACATCATTCCTCTTCCTTTTGTTCTTTGGAGAAACAGCAGGAGGAGGAGATTGTGCCGATGCAGTGCCTTCAGAGGCAGCCTCCTTTTCATAAGATCCCGCAGATTTTCGAGAATCTGCGGGTTCATTCACAAAAGAGGGGGCATCTTGGTTGTCGTTGGTTGTCGTGGTATCGTCACGGCATATGCCATAGGGTGGCTAATCGAAGTGGTTCCTGAGGGATCTCACGGCGGTATCCGGATGCGGGTATGGGCACGAGCGACACGGCGACGTACCCAGGTTCGAGGCCCTCCGATGGAGGTAAAACCTCTACTCCTGCTATGAGTGTATATGATGATCACACAATACAATGGTGCTCCTAGAGCTGTGTCCGGCTGCTCCTGGGAGGCTAAGGGAGACGATGGTCTCTCTCTCAGGCAGCGCTAAGGGTGGAATGAAGTAATGATCGATCCCCTGCACGAGAGGGGGTAGTGCGGCTTATATAGGCACCGGCACTTTACATATAAGACCCTATAGTTTACTGGCCGGCTTGGCCGGCTCCGGCTTCCGCTCCTTCCCGAGGCGGTGACGTCAGGAGCCGTTGAGGCATCGTGGCCTGTCCCATCCGGCTGCCACGGTCAGCGGTATGGAGAGGGTGTCCCTGTCGCCGTCAGCCACTGTAGCCAGTACGGATCGTCGTAAGCCCTGACGGCCTGTCCGGCGCATGGCACTATTGCTCCACAGTGCCCCGCGTTTTACGGAAGATGGAGTCAGCGTGGACTTTAGGAACCCGGATCACCAACCCGGTTCCTTCCAGTGCAAGACTCGCCAGCCTCGAGTCGGTCTGAGGTACAAACCCCGTCGGATATGGCTTGTAGAAGCCGGCCCAGCTACAGCATTGGTGGCCGTAGCCAGGCCGACTAGGACCTAGAGCCAGCCGGCTTCCGACCAGCCGGCCACGGCGCCGGCCGGCTGCTCCTCAGCCGGCCTTGCCGCGAGCCGGCCAGTGGCCAGCCGGCTGCTCCGCGTCCATTGCCCTATCCCGGGTCTTCCCCCCGACATTAGCCCCCGAAGCTGGCAAGGTCCTGCGTTTAGAAGGACCTAGGCAGGTTTTCCTGGCTTCTCGAATATATTTGACGGCACTTGGAGGGGCCGACTGAGAATTTCCATTCAGCCGGCTGCGCCCTCATCCGGCTCGTTCCTGCCGGCTGCTTCTAGCCGGCCGCTTTTTACACTTATGCAGCTTTTGCTTTCTCGCAAGTTTTGATGGCGTCTCCGCCTTGCTGATGACTTTTGGTCCGAGTTGAACTTATTGTCCGGCTCCGGCTTGCGGCGCGCCGGAGGACGGCGACGGCGACGAGGAGGTGGACGCCGGATCACGCCGATCCGGCTGACCAAGCCGGCGACCAGGCCGGCGACGACGACCTGCTGCAGGCGCCTGATCTAGGCGGCCAGGGGGAGCACAATCCGCCCCCTTCACCGGAGCAGCAGGAGGACGAGGAGCCGGCGACGTCCGCCACGGGGCCAATCCCCGCCGTGCCCCTGCGCACGAGGCCGCCCAGCACCACGGCGACTTCGGCGCCCAAGGGCACGAAGCGAGTCGGCTCCACCGCCGCCTTGGAGGCGAAGGCGAAGAAGCAGCGCCGGCAGCAGCCGAAGAAGGTTCCGGAGCAGGCCGGGTGAGTTCTCTTTCTCTTTCTTGTTTGATTCCTTTTCTTTCCTTACTTTTATGCTTATCTTCTCTCTGTTTATCCGGCTAGGGCTCCCATCAAGTTTGCCCAGGGCGGCGGCTCCCGGCAAGCTCCGCGCGTTGTGTCGCCACTTCCACGCCAGAGGAGGGAGCAGACGCCGCAGCCTTCCTCGCGCGCACCTACGCCGCCGCGGCCTGCGGGTACTCCGCCTCCCGCAGGGGCGCCTTCCTTGCCGTGCCGCTGGCCTGCGCCTGATCGCGGCACGCGGGTCGAGCCACGCGGCAGCCGACGCTGGACGACATGTTCCCGCGCCGGACTCGCTTTCTGGACCCGCCGCTGGGGCCGGCCGGGGCATGCCGCCTTCAACCGGAGCCGGAGCCGCAGTCTGCACCGCCCGCGACGGGAGCCGGAGCCGGCAGGCTGCGCCGCCTGCGCCCGGAGCCGGAGCCGCCAAGCGTGGTGGTGCCGGACGAGAGCCCGGAGGGGCACCCCAGCGCCGGAGACATCGCGCCGGGCCTTCGTGATGAGCGACGCGCCACCGAGCCGACGACGGAGGAGCGGCCAAAGGAGCCGGCAAGGGACGAGCCGCGCGACGAGGGCGCCGACTCGCGCGCTGGTGAGGACGGAAGCCCCATCGGCGCCGCAGCAGGGCCTGCACGTGGCCAAGGGCGCCTTCTTCTGCATGTGCCGTCCGCCTCCGACTCCAGCCTTGGCTCGGCTGCCACTATGGAGCAGGCGTGGCTCCGCGCCGACTCCTACGAGGTGACCAGCCGGGAGGGGAACCCCGGCCAAGCGTCGGTGGAGATGTTCTTCTCCAGCCTGCAGGCCAACCTCAAGGCCAGGGCTGCCGAGACCGCGGCCAACGTCGCCAAGGTGGAGGAAGCCGGCAAGGTGAGCTTCATTTGTTTTTGACCTGGTTATTATCCTGGTAGCCCTCCGAGGCATGGGCCGGCTGCTCGGAGCCGGCCCGGGTTTCGCCTGTCTGACTGACCTTCTTCTTTCCTTAGGCTGTGATGGACCGGCGCACCACTTTGTAAATCGCGCCGTCACCCATTACCACAAGGCCAAGCTGGACCGGGCCGACTTGGCCCGCGAGCTGGAAGCCGTCAAGGGTAAGTTCTTGCTTCTTCCGACTCGATGTCTTCTTTCTTTTTAGTCTTGGTTGGCTGACGTTTCTTTCCGGCTGCCTCGCAGTTGAAGCCGCCAAGGTCCCGCGGCTGGAGTCGGATCTCCGGGTTGCTCGCGCCCAGTGCGCCGAGAGCGAGGAGGCGGGCCGATCTGCCGCCGCCAAGCTCAAGCTGGCTGAGCAGGAGCTGACGCGGCTGCGCCAGCTGGAGCAGAACCACCTCACCGAGCTCAACTCCCTCAGGACGGCGGAGAAGGAGAAGGTGGAGGATCTGAGCCGGCGGCTGACGGAGGTGGAGAAGCAGCGGCTTGCGCTGCAGGAGGAGGTCACCGCCAAGTCCACGGAGCTGACGGCTACTGCCAAGCACTGGACGGATGAGATTGGCGCGCTTGATCGCGGCTTGGCGGGTGAGTGCATCTCTATGTTCCTTTCCCTTTGCCGGCTTTCGGCTGTCGGCTGCCGGCTTTCGTTGGCAGCCGGCAGCAGAAACTTCTGATTTCTTCGCTATCTCATCTTCGGGCTGGTGGCAGTCGGTTCTTGCCGGCTGCCGCCAGGCTTTTCCTTTTGGCTTAGGACTTCGAAAATTTGCATTTTTCAGCTTATTTCGGCTTCGATGATTTCTGACTTGCTTCTTCTTGCAGCGGCCTTCCCGGAGACGCAGGACGCGGCTTTGGCAGCCGTTGGCGTTGCGCGCGACTCCAGGAGGCGGGAGACCGGCGAGGGCAGCTCAGAGTACTTCTCCATGGAGGACTACCTGGCGTCCATGGCTGCCCGCGTCGAGCCCATCACCAAGCTCGGCTGGGAGCTCCGGAAGGCGGTTGAAGAGCTGGCCCGATGCTGTGGCCCGGGAGGCGGTGCCGCAAGACATCTCCAGCCTCACCTCCCTGATGGAGCGGGCGCCGGATCGCTTCCTCGACTGGAAGGAGTCGGCCACGCGCGCCGGTGCCGACATGGCGCTGTCCTTCGTCCTCTCCTGGTACAACGAGGTGGACCTGGGGCAGCTCGAGTTCCGGCGAGCCGGCGTGGAGGACAAGCTCCCAGCCGAACACAAGGCCGCCCGTCTTGCCCGAGCCAGCGCCATCGCCGACTTCGTCGACAAGGGCGCCTTCGTCGCGGACCCGAACCCTCCTCCATCCGATGAGGATTACATGGAAGATGAGGAGGCGGAAGACGCGCCCGAGGACGACCCGGCAGCCGGCTCCGCTGATGCCCCTCCGGCTTAGTTTACCTGCTTTTCAGTTGTTCTTTTGCCAAGACAATTTATTAAATCCCCGGGATGCCGGGTGCAGATGTATGAATATTATCGCCTTTTAATTATGTCACACTTTAGTGTGTTTGTTAATCATTTGTGTGCCGAGTTGCTTTCTTTCGACTCGTTCGCTTTTTCCCATCCGCCCCACTCTTTGGCTGTGCTCTTGCCGGTCGTACGTCCGACTTGCGATCCGTCGCCGGATCAAGAGCGGGCCGCTGGGTGAGGCCGACAGTATTTCAGTCGAACGAGCTGAATTCGGCAATCCGGCACTTATATGAAAAGTTGCAAGTCAACTCGCTTTTACTCTTTCCCTTAGTCGTTTTTCGCGTGCCGGTTCCCTAGGCCTTACTCCCGCCAGCCGGACAGCCGGGTTGCGGTCTGTAGCTGGATCGGAAGCCGGCTGTCGGAAACCGGATCACGTTACTGAGCCGACCGCGTGAGAGGGTTCAAGCCAATTGGCGAAACAAGGTAGAGTACGCGAAAAACTTGTCGGAAACGGCGCTCTCGGCGCATGCTTTTTCATAGCTCACAAAAGGGATACAAGGGATACATACATTCCTGCTCTCATGTGTAAAATGGGCGGAGTAACCTGACATTCCAGGGACGTTTAGTCTCCTCGTCAGCCTTGTCCGGCTTGTTTTTCTTAGCCTCTTGGGCATCTATGAGATAGTAGGAATCATTGCCTACTGCCTTGCTCACGATGAAGGGACCCTCCCATGGGGATGACAGTTTATGCTGTCCGGCTGTCCGCTGGATCAGCCGGAGCACTAGGTCTCCTTCTCGGAATGCTAAGGGCTGGACCTTCCGGCTGTGATAGCGTCGGAGGCTCTGCTGGTAGATAGTAGATCTGGACGCAGCCAGCAGCCGGGCCTCTTCGACCAGGTCAACTCCATCTTCGCGAGCTTCTTTGGCTTCGGCTTCTGTGTAGAGCTTGATCCTTGGCGCGTCATGCTCGATATCAGTCGGCAAGACGGCTTCGGCCCCGTATACGAGGAAAAATGGTGTGAAGCCGACTGAGCGGTTTGTCGTTGTGCGCAGGCTCCACAGCACATTGGGCAGTTCTTCAATCCAGCAGCCGGCTGCTCGCTCGAGCGGCTCCACCAGCCGGGGCCGGATGCCGGCTAGGACTAAGCCGTTAGCCTTTTCCACTTGTCCGTTGGACTCTGGGTGTGCCACAGAAGATAGGGCCATCCGGATCCCCATTTCCCCGCAATAGCGAGAGAAGATGCCTTGGGAGAAATTGCTGCCGTTGTCGGTGATGATGCTGTGGGGGTAGCCGAATCTCACAATGATTTCCTTGAGGAATGTGACGGCTGTGGAGCCATCCAGCTTCTTGATTGGCTTGGCTTCGATCCACTTGGTGAATTTGTCAATCATCACCAAGAGGTGTGTCATGCCGCCTCGCGCCGTTCTGAATGGGCCTACCATATCCAAGCCCCATACGGCAAATGGCCATGTGATGGGGATGGTTTTCAAGGCGGAAGCCGGCTGGTGTCTCTTCTTTGCGAAGCGCTGACAGCCGTTGCACTTCTTCACCAACTCTTCTGCGTCTCTGAGCGCAGTCGGCCAGTAGAAACCGTGCCGGAAGGCTTTGGCCACTATGGCTCTGGATGAGGCGTGATGTCCGCACTCTCCTTGATGGATTTCCCGTAGGAGCTCAATCCCTTCAGCCGGCTCGACGCACCGCTGGAACACCCCACTTACGCTGCGTTTGTACAGCTGGTGGTTGATGATTGTATAGGCCTTGGCCCTTCTCTCAATCTGCCTGGCCTGGACTCTATCATCAGGCAGCACACCGTCGGTGAGGTAGGAGAGGAATTCTTGTGCCCATGAAGGTACGCATCTTATCTCGAATACGCTGACCAACAGGGCCTCCTGCGTGGGAGCTTCCGGATTCGACTGCATGGTCGCCGGGTTCGGCTTGCTAGCCGGCGGGTTCGGCTTGCTAGCCCCCGAGTTTGGCGATGAAGCCCCCGGGTTGGACTGAGAAGTCCCCGGGTTCGGCATGGTAGCCGGCGGGTTTGGCTTGTTAGCCCCCGACTTGGGCGATGAAGCCCCCGGGTTCGGCTGAGCAGCCCCCGGGTCAGCCGGCACGAATATTGAATCCGAATCCGGTGACGGTATGATGGACGGCTTCTTGAGAACCGCCAAGGCGATGCCCGGCGGAATGGCTTGCCGGGTTGAGCCAATCTTGGACAAGGCGTCAGCCGCCTCGTTGTTTGCTCGTGGCACGTGGTGGAATTCGCAGCCGTCGAAGAAGCCGGATAGCTGCTGGACATGGAAGCGGTATGAGGCCATGTTGGCGTCCTTCGCGTCCCAGTCGCCAGATGCTTGCTGTATAACCAAGTCGGAGTCGCCGAAGCAAAGTATGCGACGCACGCCAATCTCCTTGGCCAGCTTCAGCCCATGAATGAGCGCTTCATACTCCGCCACATTGTTGGATGCGGCGAAGTGGATCTGCAGGACGTAGTCCAGCCGGTCTCCCTTGGGAGAGGTGATGACGATGCCGGCTCCCAAGCCGTTGCGCATCTTCGAGCCGTCGAAGTGCATCTTCCAATGTGTGGAATCCGGCACAGGCGGCAGGTACTGCATCTCAGCCCAGTCGACGAAGAAGTCCGCGAGGATCTGCGACTTGATGGCTGTGCGTGGCTCGTAGAGGATGGTGTGGGCGGCTAGCTCCAGGGCCCACTTGGCAACCCGGCCGTTGGCATCCTTGCTGCCGATGATTTCCGCCAAGGGTGCTGTGGCAACCACCTTGATGGGGTGCTCTTGGAAGTAGTGCTTCAGCTTCTTGGCCGCCATGTAGACGCCGTAGGTGACCTTCTGGTAGTGGGGGTAGTTTTGCTTCGACTGGGAGAGCACTTCGCTAAGGTAGTAGACTGGGCGCTGAACCAGCTGCTGTCGGCTTCTTTGCGCTCCACCACCAGGACAACGCTAACCACTCGGTTGGTGGCTGCGATGTACAACAGCATCGGCTCCATTGAAGCCGGCGTTGCAAGGATTGGCGCGGTTGAGAGCACGCGCTTCAAGTCACGGAAGGCTTCATCCGCCTGCGGTGACCAGACGAACTTGTCCGCCTTCTTCATCAATTGATACAGGGGCAGTGCCTTCTCCCCCAGCCGGCTGACGAAGCGGCTCAAGGAAGCCAGGCAGCCAGCGAACTTCTGGACGTCCTTGAGGCACTGCGGCAGTTCCATCTTCTCCAGGGCACTGATCTTGTCCGGGTTGGCTTCGATTCCTCGCTGAGAGACGAGGTAGCCAAGGAGCTGGCCAGACGGGCCGAAAGTGCACTTGGCCGGGTTGAGCTTCATCCGGAATCTTCTCAGATTGGTGAAGGTTTCTCTCAGGTCATCAAGGAGGGTAGTCGTCTCCTTGGTCTTTACAACGACATCATCCACGTATGCGTGAACGTTTCTGCCGATTTGATCCTGCAAGCATTTTTGCATGCACCTTTGGTAGGTGGCGCCTGCATTTTTCAAGCCGAACGGCATAGTCGTGTAGCAGTAAGCCCCGTACGGGGTAATGAACGAAGTCTTTATTTGATCAGCCGGATTCAAAGGAATCTGGTGGTAGCCTGAATAGGCATCTAAGAAAGACAACAGTTCACAGCCGGCAGTCGAGTCTATAACTTGATCTATGCGCGGCAGGGGGAAGGGGTCCTTCGGGCACGCCTTGTTCAGGCTGGTGTAGTCGATACACATGCGCCAGGAGCCGTTCTTCTTCAAAACCAGGACCGGGTTCGCCAACCAGTCCGGGTGCAGCACTTCCATGATGAAGCCGGCAGCTAGGAGCCGGGCGATTTCTTCACCGATGGCCTTCCTTCGTTCTTCGGCGAAGCGCCTGAGAGGCTGCTTCACCGGCTTGGCTTCAGGCCGGACGTGGAGGTGGTGCTCAGCCAACTCCCTCGGCACACCCGGCATGTCTCTTGGAGTCCATGCGAAGATGTCCCGATTCTCACGGAGGAAGCTGGTGAGCTCGCTTTCCTATTTCTTGCTCAAGCCGGCACCGATGGTGACGTACTTGTCCGGCTGAGCCGGGTCCAGCAGGATCTTCTTGGTGTTGTCGGCCGGCTGGAAGTGAATCGTCCCAGCCGGGTTGCCCACACCGGCATGTCCGTCTGCGCGGCTTGGCGAGGGCGACGGCGTCGTGGATGAGCTGCTTCTCGGTGGCGATGACCAGCGTCTGGCCATCTTGAGCTCTGCATGGCAGTCCATGGAGCGGCGATAGTCGCCGGCTACGGTGATGACCCCCTTGGGGCCAGGCAGCTTCATCTTCAGGTACCCATAGTGGGGCACCGCCATGAACTTGGTCAGGGCCGGCCTGCCCAGGAGCGCGTGGTAGGGACTCACGAGGTCCACCACCTCGAACTCGATTCTCTCGGTGCGGAAGTGGTCCGGCTTCCCGAACATCACCTCCAGCGTGATCCGGCCAATCGGCTGGCAGCAGTGGCCTGGCACGATGCCATGGAAGATGGTGGGGGTGGGGCGCAACTCGGCCTCTTGGATGCCCAGCTTGCGGGCGGTGTCGCGGTAGAGGATGTTGATGCTGCTGCCGCCGTCGATGAGGACGCGCGAAAACGCACGCTGCGCCGGGTTGTGCCGATGGTGGGGTCGACCATGGCGTAGCTGCCCGGCTTCGGCAGGACAGCCGGTGTGTCGCGGCGATCAAAAGTGATGGCCTGCTCTGACCAGTTTAGGTACTGGGGGACCGGCGGTATGACCGCGTTGACCTCGAGGGAACGGCTCTGCTGGCTCGTCTTGTCCTCGGGCTCGGAGGTGAAGATGATGTAGGTAGCATCTTCGGCCAGATATCGGCCGCCATGGTGCACTTGGTTAGCCTCGTGGTGCTCGAGGTTGGCGTTCTCTGCGCCGGCTTGGCCACCCGGCCCGCCGGCTGGTGGGGGTGGGGGTGGAGGCGGGAGGGGTTCACCGCTTGTCAGCCGCTTCATGAAGTGGCAATCGCGGGTGAGGTGGTTGGAGGGGTTCTTGCCGCTGTGGTACTTGCACGGCGAGTCGAGCATCTGCTCGAAGGTGTACTTCGGCTTCCACCGCCGGTCTTGCTTCTGGCGGCGGCTGCCGCCTGCCGCCGCGTGTCCGTCACGGCGGCCACGTGGGCGGAACCGTACCGGCGGTCCGGCTGGTCGCTGTGACGCTTGCCGCGGTAGTTGTCCCGCCGGCTGCCATGGAGGCGCCGTCGCCGGCTTGTGCTCAGCCGACTTGTGGTGGTCCCTTTGGAGGGAGCCGGTGCTGGGTCAGCCGGCGCCTTGCCGGCTTCTTCAGCCAGCGCGTATTTGTCCGCGATGGCCATCAAGGCGGCCATCGACTTGGGGTCGCTGCGGCGCAGCTTGTGCCACAGCATGGTGTTTGGCCGGCAGCCTCCCATGAAGAAGCTGATGGCCTGGATCTCGTGCACGCCCTCGCAGGAGTTGCGCATCTCGCACCAGCGCGTCAGGTACGCGCGATCCGTCTCGTCCGGGCCCTGCTTGCACATCTCAAGCTGCTGAGGGCGACCCGGCTGGCGGTAGGTGCCGGTGAAGTTGCTGACGAAGGCCTCTTCGAAATCCAGCCAGCCGTTGATGCTGCCGGCTGGCAGGTTGTTGAGCCAGGTGCGGGCGGAGCCGACTAGCATCAGGGGGGAGTAGCGTACCGCCCAACGCTTGTTGCCTCGAGAGATGCCGACTGCGGTGGAGTAGTCCTGCAGCCAGTCCTCCGGCTTGGCGGTGCCGTCGTACTTGGGCGTGTCGCGGGGGAGCTGGAAGCCGTCGAGCACGGGCTCGTTGGCGATGCGGGGCCCGAAGCACTTGGGGCAAGCCGGCGCCTCCTCTTCCGCGATGCGGGATTCGACCAGCCGATCGAGGCGGTCTCTGGCGTCGGTGGGCTCGATGCGGGGGCCCAGCCGGGAGCGTGCCGGCTGGCGTGTGCCGGCTGCTTCTGGAGCCGGCCGGTGCTGACGGCGGGGCTCGGAGTCTTGCTCCTGGTTCCGGCTTGGAGGAGGCCGGCTGCGGCTGCTGCCGCTCGGCTGGTGGCTCGGCCGGCCCGAGCTTGCGTGCGTGGCCCGGGAGTCACGGTGCCGGCTTGGTGCTGGGGAGGCGGACTCGGCCGTGTCCCTGGCGCCTTCCCTGTCGTTGCCTGCAGCGCCACGAGCGTGAGAAGCTCTGGGGGCATTGACATACCTGGGGTCGGCCGCCTGCTTGTTGGCTGCGTTGAGCAGCTCAGTCACCCGCTTGGTCTGGCGGCGTAACTCTTCGCCCTCAAGGCGGTTCAGCTCTTCTGCGGCGGCTTCTGCCGCGCGCATGTTCTTGTCGGGGGTGTTGTAGACGGGTAGCTCCGCGGACAAAGTCGGCGAAGGAGCACCGTCGCGGGCGATCTCAGCGCCAAGGTCGCGGCCCCTGCGGCGGATCTGACCGGCTCGGCTGGGACCGTCGCCGCCTGGAGTGAGGCCGTGGGCGCGGTTGTACTCGCGCTGGGTGATCTCCATCTGGCGCTTAGCAGCAGCCAGTTCTTCGGTTTGCTTGAGGAGGAGCTGGCGGTGCGCCTCCAAGTCCGCCTCGATGGCGGTGGGGTCGGCACCAGGCGTGAGCGGGGTGCTCAGCTTTGCCCGGACTGCATCCAGCCGGGACGGTGGTGGTGGCGCTTTCGGGCCCGAGCCGGAGGCGTTGGGGTCGATGTTGCGCTCCAGGTTGGGGCCGCGCATGCGCGGGTTCTTGGTGGGGAGCTCGTCGCCAGCCATCATGACTTGCACGACGGCGGGGCTGGCGGGAGCGCTGCTGCCGGCTCGCGGAGGAGGGCTTGCGCAGCGCAGCACCTGCCGCGGGTAGCGCGGTGGTGCGACGGTGGCGACGTAGACGTCGTGGCCGCCGAAGGAGATGACGCTGCCGCCGGCTGGGAAGGGCCGGTCGGCGAAGCAGCCAGCGTTGTCGCTGACGCAGTCGAGGGAGCCGAATCTCCAGATCAAGCCTGAAGCGACTCGCTCGCCGGTGGTGATGGTGAGGCCCGTCCGGATGAAGACACCGGCCGAGGATGCTGAAGGCCCCACGGTGGGCGCCAAATGTCGTGGTATCGTCACGGCATATGCCATAGGGTGGCTAATCGAAGTGGTTCCTGAGGGATCTCACGGCGGTATCCGGATGCGGGTATGGGCACGAGCGACACGGCGACGTACCCAGGTTCGAGGCCCTCCTATGGAGGTAAAACCTCTACTCCTGCTATGAGTGTATATGATGATCACACAATACAATGGTGCTCCTAGAGCTGTGTCCGGCTGCTCCTGGGAGGCTAAGGGAGACGATGGTCTCTCTCTCAGGGCAGCGCTAAGGGTGGAATGAAGTAAGAATGATCGATCCCCTGCACGAGAGGGGGTAGTGCGGCTTATATAGGCACCGGCACTTTACATATAAGACCCTATAGTTTACTGGCCGGCTTGGCCGGCTCCGGCTTCCGCTCCTTCCCGAGGCGGTGACGTCAGGAGCCGTTGAGGCATCGTGGCCTGTCCCATCCGGCTGCCACGGTCAGCGGTATGGAGAGGAGGTGTCCCTGTCGCCGTCAGCCACTGTAGCCAGTACGGATCGTCGTAAGCCCTGACGGCCTGTCCGGCGCGTGGCACTATTGCTCCACAGTGCCCCGCGTTTTACGGAAGATGGAGTCAGCGTGGACTTTAGGAACCCGGATCACCAACCCGGTTCCTTCCAGTGCAAGACTCGCCAGCCTCGAGTCGGTCTGAGGTACAAACCCCAGTCGGATATGGCTTGTAGAAGCCGGCCCAGCTACAACATTGGTGGCCGTAGCCAGGCCGACTAGGACCTAGAGCCAGCCGGCTTCCGGACCAGCCGGCCACGGCGCCAGCCGGCTGCTCCTCGCCGTTTTCGAGAGCCTGCCGGTTCATTTGCAAATCCGGGGGCATCTGGTTGTCATCGGTGACAACGGCCCTTTCCTCGACTTCTCCACCTTCAGGAAGGGGAGGAAGCGAGACAAGATTTGGGTGGTCCTATATAAAAACAGGGGAAGATGTCAAAAAAGGAGTTACAAAAAGATAGCAAGGCAATAACAAATCAATCGACAAAGTTTACCTTGGGAAGCGCATTGGTGGCGCTGTACGGTTTTACACGACAAGAAGAAGGGACAGAATCTTTTTTGCTGAGAGAGGAGATTTTTCGGACAAGCTTTTCTAAGTCCTTGACCTCCAAATCCGCTGACAACCGATCTGCGTCCTCGTCGCCAGCATACTTCCAGAGAGGGTATTTGCGAGCCTGAAGAGGCTGCACTCTGGTTCTAAGAAAATACGTTGTGATTTGAATACCTAACAATTCTTTGCCGCGAGTATTTTGCAACTTATGGATGCGAGTCATCAAGGCCTCTGTCGATGTTTTTTCTTCCTCGGTAGCCTCTGCATCCCAGGAGCGGCGGCGAAGGATTTTCTCGGCACCATCGAAAGGAGGGATGTTGTCTTCAGCACATCCATGGTTTTCCTCCTGAATGTACAACCACTTCTTGCGCCACCCTTGAACTGAGTCAGGGAGTTTGACGTCGAAGTAATTGACTGTGGGGCGAACAGAAATAACAACGCCGCCTATATTATAGGCAACATTGGGAGAGCCATTGCGGCGACAAAAGAAAATGCGCTTCCATAGCGCCCAGTTAGGCTGGACACCAAGGAAGGCCTCACAGAGGGTGATGAAAATGGAGATATGGAGGATAGAGTTGGGCGTGAGGTGGTGAAGTTGAAGACCATAAACAAAAAGCAATCCGCGGAGGAAAGGATGAATGGGGGCGGAAAGACCGCGGATGAGATGGTCGACGAAACTTACCCGATACCCCATTGGAGGGGTTGGGTAGCTTTCTTCACTAGGGAAGCACAGCGCCTTGGGCTTCTTGCTAATCCCCAGCTTCTTCAAGAGATTGATGTCCTGGGTGGAAATTTTGGACCTTTCCCACTCCGCGCTTCCCAGATCTACGGCAGCCATTGACGATTCAGGCGTGCTGTGCTTGATCAACCGACGCGGTGGCATCAACAATGGCGCAGGAATGCAGCTTGGAGAAGATGAGCTTAGGGAATTGAGGGGCGCAGGAGGAGGTTTTGCAGAGGAGAGTAGGAGAACGGCGCGAGCGGAAGTGCTCGAGGAGGAAGAAGGAGATCTTATATAAAGGTGAGGCGAAGCGGCGGACCGTTGGATGGAAAAGGGGTGCGGCAGATGATAACCACGTAGAAACAAGGGTAAAAAAGTATTTTAACACTGGAGAAGTTACGGTACGTGCGCCAGGAAAAGCGGAGGACGTGTGTCCCCCACCTACACGACGTGTCAAGATAATGGATAATTTGGGCCCGCAAGGCAGCGGGAGAAAACTTCTCGCGATTTTCGGATTCGCAATCGTGGCTATCGTCAGCAATAACGTCACCTTGTCAGAGAGAAAAATTCGACTCAACAGCGGCATAAAAAGGCGACATGCAAAAATATTGGAGAGCCTTTGATCAAATACAAGTTTTTGATCAAATGCTCGGGGGCTACTTTGAAAAAATGAAAAGATCAAGAAAGACAAAATAGAAATGGCATGAGCCTATGATCAAATACAAATATTTGTTCATAGCCTCGGGGACTACTCCCATCGGGAGCGCTGTTCGCGCACCCGAGAAATTATAAAACTTCGGGAGAGAAAGAAAATATAGCGGCATAAGGCATGGAGCCTACAACCAAGCACAAGTTCTTGGCTGTAGCCTCGGGGGCTACTCCCATCGGGAACGCTGTTCGCGTGCCCGATGAAGTTATAAAAAAGAAAGAAAGAATAAAAAGAAGAAAGATAGAAGGGCAAATGAGTATATTTCGAGTTATAAATAACTCTGCATATACTCCCATCGGGAGAGTAATATAAGTCATCTTTGACTCAATAAAATGTGCCATTCCAACAGCCGAATAAGCACTCGACAATATATTCTCATAACGCCAAAAGTTGCGATCAATTTCTGAATGCCGCAAAACTTTGTGAAGGTAAGACCCCAGATCCGTTCTGTGAGGCGTGGCGCCGTCTCTGACGTCGTCGGTTTGTTACTTTATCCGTATCAACAGATACGAAGAAAAATCCTAACGGACGCGTTAGGTACCCGATAAATATGATTGGGACTCGACAGGATGGTAAGACCTTAAGCGGCACCTGTCGAAGTTTACA
This sequence comes from Lolium multiflorum, assembly GCA_030979885.1. Classification (NCBI taxonomy): domain Eukaryota; kingdom Viridiplantae; phylum Streptophyta; class Magnoliopsida; order Poales; family Poaceae; genus Lolium; species Lolium multiflorum. The sequence goes on along the minus strand of CM061753.1, from coordinate 74,030,401 downwards.
CCAGTATCCCGAGATCATGTCCAGGGACGTGATTTTGAAGTAGGTTCTTGCGGATTGCCACTAGAGCAGTTAACTAGTACCTGATCCGTCAGATGAACTAGCCCCAACTACCATTATCCCTGTACAATATAGAAATTTATGTGAAGAAATATAGAAAAGTTTTAAATTGTCGAGTAAAAATAAACAGTGGAGATTTTCCCTGACTCTACGATTCAAGCAAAATCTCGGGGGCTACTGACATAGGCATCCCCAATGGGCCTGCCAAGATAGTACCCGGGGTTTATTGAAGGCCCACTACCCGAAGAATAAGAAGACTCGGAAGCCCAAGATATTGTTAAGGAAAGCTAGAATTGTAATAGGAAGCATTATTTGTAATCTTGCGGGAGGAGTTAGAAACCTTCCCGGACTCTGTAACTTGTACAATACGAATCCCTCGGCTCCGCCTCCTATATAAGGGGAGTCGAGGGACAAAGAAAGCATCGAATCATTGTTTCTCAAACCCTAGTTTCATATTCGTCGAGTACTTTTCGGCTGAAACCTTCGAGATCTACTTGCCCTCTACATCCAACTAAACCCTAGTCTACAATCCGTAGGCATTGACAAGTTAATACCTTGTCCACCGGCACCTTTGGGCCGGAATGTTTATGAGGATCCAGACGTGTGCTGTGTCGTGTTCGTCACTGAGCCGACAGACAAGCAAAGCCTACGTCGCCGTTCCATGGAAGTGAACGCGGTGATGCCGGCAGTACCAAAATACATGCTGTGGTCAGATCAGGAAATCACCTGGTCATTCAAAGATCACCCCAAAATCATGCCGAACCCGGGTGGTTACGCTCTCGTGGTGGACCCAATCATGAAAGGGCCAACGACTCGCGTCAAATTCAGCAAAGTGCTGATAGACAATGGGAGCAGCATAAACATAATGTACCGGCACACCATGCATACGCTGGGCATAACAGAAAACATGCTTCAGCCAACTCGTACAACGTTCCACGGAATCGTTCCGGGTTTGTCTTGCGCACCGGTAGGAAAAGTTCGGGTGGACGTATCGTTTGGAGGACGTGACAATTGCCGGGTTGAAAACATTGAGTTCGAGGTGGTGGACCTAGATAGCCCGTACCATGCACTGTTGGGGAGACCGGCACTGGCAGCCTTCATGGCCTCGACCCACACGGCGTATCTCAAGATGAAGATGCCGGCACCTCGTGGACCCTTAACTGTGGTGGGAAACTATAAAGTCTCACTGGAAACAGCATCTGCCGGATCAAACCTAGCGGAATCGCTGGTGATCGCAGAGGAAAAGAGAAGGATGCAAACTGCGGTTGCGCTGGCTCAGTCCTCACAATTGAGTTTAGCGGCAATGAGTGGAAGCTTGGGCTCACCGGCATTCAAGCCAACGAATGAAACAAAAGACATTGTGCTGGATCCGGCTTACCCAGAGCGCACCGTTCGTATCGGTGCCGGCCTCGATCAAGCATAGGAAAGCGCGCTCATCAGCTTCCTCCGTGAGAATCGGAATATCTTCGCCTGGTCTACTGATGACTTGGTGGGTGTTCCGAGGGAGCTGGCTGAGCACTCTCTAAACGTCCGGAAGGATGCCAAGCCGGTGCGACAACCTTTGCGCCGGTTCGCTGAAGATAGGAGGAAAATTATCGGAGAAGAAGTGACAAAACTGCTGGTTGCCGGATTCATTGTGGAAGTCACGCACACTGAGTGGCTGGCCAATCCGGTAATGGTCGAAAAGAAAAAAGATGAGAACCTGGAGGCAAAAGCTCCAAAGGTGTGGCGCATGTGCATCGACTACACCAACCTCAACAAGGCTTGCCCAAGAGATCCTTTCCCTTTGCCGCGGATCGATCAAGTGATTGATTCAACTGCTGGGTGTGAGTTGTTGTCCTTTCTGGATGCGTATTCCGGTTTCCACCAAATCCCCTTGAAAAAGGAAGATCAAATAAAAACTGCGTTCATTACCCCGCACGGGGCTTATTGCTATGTCACTATGCCTTTTGGTTTGCGCAACGCTGGTGCAACGTACCAGCGCTGTATGCAAAAATGCTTGTTTGATCAAATTGGAAAGAATGTGCAAGTCTATGTGGACGACATTGTGATAAAAACTAAGGTAAAAAACACCTTAATTGACGATATCCGGCAAACATTTGAGAACCTAAGACGGTTCCGGATGAAACTTAATCCGGCAAAATGCACCTTCGGTGTCCCTGCCGGTAAGCTGCTCGGCTTTCTCGTATCAAGCCGGGGCATTGAAGTGAATCCGGTAAAAATCAGGGAAATAGAAAGAATGACTGTCCCACGGGAACTAAAAGATGTGCAAAAGTTTACCGGAAGCTTAGCATCACTAAGCCGGTTCATAAGCAGGCTAGGAGAAAAGGCTTTGCCGCTCTATGCCTTAATGAGAAAATCCGATACGTTCGTCTGGACCCCACAGGCAGACGCAGCGTTCAAAGAGCTAAAAACGATGCTAGCCACTGCACCAATACTGGCTTCGCCGCTGGAAAGAGAGCCCATGTTGTTATATATAGCAGCAACTAACCGGGTTGTGAGTGTGGTTGTGGTAGTAGAAAGAGAAGAGGAAGGAAAAACCGTCCAGAGGCCGGTATACTACCTGAGCGAGGTGCTCTCCCTCTCAAAGCAAAACTACCCACACTTCCAGAAAATGACTTATGGCGTATTCATGGCCGCCACCAAGCTCAAGCACTACTTTGAGGAACATCCCATGAAGGTGGTGAGTGAGGCACCCATCTCCGATATCATGTGCAACAAAGATGCTAGCGGCAGGATTGCGAAATGGGCGATTCAGATATCACCATATGTACCGGTGTATGAAAGAAGGGATGCCATAAAATCACAAGCTTTAGCTGATTTCTTGGCTGATTGGGCAGAAATGCAATACAAGCCCCCAGACCAGAGAATAGAGTACTGGAAAATGCACTTTGATGGATCCAAACTCAAAGAGGGTCTAGGCGCCGGTGTGGTGCTCACCTCACCAAAAGGAGATCATCTCCGGTATGTTTTACAAGTGCATTTCAGGGCATCAAACAATGTCGCTGAATATGAGGCTTTGATCCATGGGCTTAAGGTCGCAAAAGAAATCGGTGCACACCGGATCATTTGCTATGGAGATTCAGATCTTGTGGTACAACAATGTTCCGGAGATTGGGACGCAAAAGATGCCAACATGGCCTCGTACCGGTTTCACGTGCAAAAGATTGCCGGATTCTTCGAAGGGTGTGAGTTTCACCATGTGCCGCGTGCAGAAAATGAAGCCGCGGATGCTTTGTCCAAGCTGGGCTCGTCCAGGCAAGAAATTCCTCCCGGAATAGCCTTAGCACACTTAAGAGTACCATCGATCAAACCGAGTCCGGAGTCGGAGTCAATTTTTGTACCGGAATCACATGTTGTACCAATGGATATCGACGAAGGAAACCCGGGGATTGTCCCGGTAAGCTCGGGGACTGCTCCGGTAGGCTCGGGGATTGCTGTGCTTATACCGGAAGAAGCAATGCTGGTGGATAGCATGGACATAGACGTACCGGTGTTCCTGGTTCGGGAGGCACCATCATGGGTTAAACCTATTAAGGAATTCCTGATCAACGGCACCTTGCCGGTTGACGAAAATGAGTCTAGAAGGATCCAGAGGAGGTCCAAAGCTTACACCATCATCAATGGCGAGGTGTACAAGAGAAGTGTTACCGGTGTCCTCCAAAGATGTGTGGAACCAGAAGAGGGAAAAGAAATGCTCGAGGAAATTCACCGAGGAGAATGTGGGCATCACGCTTCGTCAAGGGCGCTAGTGGCAAAAGTGTTCCGGCATGGGTTCTATTGGCCAATGGCCTTGGAAAATGCGGAGGACCTGGTAAGAAAATGCAATGGGTGCCAGAGGTACGCCAAGCAAAACCACACCCCAGCATCCGGTTTAAAGACCATACCACTAACTTGGCCGTTTGCCGTTTGGTGCCTGGACATGGTTGGCCCATTCAAAACCGCAAGGGGAAACATGACCCACATCTTGGTTATGGTGGATAAATTCACCAAATGGCTAGAAGTGAAACCCATTGCAAAATGCGATGGGCGCACAGCGGTGAAGTTCTTAAAAGATGTGATTTTGCGGTATGGCTACCCACATAGCATTATCACTGACAATGGCACAAACTTTGCTCAAGGTGAGTTCAAAAGATTTTGTGAGGACAACAATATCCGGTTGGATTTGTGCTCAGTGGCACACCCACAAGGCAATGGCCAAGTTGAAAGAACAAACGCTTTGGTACTTTCCGGTATCAAACCAAGACTCATCGATGCGGTGGAAAAGTCGCCGGGGTGTTGGCTCGATGAGCTACCATCCGTACTGTGGAGTATAAGAACAACTCCAAACCGGTCCACCGGATACACTCCATTCTTTATGGTTTATGGAGCAGAAGCGGTCATACCAACCGACATTCTCCATGATTCACCAAGGGTGCAACTCTATACCGAAGAAGAGGTAAAGGAGGCCCGAGAAAACGATGTGGACTTGCTAGAAGAAGCAAGAGAATTAGCTTTGGCAAGAACAGCCATTTACCAGCAAAACCTCAGACGCTATCACAGCCGGAAGGTTAACCCGAGGGTATTCCGAGAAGGAGACCTAGTGCTACGCCTAGTGCAGCGCACTGAAGGCCGGCACAAGCTTTCCCCCCCATGGGAAGGACCTTTCATTGTGAGCAAGGCTCTCCACAATGATGCCTATTACCTGATTGATGCACAGGAATGGAAGAAAGGAAAGGCGGACAGGTCCGGAGAGGAAACCAAGCGTCCGTGGAATGTAGCTCTGTTGCGTCCTTTCTACTCTTGAAGTTGTGGTGTAAGAAGTTCCTTTTTGTACCTTATTTGCTATGAATAAAAGATGTCGGAACCTCGAATGAGTCTCGGGGACTACCCCTACTAAGGTTGCATGTAACATGTCTATTTTTTCAGTTTACCGGTTGCTTATTGAATGTTTTTTCTTTCCGGTTTAGTAGTGTGCTAAACCCTACCGGAGTCTTCGACTCTGCTGTTGTCCGTAACTCGGCTTCATGGCAAGCAAGATAAACCGGTAGGGGATAAGCACATGAACTGCGAAGAGGAAGAGCGGGAAAGAACAATCCGGAAAAATTTAACTAACCCCGGTTATACCGGTTTTTTGCAAAAATTTCGAGTTATTTCTAAGTTCAAGAAAGTGCTTGCTTGGTAAAAGAACTTTGTGCTCATACGCCAAAAACGCCCAGAGAAGGTAGGCAGAGCCAAAGCAAAAGAGCCAAGTATGCATCAAATTGGATGCGGAAACAATTTCGAAATCATTGCAGTGCAAGAAAAAGCAAATCAACAAGCAAATATGCTAAGGCAAACATAAGTTAATTAACTACCGGTATAGCGTACCGGCATAAACTGTTGTACCACAACCAAAACAGAGGTTAAGTATTATCTTACATCATAAACCCCGGCATACCGGGGTAGAATTTAATGAGCAGTGTTTCCAAGTTCAACAGGTAAGCATATCACAGCATCAACATGCAACGTTCAAGCAACAGGGGCTTCAGGAGGAGCATCTTTGGCCTCAGGACCCTCTGGAGGCGCGTCACCGGCTCCGGCCTCATCAGCGTCTTCACCCTCCTCCTCGTCGCTCAGATAGTCCTTGACGTCTGCAGGAGGGGGGATGAAGGTGCGCATCTCAGCGAACTCCGCTATGTGGTACGCGCGATCCTGCCGCTTAGCGGTGAGGAACGGGTCCAGGTCGGTTGCAGCCCCTTCACGCACGCTGGTGAGGGCATCCAGGTCCAGCTCCGGGTACCAGGAGCAGGCAACGCGAAGCGCTGAGTCTGCTCCGGCACGGGCAGCAGAGCACTGCCACTCCCGGATCCTTCGGCCGGCAACCTCAGGCGATCGCTGATAAGGGAGAAGCTGTCTCACTTCTTCTCCAGCCGAGAGTCCTGTAGAGCTGGCGGCCACCTCCGGAATGTCGGAGAGGTTCCGATCCACGCAGCGCATATGGGAGACCCGTTCGCCGCAACCAGGTGGTCGTAGGGATCCCAGGGCGCACCCAGGTTCTTGTATGCCTGTAGCACCCGGCGCTCTCCAACCTTCTTTACAGCATGCGCCTGGGAGTCCGGGAAGAGCCCTGCAAGACAAAGAAAAGAAGCTAAGCGCATGCTACCGGAACAGATAAGCTTATAAGCAGGAACCGGAAAGGAAAAAAGAGAAACTTACGGAGGGCAAGCGCGTCACAGCGTAAGAAGGTCGTACTCCTTCTGTTCCGCATCCAGCCGCGCGGCCTTGTCCTCGGCTGCTTTCCGCCTTGGCAGCCTCTTCCAGCTCAGCCTGCAACACCACGTTGGCGTTGCCGGCATCCTCCAGCGCCTCATGCAGCTTGGCCTCCGCGGCGGATTCAGCAGCCTTTAGCGCCTTGGCATGGTCAAGACCAAGCTGGATAAGCTGGTCCTTGAGCTCCTTGTAGCTGGCTTTCTGGGCGCTCAGGTCCTCCTGATGTTGCCGGATAAGTTGGGCTTTGCCTCTGGAACCCGGAAAGAAGGTATTAGCAAAGTTGTACTGATACAATGTAGAGAAAGCAAGTTAACCGGCAAACAGAAAGCTGTACCTTGGGCGGCGGCAAGCTGCGTCTTGAGGGCCTCGATAGAAGCTTCCGGGATGGCTGTTGAAACAGAAAATCATAAGTGTTAAGAATTGAGAGAAAGAAAGCTTTCCGGTAAAAAGATGCCGGAGGCGCAAAGATTTACCTTGGCACTTGCTGTGTGCCTCAGCGAGGTCCCGGTGCTCCCAAAGAAGCTCCTCAAAGAGGATCTTCCGAGCGTCAGCCGTGGTCTGTTCAAGAAAATGATGTTAGCTAAGAGCAAAGATCTTAACCCGAAACTCGGGGACTGGCTATGCCGGTTTCGCGCTTTCTAGTTAAGTTTCGCGCTAAGAGCTACGCTCTCAACATGAAACTCGGGGACTGGGAGGATAGACAAGATTCAGCAAAAAAGAGAAACCGGCATAAGTTGAAAGTTCAAGGAAAGATAGAAAAAAGCCAGAAAAAGAGGAACCAAGATAAATCAAAAAATGGAACAGGCTTTGTGAGACTTACCATCATGTTGTTCGTGGCATCGAACCACGCGCTGTCCAGCTCCTTGACGGCCCGACGCAGCCGCATGAAGTGCTCTTCTGAGCACCGCGCACCAACAGGGTCAGGCGCCGGTAGCCGGTCCTTGCCCAGGCCGCGGGTCGCCTTGGACATGTCCGCGGCGTTCCACTTCTCCGCATAGGGCAGCAAGTGCCCCAGCTCCCGGCCTTCGCGCTGGAACGCGGTGATCCGGCCAAGCAGGCCGGTGGCCTTCTCGCCGGCGCTAGCGGCGCGGGAGACGTGCAGCACCAAGGGCTGCTGGCCGCCGGAGGAGGCGCTAGGGGCCGTTTCCTTCCCCTTGACGAGCATCAAGGTCTTGGCGGCGGCGGTGGGAGTGGCACCGGCTCGGTGCTGGCTTCCGGCGGTGGCGTTGGCGTGGTCCTGGGAGAAGGGGGAGCAGGTAGCCCGGCGCGGAAGCTTCCGGCGCGGCTCTGGAGGGGGAAGACGTCTTGGTCTTCTTCTTCTTCTTCTTTTCTAGGACGGGAGGAACCAGAGGTTCCGCCCGCCCGGCAGCTTCTTCTCCGGCGCCGATGTTGCTGGCGCCGGTGTCTTGGTTCTCAGGAGGGGAGACAAGGTCCTCCTCCGCGCGGTGATCTGGCGGTGTAGGGGCCGCGCGCCCCGAACTTGTAGTGCCTCCCAGAGGGGAGGCAGAGGTGTTGCCGGCACCAGATGGTGCCGGGCTTGAGTGAGGAGGAGGAGTTGAGGTCCTTGCGGATCCGGCAGAGCCCTCAGGCCTGGGGCCGAGCTTGAGCGCGGGGCTGAAAGAGAGAAAAAGAAAGGATTGGAAAAAAGCAACCGGAAAAGAACTTGGTAAAACAAAACAAGCAGAGAACGGGGCCTTACCCGAAGAGGTCGGCATCTGCTTGCTCTTGTAGCGCCTCACACCTGCGACCTTCCCCGCAAAGGGTTCAGTCCGGAAGCGCTTGGATGCAGGGGCCTGGCTCGAACCGGCGTCAGAGGCCGGAGCCTTGTTCTTTTGGCCTTGGGCCATGAGTTTCTCCACAAACTCATGGCCTGCCTCGGCCTGCAGGGGGGAACGTGCTCGTGGACCTGTGGGTTGATGTTGGCTGAGGGAACATCTACAGAGGAACAATAACAGAAGAATATGAGAGATCAAAAAGAAGAGCTACCTCAAGCAAGGTCAGGTCGTCGACGAACCGGCAGGTTCCGGTGGAGACTTGCCGAGGCGCGAGGCTGGAGTCCGGCCCATCTTCAGATCCTGCCAATGAATGAAGGGGTCCGGGTCGAACTTGTCCAGAGCACGCTTCCGGCAAGGCCTCGCCGGTCAGAGTCAATGCCGGGGAAGCGGTCCTTGGCCTGAAAAAATGAAAGAGAAAAAAGAGTTAGTCACAGTATAAAAGTTACCGGTAAACCGACCCGAGTTGCGTAATTTCTTACTTCTTGGGTCGGAGGGTTAGTGGAACTGAGAGGCCGGAGGCCCCATTCCCAATCTTCCGGCATGGCAGTCTGGCAGATCTGCCTAGCCTTGAGGACAATGTCCTTCTTGCTGAGAGCGATTCCGGTGATCTTGGTAGGATCACCGGGACCGTACATCTCGCTCATCTTATGCATGCGGCGCTTAAGAGGAAGCACCCGGCGCGAGATGAAGGCACGGATAATATCGTCGGAGCAGATGTCGGTGTCCTTCATCCGCTGCTTCATGAAGCGTATAACCCGGTTGGTCTCTATATGAGATTCTTCGGATTGTAGCTCCAGTTGGCCCTCGTGGTGGCGCCGGATTAAAAGGCGGCAGATCGATGAGATCTGCGGCGCCGTTGTTCTTCACGTAGAAGAAGGTCCCTTGCCATAGCCGGCATGACTCGAGACCGGAAAACTTGAAAAAAGGGCTCCCTTGGCGGGAGCCGATGATGCAAGACCCGCATTGTATGGGGGGTTTGGGTTTAGGGATTTCCTTGCCCTGAACGGAATTGATCCGAAGAGCAAAGAAACGGGCAAACGTCTCGCGAGTGGGACGAATGCCGATATAAGCCTCCATAAAGGTGGCATAGCAAGAGAGGTAGAAAATGGCGTTGCCGGGAAGATGGTGAGGTTGGAGTTGATAAAAATTAAGGAAACTCCGGAAGAAATCAGAGGCGGGAAGGCCGAAGCCGCGCTCGAAGTGAGCGAGAAAGACAACGCGTTCACCGGGTTCAACCACCGGTTCAATCTCGTCGCCAGGGAGCCGGCAGGTTACTCCTTCCGGAATCCTCCTGGACCGGTAAAGCCAGTCAATTTCGTACTGGCTAACGTTGGAGCCCATCCAGGCCCCGCGTGTGATACCGGCAGGATCTACGCCGGAAGCTTGGCTAGAGCTACCAGTTTCTTGGTCGCTACCGGAATCGATGTCCATCTGGACAAGATCAGCGGTTAATCCGTCGGAGGATTGGCTACGCCGGCTAGCGGAAGAAGAGGCAGAAGAAGAGGCAGATGAAGACCCCTAACTGGACATGAAATTTGACGAAGAGAAACACGAATCGCACAATTTACCCCCGCGCGAAGATCTACGAGTAAGAGAAAAAGCAAAAGAAAAGGAGAAATAAATACACTACCAACTCAAGATCTAGAAAGCAAGCAAAAAGGGGTAAACTCAGATTGAGCCTAACCTGAGGCGGCGGAGTCGCAAAGGAAGTGGCTCGCCGGTGGATTGGCGAGCTTGCAGGTGGCGAGGAGGTCCATCGACGGCAAGGTGGAGAAAAGCTTGAGGAAACTCCAATGCCGCGACTGCGAAAGGAGCACCGCAGGGGTTCTTCGCGCGGTGAAGTTCGGCGACGTCCGGCGAAGTAGTAGCGAAGATTCGCTGGGCGGCAGAGCTCGAGCAGCGAACGAAGCGGCGGAGGCACAAGAGCAAAGGACACTGTGCGCGAGGAAGTGGGGAATGCGAGAAGAGGAAGAAGAAGGAGCGGTTTCGCCTTATAAAGGAAGAGAGAGAGGTGGGCCGAAAACCGCTGGCCGCGGCGGTTCGGTCCGCGGGCCGCGACGGTTCGCTCCACGGGCCGCCGCGTGGCACGGCGATACACGCGTAACAACGAGAAGCCACAGGGAGGTACACACGGATCCAGAACGTGGCTGGGATCCGCTGTGAGGCAATTAATACGCGCGCGGAAGCCGAAGGGAAGTGACCCCGACACCGACGCGTCAACAGTGTGCATGTCTGACAGGCGCGGGGCCCGAGATATTCTCGACTTCGCCGAGGAGGTGTTTAATGACTAAGATGCCGGAGGATAAGATACCGGAAAATGCCTTGCAAGAGAGAAAACGTGAGTCCGGGCAAAGATGCCGGATCTAAGCTAAGCGCCGGATAAATTAAACCGGTATCCAAGGACGTGAGAACCTGGCATGGTCTGTTGGATAGAATCCGCCAGACTATACCAGCTTCGGGGACTAATGTTGGGGGGATGACCCCCGGTATGCCAAAGGCATGCCAAACCGGATAGTTTAGGCCATCAAGATACCGGTTTAATGTTCATACCGGAGCACAAAGATAAGAGTTTGGCTAAGTAAAGCTGAGCCGGTATCCCCAAGAGGGGTATACCGGAACCGGGTAAAGAAGACACCGGGATACCGGAAAGAAGAGCATGTCGGCAGGACTGGTCAAAGATTCTCTCCAGAGCTAGAGGACAAAGATGAGCTAAGCAAAGTAGCTTTAAACGAAGGCCTGACGATAAAGAGGAGGATGACGATGAAAGAAGCCGGAAGACGTCAGCCTCCCTGATTAAAGAAGACCCCGGTGTCATCTATGATTAAAGTAACTTTGTAAAGTAGTTTGTCTAGTCAAAGATGCCATTAGGGTTTCTTCCGTAAGCCACCCTCTCCCCTATATAAGGAGAGGGGGCACACCCGTACAGGAAGCGAGCAAGAAGTAAGTAGCGACCAGAGTTGAGCAGAAAGAGAGAGATCTTGTAAGCACAAACCTGTAACCTGTGGAGATCAATAAAGAAGATGATCTAGAGCGAGTTCTTCCTTGTGTCTTTCTTCTTCAACCTCTAGCCTTGGCTAAGTTCTTGAGGAAACCATCCGGAAGTTCATCCCATCTAATCACAAACCCTCCCCCGAATCCTCTAGCGTCCATTCGGCCCCAACTTAAGCCATCCTATGGCATCTGTCTGTTCACCACGACGACAACCCTAAAACCTTAATCCCTAATCCCTAAACACCCTAAACACCCTAAACACTAAACCCTAAACCCTAAACACTAAACCCTAAACCCTAAACCCTAAACACTAAACCCTAAACCCTAAACCCTAAACACTAAACCCTAAACCCTAGACCCTAAACTCTAATTAACCCTAACCCTAACCCTAACCCCTAGCTAGCTAACCCTAAACCCTAAACCCTAATTAAACCCTACATATATGGGCCAACGACACTTAATTGCGCATCAAGCAGGCGACCAACTAATTAGCGCTGATAAATTAATTAACTTGAATTTTGACAAGTTCTCTCGAATGAAAACACATTTGATTAAGTTGCCTCATAATATATATATAATTAGTGTGCATGCGCGCATGGCATACCTTGCACATATCATTCGTGCATATATTTCAATATATATTTGAACATATTCTTGGGGATATATATATATTTCAATCTCTCTCTCGATCTATATATCGTTGGTGGCCAAAAAACACACTTATATGCGCACACTTTATGGCGGCGCGGTGGGCCCATGGCCGCGCCGCCACATGGGGACGCCACCTCGGCCAGCCCCCGACGCTCCCCTCTGGACTACTTAAAGCCCTTGACCTAAAAACGCACGGGGGTTCGACCAATTTTCCAGAAGACATCCAGAACTCCGCCGCCATCGAAAACCCTATTTCGGGATCAGAAACTCCGTTCTGGCACCCTGCCGGGACGGGGAATTGGAGGAGATCATCGCCACCGACGCCTCTCCATCGACCATACATGTTTCCCCCATCCATGTGTGAGTAAATCCCTGCTGTAGGATGAAGGGGATGGTAGGGATTGGATGAGATTATTCATGTAATAGCCATAAGATTGTTAGGGCATGGTGCCTAGTATCCGTTGTTGGTACTTTTATGATATTGTTGCAACTTGTTATGCTTAACGCTTGTCACTAGGGCCCGAGTGCCATGATTTCAGATCTGAACATGTTATTGATTCATGATGATATTCATTGTTTTATGATCTTACCTGCAAGTTGTATACACATATTGCTGTCCGGAACCCGAGGCCCCAAAGTGATAGAAATTGGGACAACCGGAGGGGAAGGCTGTGATATGAGGATCACATGTGTTCACGGAGTGTTAATGCTTTGCTTCGGTACTCTATTAAAAGGAGTACCTTAATTACCAGTAGTTTCCCTAGAGGCCCGGCTGCCTGCCACCGGCTGGTAGGACAAAAGATGTTGTGCAAGTTTCTCATTGCGAGCACGTACGACTATATACGGAACACATGCCTATGGTTATTTAGTACTTGGATACTGTTTTATTATTATCTGCAAATGCCTTGTCTTGATTATTACATGAGTTATCTTATCCATGCAGCGCCCGTTCATCCATCCTTATGCCTACAGTATTTTAATCTTGCTGTTTACTATAATCACTACCGCTGTCTTTATTACACCGTTGCTTATATTTCACTACACCTATAAAACTGTTGCTACTGATAAACTATTGCGAGCAAGTCTGTTTCCAGGTGCAACTGAATTGACAACTCCGCTGTTAAGGCTTACAAATATTCTTTGGCTCCCCTTGTGTCGAATCAATAAATTGGATTTTACTTCCCTCGAAGACTGTTGCGATCCCCTATACTTGTGGGTCATCAAGACTATTTTCTGGCGCCGTTGGGGGAGCATAGCTTTATTTGCAAGTTCACCTGAATTGATATTGTTCGCTGCAAATTCTCCATCATGGGTAAACCTCGCGATGCTAAAGTCGCCATATTACCATCCACTACAAGAAAAGGTACAACTCTGAGTACCTCTGCTGCTCTTGATTCACCATCTGTGATAAGTCAACTTGTTTCACCACCACAAGCTTCACGTGTTGGTACTTGATACGTCTCAAACGTATCTATAATTTCTTATGTTCCATGCTAGTTTTATGACAATACCTACATGTTTTGTTCACACTTTATATTGTTTTGATGCGTTTTCCGGAACTAACCTATTGACGAGATGCCGAAGGGCCAGTTGCTGTTTTCTGCTGTTTTTGGTCAGAAATCCTAGTAAGGAAATATTCTCGGAATCGGACGAATCAATGCCCAGCATCCTATTTTTCCACGAAGCTTCCAGAACACCCGAGAGCCAGCGAGGGGGCCACAGGCACCAGATGACAGGTGGCGTGGCTGGCCTGCCACGCCCCCTATTGTGTCACCACCTCGCCCTCCGACTCCGCCTCGCCTATTTAAAGGTCTCCGACCTAAATCTTCGATAGGAAAAGCCACGATACGAGAAAGTTCCGAGCCGCCGCCATCGCGAAGCCAAGATCCGGGGGACATGAGTCTCTGGCACGCCGCCGGGACGGGAAGTGCCCCCGGAAGGCTTCTCCATCAACACCACCGCCATCTTCATCACCGCTGCTGTCTCCCATGAGGAGGGAGTAGTTCTCCTCGAGGCTAAGGGCTGTACCGGTAGCTATGTGGTTCATCTCTCTCTCCCATGTGATCTTTATGTGATCATGAGCTTTGTGATCTAGTTGAATATCATCTATGTGCTACTCTAGTGATGTTATTAAAGTAGTCTATTCCTCCTTCATGATGTAATGTGGACAGTGTGTGCATCATGTAGTACTTGGCGTAGGTTATGATTGTGATCTCTTGTAGATTGTGAAGTTAACTATTACTATGATGGTATTGATGTGATTTATTCCCCCTTTCATAGCTAATGTTGACAGGCGCATGCTATGTTAGTACTCGGTATAATTGCGTTGGTCTATCATGCACTCTAAGGTTATTTAAATATGAACATCGAATGTTGTGGAGCTTGTTAACTCCGGCATTGAGGTGCTCTTGTAGCCCTACACAAGGAATGTTGTTTGTCATCCAACAAGAGAGTATAGAGAAAGTAGTATTTATCTATTCAGTTATGTGATCAATGTTGAGAGTGTCCACTAGTGAAAGTATGATCCCTAGGCCTTGTTTCCAAACATCGAATCATCGCTTATTTACTGTTTTACCGCATCTTTACTTCCTGCAATATTACTACCATCAATCGCACGCCAGCAAGCACTTTTCTGGCGCCGTTACTACTGCTCATATTCATTCATACCACTTGTATTTCACTATCTCTTCGCAACTAGTGCACCTATACATCCGACAAGTGTATTAGGTGTGTTGGGGACACAAGAGACTTCTTGTATCGTGATTGCAGGGTTGCTTGAGAGGGATATCTTTGACCTCTTCCTCCCTGAGTTCGATAAACCTTGGGTGATCCACTTAAGGGAAACTTGCTGCTGTTCTACAAACCACTGCTCTTGGAGGCCCAACATTGTCTACAAGAATAGAAGCACCCGTAGACATCAAGCACTTTTCTGGCGCCGTTGCCGGGGAGAAAGGTAAAAGGCACTCATACTCCGGTCCCAGGTAACTAAGTACTTTTCTGGCACCATTGTGTGAGTGTTCGAAGCTATTTCCTTTAGATCCTGCAATTGCATCTTTTTGTTTCTTGTTTTACACTAGTTAGGCTTAATGGAAAACAACAACACAATGAGAGATCTTTATGAACTTTATCTTGAATTAGGACATGATGTGTTTGAAGAGAGAATTAAAAAACCCATGGAACTTTATATGTATGCTAATGGGAATGTTATTAGTATGAATGCTTTGAACACCATTGTTGCTAATGCTATGGAAAATTCTAAGCTTGGGGAGGTCGGTTTTGATGAAAATGATCTCTTTAGCCCTCCGGGTATTGAGGAGAAAGTTTATGTTGATTATGATATGCCTCCCATATATGATGATTATAATGATAGTGGTCTTCTGGTGCCGCCTAC
This sequence comes from Lolium multiflorum, assembly GCA_030979885.1. Lineage (NCBI taxonomy): Eukaryota > Viridiplantae > Streptophyta > Magnoliopsida > Poales > Poaceae > Lolium > Lolium multiflorum. Next base: position 74,015,305 of record CM061753.1, on the reverse strand, counting down.
TATGGAGAGTAAATTTTATTATGATTATACTATGCCTCCTACACTTGATGAGAATAATAATGATAGCTACATTGTTGAATTTGCTCCCACTACAACTAATAAAATTGATTATGCTTATGTGGAGAGTAATGATACTTTTATGCATGTGAATAAGAATGCTTTATGTGATACTTATATTGTTGAGTTTGTTCATGATGCCTCTAAAAGTTATTATGAGAGAGGAAAATATGGTTGTAGAAATTTTCATGTTACTAAAACACCTCTCTATATGCTGAAATTTTTGAAGTTACACTGGTTTTATCTTCCTATGCTTGTTACTTTGCTCTTCATGAACTTGTTTATTTACAAGATTCCTATGCATAGGAAGCATGTTAGACTTAAATGTGTTTTGAATTTGCTTTTTGATGCTCTCTTTTGCTTCAACTCTTATTTCTTGGGAGTGCATCATTAAAACTGCTGAGCCCATCTTAATGGCTATAAAGAAAGCACTTCTTGGGAGATAACCCATGTGTTTATTTTACTACAGTACTTTTTGTTTTATATTTGAGTCTTGGAAGTTGTTACTACTGTAGCAACCTCTCCTTATCTTATTTTATTGTGTTGTTGTGCCAAGTAAAGTCTTTGATAGTAGGGTTGATACTAGATTTGGATTACTGCGCAGAAACAGATTTCTTGCTGTCACGAATTTGGGCAGGGTTCTCTGTAGGTAACTCAGAAAAATCTGCCAATTTACGTGCGTGATCCTCAGATATGTATGCAACTTTCATTCAATTTGAGCATTTTCAACTGAGCAAGTCCAGTGCCTCTAAAAATTCGTCTTTACGGACTGTTCTGTTTTGACAGATTCTGCCTTTTATTTCGCATTGCCTCTTTTGCTGTGTTGGATGGATTTCTTTGTTCCATTGACTTCCAGTAGCTTTGGGAAATGTCCAGAAGTGTTAAGAATGATTGTGTTATCTCTGAACATGTGAATTTTTGATTATGCACTAACCCTCTAATGAGTTTGTTTCGAGTTTGGTGTGGAGGAAGTTTTCAAGGGTCAAGAGAGGAGGATGATATACTATGATCAAGAAGAGTGAAAAGTCTAAGCTTGGGGATGCCCCGGTGGTTCATCCCTGCATATTTCAAGAAGACTCAAGCCTAAGCTGGGGGATTCCCAAGGCATCCCCTTCTTTATCAACAATTTATCAGGTTTCTTCTCTTGAAACTATATTTTTATTCGGTCACATCTTATGTACTTTACTTGGAGCGTCTGTTTGTTTTTGTTTATGTTTGAATAAGTTCATCCTTGTGTGGGAGAGAGACACGCTCCGCTGGTTCGTATGAACACATGTGTTCTTAGCTTTTAATGTTCATGGCGAAGGTTGAAACCGCTTCGTTAATTGCTATTTGGTTGGAAACAGAAAATGCTGCATGTGGTAATTGGTATAATGTCTTGAATAGTTTGATACTTGGCAATTGTGGTGCTCATATAGATCATGTTTAAGCTCTTGCATCATGTACTTTGTACCCATTAATGAAGAACTACATAGAGCTTGTTAAAATTTGGTTTGCATGATTGTTCTCTAGAGTCTAGATATTTTCTGGTTAAGGTGTTTGAACAACAAGGAAGATGATGTAAAGTCTTATAATGCTTACAATATGTTCATATGTGAGTCTTGCTGCACCGTTTTATACTTGAGTTTGCTTCAAACAACCTTGCTAGCCTAGCCTTGTATTGAGAGGAATTCTTCTCGTGCATCCAAATCCTTGAGCCAAAAACTATGCCATTTGTGTCCACCATACCTACCTACTACATGGTATTTCTCTGCCATTCCAAGTAAATACTTCATGTGCTACCTTTAAATAATTCAAAAGCTATTATCTCTTATTTGTGTCAATGTTTTATAGCTCATGAGGAAGTATGTGGTGTTTATCTTTCGATCTTGTCATTTACTTTTGACAGACTTTCACAATGGACTAGTGGCTTCATCCGCTTATCCAATAATTTTGCAAAAGAGCTGGCAATGGGGTTCCCAGCCCCATTAATTAACTTGCATTAATAATTCTCTTCACATGTTTTGCTCTGATCTATCAGTAAGCAACTTAATTTTGCAAATAGACACTCCTCCATGGTATGTGATTGTTGGAAGGCACCCGAGGATTCGGTTAGCCATGGCTTGAGAAAGCAAAGGTTGGGAGGAGTGTCATCTAAAAAATAAAAATAATAATAAAAACTAAACTAAAGTACATGTGTAAACAAAAGAGAAGCGGGATGATCTACCTTGCTGGTAGAGATAACGTCCTTCATGGGAGCCGCTCTTGAAAGTCTGGTTGATAAGGTAGTTAGAGTACCCATTACCATTCATTGACAACAACAAACACCTCTCAAAACTTTACTTTTATGCTCTCTATATGATTTCAAAACTTAAAAAGCTCTAGCACATGATTTAATCCCTGCTTCCCTCTGCGAAGGGCCTATCTTTTACTTTATGTTGAGTCAGTTTACCCACTTCTTTCTATCTTAGAAGCAAACACTTGTGTCAACTGTGCATTGATTCTTACATGTTTACCTATTGCACTCGTTATATTGCTTTATGTTGACAAGTATCCATGAGATATACATGTTACAAGTTGAAAGCAATTGCTGAAACTTAATCATCCTTTGTGTTACTTCAATGCCTTCTACCTAGAATTTATTGCTTATGAGTTAACTGTTATGCAAGTCTTATTAATGCTTGTCTTGAAAGTACTATTCATGAAAAGTCTTTGCTATATGATTCAGTTGTTTACTCATTGTCTTTACCATTGCTTTGAATCGCAGCATTCATCTCATATGCTTTACAATAATGTTGATCAAGATTATGTTGGTAGCATGTCACTTAAGAAATTATCATTGTTATCGTTTACCTACTCGAGGGCGAGTAGGAACTAAGCTTGGGGATGCTTGATACGTCTCAAACATATCTATAATTTCTTATGTTCCATGCTAGTTTTATGACAATACCTACATGTTTTGTTCACACTTTATATCGTTTTGATGCGTTTTCCCGAACTAACCTATTGACGAGATGCCGAAGGGCCAGTTGCTGTTTTGTTTTTGGTTTCAGAAATCCTAGTAAGGAAATATTTTCGGAATCGGACGAAATCAATGCCCAGCATCCTATTTTTCCACGAAGCTTCCAGAACACTCGAGAGCCAGCAGAGGGGGGACACAGGGCCACCAGATGACAGGGTGGCGCGGCCAGGGCCTGGGCCGCGCCCCCTATTGTGTCACCGCCTCGTCAGCCCTCCGACTCCGCCTCTTCGCCTATTTAAAGGTCCCTGACCTAAATCTTCGATAGGGAAAAGCCACGATACGAGAAAAGTTCCAGAGCCGCCGCCATCGCGAAGCCAAGATCCGGGGACAGGGAGTCTCTCGTTCCGCACGCCGCCGGACGGGGAAGTGCCCCTGGGCTTCTCCATCGACACCACCGCCATCTTCATCACCGCCGCTGTCTCCCATGAGGAGGGAGTAGTTCTCCTCGAGGCTAAGGGCTGTACCGGTAGCTATGTGGTTCATCTCTCTCCCATGTGATCTTTATGTGATCATGAGCTTTGTGATCTAGTTGAATATCATCTATGTGCTACTCTAGTGATGTTATTAAAGTAGTCTATTCCTCCTTCATGATGTAATGTGGACAGTGTGTGCATCATGTAGTACTTGGCGTAGGTTATGATTGTGATCTCTTGTAGATTGTGAAGTTAACTATTACTATGATGGTATTGATGTGATTTATTCCCCCTTTCATAGCTAATGTTGACAGGCGCATGCTATGTTAGTACTCGGTATAATTGCGTTGGTCTATCATGCACTCTAAGGTTATTTAAATATGAACATCGAATGTTGTGGAGCTTGTTAACTCCGGCATTGAGGTGCTCTTGTAGCCCTACACAATGAATGGTGTTTGTCATCCAACAAGAGAGTGTAGAGAAAGTAGTATTTGTTTATTCAGTTATGTGATCAATGTTGAGAGTGTCCACTAGTGAAAGTATGATCCCTAGGCCTTGTTTCCAAACATCGAATCATCGCTTATTTACTGTTTTACTGCATCTTTACTTCCTGCAATATTACTACCATCAACTGCACGCCAGCAAGCACTTTTCTGGCGCCGTTACTACTGCTCATATTCATTCATACCACTTGTATTTCACTATCTCTTCACCGAACTAGTGCACCTATACATCCGACAAGTGTATTAGGTGTGTTGGGGACACAAGAGACTTCTTGTATCGTGATTGCAGGGTTGCTTGAGAGGGATATCTTTGACCTCTTCCTCCCTGAGTTCGATAAACCTTGGGTGATCCACTTAAGGGAAACTTGCTGCTGTTCTACAAACCTCTGCTCTTGGAGGCCCAACACTGTCTACAAGAATAGAAGCACCCGTAGACTTCTGCTGAATCTGAAAATTTCTCTGATAATTTTGATGATGCTTCTACTGTGCTTGATGATAATGGTTCATTAGGTCCTTTTCTAGATGCTACAATTGCTAGGTCTAGACAAATTGAAAATACTGAAAATCCTAATGAAAATACTGTTACACCTGTTAATTCACCTGAGTCTGTTGAACACTCTAGTGATGATCCTGATGAAGATTATGTGGAACTTGATGATGATTTTATTGATAAATGTAATGCTACTACTGGTGCAAGTAACATTAAAAAGCTTCTTGCACAACATGCTATTAGATATAAACTGTCTCATGATCCTAAATTTGCCACATCTCCTATAAACATTAAGGATAAGGATTATGATTTTTCTCTTGATTTATCTCATATATCTATTGTTGAGAAAACACCTTTTTGTGGTACTGAAAAAGAAAGTGCTGTAGAACACATGAATGAGCTTTCTACTTTGAGTAGCTTGTTTTCTGATGATATCAAGAAGCGTACTTATTTTGTTGCTAAATTTTTTCCTTTCTCATTAAAGGATGATGCTAAAACTTGGTATAATAGTTTGCCTCCTGATTCTATTGATAGTCCAATTGGTTTGCTTGATGTTTTCTTTCGAAAATATTTTCCTGCTAGTGCTCAACATATTGCTTTGCAGAAAATTTATAGTTTTGATCAGAAGATGGAGAGAAATTGCCTGAAGCTTGGGCAAGGTTTTGCTCTCTTCTTAGAGCTCGGCCTGGACATGATTTGGAAAAGCATGACTTACTTGATATATTTTATAGTGGACTAACCATTGAGTCTAGGGCATACCTGGATAGTTGTGCTGGTTGTGTTTTCAGGAAAAGAACTCCAGACGAAGCTGAAGAATTAATGGCTAGAATAAGCCAAAATCATGATGATTGGACTACACCTGAACCAACCCCAACACCAATATTGAAGAAGAGGGGTATGATTGAATTAAATGATGAAGATATGAGGGAAGCCAAGAAATCTCTTAAAGAGAAAGGTATTAAATCTGAAGATGTGAAGAATTTACCTCCCATAGAAGATTTATGTAAGATAACTCCCCCTTCATCCACAATTGAGGTACATTCTCTTCAACGCTTTGATAAAGGAGACATTCCTTACTCAAAACCTCCTGATCAATGTTTAGATGAATTTGATAATTATGTTGTTAAGCAAGATAACTTTAATATGAGAGTAGAGAATCATTTAATGGAAAATTCTCAAGCTATTAGTAAATTGCATGATATTGTGGAGAGAACCTCCAATGATGTTAAGATGCTTGTTAAACATTTTCATATGGTTCAAACTCAAATTGATCAACTCACTAAAGTGCAAAATGACTTGTTAAAAAATACTTCTAAATAAAAACATGCTTATGAAGTAACAACTAGAGGTGGTGTTTCTACTCAGGATCCTCTATATCCCGAGGGGCATCCCAAAAGAGTTGAACAAGATTCTCAACGAACTAAAGAAACTAGTGCTCCTTCTAAGAAAAAGAAGAAGAAACATAAAACTATTGTAGAATCTTCTGAACCTGTTAATGATCCTAATAGTATTTCTATTTCTGATGCTGAAACTGAAAGTGGTAATGAACATGATAAAGATAATGATAAGAATGATGTTTCTGATAAAGAAGAGGTTGAAGATGAACCTGAAAAGCATGCTAAAAATAAAAAGTACACTAAAGAAGATTTCATTACTAAGAAACATGGTAATGAAAGAGAACCTTGGGTTCAAAAGCAAATGCCTTTTCCTGTTAAGAAACTAAAATCAAAGGAGGAAGAACACTATAATAAATTTTGTGATTGGTTGAAACCTTTGTTCTTGCAAATCCCTTTGACTGATGCTATTAAATTGCCTCCTTATTCAAAGTTGTTGGAGATATGCCCAAGAGGCAATAATAAAAGTGGTTATTATATATCTTTATGTTTATGATAAATGTTTATATACCATGCTATAATTGTATTAACCGAAACATTGATACATGTGTGTTATGTAAACAACAATGAGTCCCTAGTAAAGCCTCTTAACTAGCTTGTTGATTAATAGATGATTAGTTTCATAATCATGAACATTGGATGTTATTAATAACAAGGTTATATCATTATATGAATGATGTAATGGACACACCCAATTAAGCGTAGCATAAGATCACGTCATTAAGTTATTTGCTATAAGCTTTCGATACATAGTTACCTAGTCCTTTCGACCATGAGATCATGTAAATCACTTATACCGGAAAGGTACTTTGATTACATCAAACGCCACTGCGTAAATGGGTGGTTATAAAGGTGGGATTAAGTATCCGGAAAGTATGAGTTGAGGCATATGGATCAACAGTGGGATTTGTCCATCCCGATGACGGATAGATATACTCTGGGCCCTCTCGGTGGAATGTCGTCTAATGTCTTGCAAGCATATGAATAAGTTCATAAGAGACCACATACCACGGTACGAGTAAAGAGTACTTGTCAGGAGACGAGGTTGAACAAGGTATAGAGTGATACCGATGATCAAACCTCGGACAAGTAAAATATCACGTGACAAAGGGAATTGGTATCGTATGTGAAGGGTTCATTCGATCACTAAGTCATCGTTGAATATGTGGGAGCCATTATGGATCTCCAGATCCCGCTATTGGTTATTGGTCGGAGAGAGATCTCAACCATGTCTACATAGTTCGCGAACCGTAGGGTGACACACTTAAGGTTTGATGTTGTAATAGTAGAACTTGAATATGGAATGGAGTTTGAAGTATTGTTCGAAGTCTCGGATGGGATCCCGGACATCACGAGGAGTTCCGGAATGGTCCGGAGAATAAGATTCATATATAGGAAGTCATTTTATAAGTTTGAAAATGATCCGGTGCATTTATGGAAGGTTCTAGAAAAGTCCGGAAGAAATCACTTTGGAAGGCGGAGTCCCGGAGGGACTCCACCACCATGGCCGGCCAACCCTAAGAGGGGTGGAGTCCCAAGTGGACTCCACCATAGGGGCCGGCCACCCCCCCACATGGAAGGGTGGGAATCCCACTTGGGTGGGAGTCCCACCTTGGGTAGGTTTCCCTACTACATGGAAGGTTTTGGGTTCGGGTCTTATTCGAAGACTTGTAGTCCAACACTTGGGGTTCCACCTATATAATGAGGGGCATAGGGGAGGGGGCCGGCCACCACAAGCCACCAAGCTGGCCGCACCCATAGAGGCCGGCCACCCCCTCTCCCAAACCCTAGCCGCCCCTCTCTCCTCCACCTCTCCCGCACGCTTAGCGAAGCTCCGCCGGAGTTTTCCATCGCCACCGCCACCATGCCGTCGTGCTGCCGGATTCAAGAGGAGCTACTACTTCCGCTGCCCGCTGGAACGGGGAGGGACGTCGTCTTCATCAACACCGAACGTGTGACCGAGTACGGAGGTGCTGCCCGATCGTGGCGCCGTGATCAAGATCTTCTACGCGCTTTTGCAAGCGGCAAGTGATCGTCTACCGCAGCAATAAGAGCCTCATCTTGTAGGCTTTGGAAATATTCAAGGGTGAGTCTCGATGATCTCCTCGTTGCTCCCTTCTTCTAGATTGCATCTTGGCTTGGATTGCGTTCTCGCGGTAGGAATTTTTTTGTTTTCTATGCAACGAATCCTACAGTGGTATCAGAGCCGTGTCTATGCATAGATGGTTGCACGAGTAGAACACAATGGTTTTGTGGGCATTGATGCTTATGTTGTCTTTAGTTTGAGTACTTTGCATCTTTGTGGCATAGTGGGATGAAGCGGCTCGGGCTAACTTTACATGATCGCGTTCATGAGATTTGCTCCACGCTCGACATGCAACTTGTATTGCATAAGTGGCTTTGCGGGTGTCTGTCTCTCCTACTATAGTGAAGATTCAATTTACTCTTCTATTGACAACACTAGTATCACCGTTGTGGTTCATGTTCGTAGGTAGATTGGATCTCACTCGAAAACCCTAAACCACGTAAAATATGCAAACCAAATTAGAGAACGTCTAACTTGTTTTTGCAGGGTTTGGTGATGTGATATGGCCATAATGTGATGATGACTATGTATGAGATGATCATTATTGTATTGTGGCAACCGGCAGGAGCCTTATGGTTGTCTTTTAATTTCATGTTGAGTAGTATTTCAAAGTAGTTGTAATAGTTGCTACATGGAGGACAATCATGAAGACGGCGCCATTGACCTTGGTGCTTCGCCGATGATGATGGAGATCATGCCCGTTGATGATGAAGATCATGTCCGTGCTTTGGAGATGAAGATCAAAGGTGCAAAGTCAAAAGGGCCATATCATATCACATATAAACTGCATGTGATGTTAATCCTTTATGCATCTTATTTTGCTTAGATCGCGACGGTAGCATTATAAGATGATCCCTCTCACTAAAATATCAAGATAATAAAGTGTTCATCCTTAGTAGCACCATTGCCAAGACTTGTCGTTTCGAAGCATCTCGTGATGATCGGGTGTGATAGACTCAACAAGTGCATACAACGGGTGCAAGCCAGTTTTGCACATGCGGATACTAAGGTGGCCTTGACGAGCCTAGCATGTACATACATGGTCTCGGAACACGTGATACCGAAAGGTAGAGCATGAATCATATGATTGATATGATGAACACTTTGAATGTTCGCCATTGAAATTACATCTTGTTCGTGATGATCGGACTTGGTGTGGTGGATTTGGTTCGTGTGATCACTAAGACAATGTGAGGGATATTGTTTTGAGTGGGAGTTCACCTAGTTTTTAATTATGTTGAATTAAAATTTGAACTCAATTTGTCATAAACATTAGTCTAAACTATTGCAAATATATGTTGTAGATATGGCGTCCCCAATCAATTTTAACCAGTTCCTAGAGAAAGAAAAGCTTAAGAGCAATGGTAGCAACTTCACCGACTGGTTCCGTCATGTGAGGATCTTCCTCAATGGCGGAAATCTGCAATATGTGCTTGATGCACCGCTAGGTGACCCTCCTGCAGAAACTGAAACCGATGAAGTAAAGAATGTTTACGCGACTCGGAAAACTCGGTACTCTCAAGTTCAGTGTGCCATCCTGTGCAGTCTGGAAGCCGATCTTCAAAAATGTTTTGAGCACCACGATCCACATGAGTTAATCAATGAGTTGAAAACTATCTTTGAAACTCATGCGGCCGTGGAATGCTATGAAGCATCGAAACACTTCTTCAGTTGCATGATGGAAGAAGGCAGCTCCGTTAGTGAGCACATGCTCGCCATGACCGGGCATGCGAAGAAACTCAGTGATTTGGGAATAGTGATTCCTAACCGACTGGGGATTAATCGTGTCCTTCAATCACTGCCACCTAGTTACAAGAACTTTGTGATGAACTACAATATGCAGAACATGAACAAAGAGTTACCTGAACTCTTCTCCATGCTGAAATCTGCTGAGATTGAGATCAAGAAAGAGCACCAAGTGTTGATGGTCAACAAGACCACCAGTTTCAAGAAACAGGGCAAGTCTAAGGGAAAATTCAAGAAGGGTGGCAAGAAAGCTGCCACGCCTCCTGTGAAACCTAAGACTGGCCCTAAGCCTGATGTTGAGTGTTATTACTGCAAGGAGAAGGGACACTGGAAGCGTAATTGCTCCAAGTATTTGGCGGATCTGAAGAGCGGCCTTGTCAAGAAGAAGAAAGAAGGTATATCTGATATACATGTTATAGATGTTTATCTTACTGGTTCTCGTACTAGTACCTGGGTATTTGATACTGGTTCGGTTGCTCATATTTGTAACTCGAAACAGGAACTAAAGAATAAACGAAGACTACTAAAGGATGAAGTGACGATGCGCGTTGGAAATGGATCCAAAGTCGATGTGATCGCTGTCGGCACACTTCCTCTACATCTACCTTCGGGATTAGTTTTAAGCCTCAATAATTGTTATTTTGTACCCGCGTTGAGCATGAACATTATATCTGGATCTTGTTTAATGCAAGACGGTTATTCATTCAAGTCTGAGAATAAAGGTTGTTCTATTTTTATGAATAATATCTTTTATGGTCGAGCACCTGAAAAGAATGGCTTATTTCTATTAGATCTCGATAGTAGTGATACACATATACATAACATTGATGCTAAGCGAATTAAATTGAATGATAATTCTACTTATATGTGGCACTGTCGTCTTGGTCATATTGGAGTGAAACGCATGAAGAAACTCCATACCGATGGATTACTTGAATCACTTGACTTTGAGTCACTTGATAGATGCGAAGCATGTCTAATGGGAAAAATGACTAAAACTCCATTCTCTGGTATTATGGAGCGAGCTACTGACTTATTGGAAATCATACATACCGATGTGTGCACCAATGAGTGTAGCATCGCGCGGTGGTTATCGTTATGTTCTAACCTTCACAGATGATCTGAGTAGATATGGGTATATCTATTTCATGAAACATAAATCCGAAACTTTTGAGAAGTTTAAGGAATTCCAAAGTGAAGTAGAAAATCAACGTAACAAGAAGATTAAATTTCTACGATCTGATCGCGGAGGTGAATATCTGAGTTATGAGTTTGGCATGCATTTAAAGAAATGCGGAATACTTTCACAATTGACACCGCCGGGAACACCTCAACGAAACGGTGTGTCCGAACATCGTAATCGAACTCTCTTAGATATGGTTCGTTCTATGATGTCTCTTACCGATTTGCCGTTATCATTTTGGAGTTATGCATTAGAGACAGCCGCATTCACTTTAAATAGAGCACCATCAAAATCCGTTGAAACGACACCGTATGAATTATGGTTTAATAAGAAACCTAAGCTGTCGTTCCTAAAAGTTTGGGGTTGCGAAGCCTATGTAAAAAAGTTACAACCGGACAAGCTAGAACCCAAAGCGGAGAAATGTGTCTTCATAGGATACCCTAAGGAAACTATAGGGTATACTTTCTATCACAGATCCGAAGGCAAGATCTTTGTTGCTAAGAACGGAACCTTTCTTGAGAAAGAATTTCTCACTAAAGAAGTGACTGGAAGAAAAGTAGAACTCGATGAGATTGATGAATCTTCACTCATTGATCAGAGTAGCGCAGTACCGGAAGATGTTCCTGTGCCGCCTACACCGTCAACAGAGGAAGCTAATGATGATGATCATGAAACTTCAAACGAGATAGCTACTGAACCTCGCAGATCGACAAGGGAACGTGCCACTCCTGATTGGTATGATCCTTGTCTAAATGTCATGATTGTGGACAACAATGATGAAGACCCTGCGACGTATGAAGAAGCGATGATGAGCCCAGATTCCAACAAATGGCAAGAAGCCATGAAATCCGAAATGGGATCCATGTATGATAACAAAGTGTGGACTTTGGTAGACTTACCTGATAGCCGCAAGGCTGTCGAGAATAAATGGATCTTCAAGAGAAAAACAGATGCTGATGGTAATATTACTGTCTATAAAGCTCGACTTGTCGCAAAGGGTTTCCGACAAATTCAAGGTGTTGACTACGATGAGACTTTCTCACCTGTAGCGAAGCTAAAATCTGTGAGGATTTTGTTAGCAATAGCTGCATTTTTCGATTATGAGATTTGGCAGATGGATGTCAAAACGGCGTTCCTTAATGGAGACATTGAGGAAGAGTTGTATATGGTACAACCCAAAGGTTTTGTCGATCCTAAAAATGCTGACAAAGTATGCAAACTTCAGCGTTCAATTTATGGACTGAAGCAAGCATCAAGAAGTTGGAACCGACGCTTTGATAAGGTGATCAAAGACTTCGGGTTTATACAGTGTCATGGAGAGGCCTGTATTTACAAGAAAGTGAGTGGGAGCTCTGTAGCATTCCTGATATTATATGTAGATGACATATTATTAATTGGGAATGATATAGAACTATTAAGCAGTGTAAAGGGTTATTTGAATAATAGTTTTTCAATGAAAGACCTTGGTGAAGCATCGTATATATTAGGCATCAAGATTTATAGAGATAGATCAAGAAGTCTAATAGGGCTATCACAGAGTACATACTTGGACAAGATTCTAAAGAAGTTTAGAATGGACGAAAGTAAGAAAGGATTCTTACCTATGTTACCAGGCAAGGTCTTGAGTAAGACTCAAGGTCCGGCTACGGCAGAAGAAAGAGAAAGGATGAGTCAGATCCCCTATGCCTCGGCAGTAGGCTCTATCATGTATGCCATGCTATGTACTAGACCGGATATAGCACATGCTGTTAGTTTGACTAGCAGATATCAAAGTGATCCAGGAATGGAACACTGGACATCGGTCAAGAATATCCTGAAGTACTTGAAAAGAACTAAGGATATGTTTCTTTGTTATGGAGGTGACCAAGAGCTCGTTGTAACAAGTTACACCGATGCAAGTTGGAACACTGATCCTGATGACTCTAAGTCACAGTCTGGGTACGTGTTTATATTGAATGGTGCTGCAAAAGCTGGGCAAGCTCGAAGCAGTGCACGGTGGCAAAGTCATCAACAGAATCGGAGTACATAGCGGCTTCAGAGGCTTCATCGAAGCGGTATGGATGAAGAGGTTCATTGTAGAGCTCGGTGTGGTTCCTAGTGCATTGGACCCATTAGTCATCTACTGTGATAACATGGGTGCCATCGCCAATGCACAAGAACCAAGGTCACACAAGAGGCTGAAGCATATCAAGCTGTGTTATCATTCGATTCGCGAGTACATCGAAGATGGAGAAGTAAAGATTTGCAAAGTACACACTGATCTGAATGTAGCAGATCCGTTGACTAAAGCTCTCCCTAGGGAAAAGCATGACCAACACCAGAATGCCATGGGTGTTAGGTACCTTACAATGTAATCTAGATTATTGACTCTAGTGCAAGTGGGAGACTGTTGGAGATATGCCCAAGAGGCAATAATAAAAGTGGTTATTATATATCTTTATGTTTATGATAAATGTTTATATACCATGCTATAATTGTATTAACCGAAACATTGATACATGTGTGTTATGTAAACAACAATGAGTCCCTAGTAAAGCCTCTTAACTAGCTTGTTGATTAATAGATGATTAGTTTCATAATCATGAACATTGGATGTTATTAATAACAAGGTTATATCATTATATGAATGATGTAATGGACACACCCAATTAAGCGTAGCATAAGATCACGTCATTAAGTTATTTGCTATAAGCTTTCGATACATAGTTACCTAGTCCTTTCGACCATGAGATCATGTAAATCACTTATACCGGAAAGGTACTTTGATTACATCAAACGCCACTACGTAAATGGGTGGTTATAAAGGTGGGATTAAGTATCCGGAAAGTATGAGTTGAGGCATATGGATCAACAGTGGGATTTGTCCATCCCGATGACGGATAGATATACTCTGGGCCCGGTGGAATGTCGTCTAATGTCTTGCAAGCATATGAATAAGTTCATAAGAGACCACATACCACGGTACGAGTAAAGAGTACTTGTCAGGAGACGAGGTTGAACAAGGTATAGAGTGATACCGATGATCAAACCTCGGACAAGTAAAATATCGCGTGACAAAGGGAATTGGTATCATATGTGAATGGTTCATTCGATCACTAAGTCATCGTTGAATATGTGGGAGCCATTATGGATCTCCAGATCCCGCTATTGGTTATTGGTCGGAGAGAGATCTCAACCATGTCTACATAGTTCGTGAACCGTAGGGTGACACACTTAAGGTTTGATGTTGTAATAGTAGAACTTGAATATGGAATGGAGTTCGAAGTATTGTTCGAAGTCTCGGATGGGATCCCGGACATCACGAGGAGTTCCGGAATGGTCCGGAGAATAAGATTCATATATAGGAAGTCATTTTATAAGTTTGAAAATGATCCGGTGCATTTATGGAAGGTTCTAGAAAAGTCCGGAAGAAATCACTTTGGAAGGCGGAGTCCCGGAGGGACTCCACCACCATGGCCGGCCAACCCTAAGAGGGGTGGAGTCCCAAGTGGACTCCACCATAGGGGCCGGCCACCCCCCACATGGAAGGGTGGGAATCCCACTTGGGTGGGAGTCCCACCTTGGGTAGGTTTCCCTACTACATGGAAGGTTTTGGGTTCGGGTCTTATTCGAAGACTTGTAGTCCAACACTTGGGGTTCCACCTATATAATGAGGGGCATAGGGGAGGGGGCCGGCCACCACAAGCCACCAAGCTGGCCGCACCCATAGAGGCCGGCCACCCCCTCTCCCAAACCCTAGCCGCCCCCTCTCCTCCACCTCTCCCGCACGCTTCGCGAAGCTCCGCCGGAGTTCTCCATCACCACCGCCACCACGCCGTCGTGCTGCCGGATTCAAGGAGGAGCTACTACTTCCACTGCCCGCTGGAACGGGGAGAAGGACGTCTTCATCAACACCGAACGTGTGACCGAGTAAGGAGGTGCTGCCCGATCGTGGCGCCGTGATCAAGATCTTCTACGCGCTTTTGCAAGCGGCAAGTGATCGTCTACCGCAGCAACAAGAGCCTCATCTTGTAGGTTTTGGAAATCTTCAAGGGTGAGTCTCGATGATCTCCTCGTTGCTCCCGTCTTCTAGATTGCATCTTGGCTTGGATTGCGTTCTCGCGGTAGGAAATTTTTTGTTTTCTATGCAACGAATCCCTACAAAAGTATATGAAAGATATTGTCTCTAACAAAAGGAAAATTCCTAATGAGGAGATTTCTACTATGCTTGCTAATTACTCTTTCAATGGCAAGGTTCCAAAGAAGCTGGGAGACCCAGGTATACCGACTATCCCTTGTTCCATCAAGAATAATTATGTTAGAACTGCTTGATACGTCTCAAACGTATCTATAATTTCTTATGTTCCATGCTAGTTTTATGACAATACTCACATGTTTTATACACACTTTACATCATTTATACACATTTTCCGGCACTAACCTATTAACGAGATGCTGAAGCGCCAGTTCCTATTTTGTGCTGTTTTTGGTTTCAGAAATCCTACACATGAAATATTCTCGGAATCGGACGAAACGAACGCCCAGGGTCTTATTTTCCACGGAGTTTCCAGAAGACCGAAGGAGATACGAAGTGGGGCCACGAGGTGGCGACACCACAAGGCGGCGCGGCCAAGGAGGGGCCCGCGCCGCCCTATGGTGTGGGCCCCTCGAGCGCCCCCCGACTCTGCCCTTCCGCCTACTTAAACTCTCCGTCGCGAAAACCCTATCACCGAGAGCCACAATACGGAAAAAGTTCCAGAGACGCCGCCACCGCCAATCCCATCTCGGGGATTCAGGAGATCGCCTCCGGCACCCTGCCGGAGAGGGGAATCATCGCCGGAGGGCTCTACATCACCATGCCCGCCTCCGGAATGATGTGTGAGTAGTTCATCCTTGGACTATGGGTCCATAGCAGTAGCTAGATGGTTGTCTTCTCCTCATTGTTCTATCATGTTAGATCTTGTGAGCTGCCTATCATGATCAAGATCATCTATTTGTAATGCTACATGTTGTGTTTGTTGGGATCCGATGAATATTGAATACTATGTCAAGTTGATTATCAATCTATCATATATGTGTTGTTTATGTTCTTGCATGCTCTCCGTTGCTAGTAGAGGCTCTGGCCAAGTTGATACTTGTGACTCCAAGAGGGAGTATTTATGCTCGATAGTGGGTTCATGCCTCCATTGAATCTGGACAGTGACAGAAAGTTCTAAGGTTGTGGATGTGCTGTTGCCACTAGGGATAAAACATCAATGCTTTGTCTAAGGATATTTGTGTTGATTACATTACGCACCATACTTAATGCAATTGTCTGTTGTTTGCAACTTAATACTGGAAGGGGTGCGGATGCTAACCCGAAGGTGGACTTTTTAGGCATAGATGCATGTTGGATAGCGGTCTATGTACTTTGTCGTAATGCCCTGATTAAATCTCATAGTAGTCATCATGATATGTATGTGCATCTCTATTTGTCAATTGCCCAACTGTAATTTGTTCACCCAACATGCTATTTATCTTATTGGAGAGACACCACTAGTGAACTGTGGACCCCGGTCCATTCTTTTACATCTGAAATACAATCAACTGCAATCTCTGTTCTCTGTTGTTCTTCACAAGCAAACATCATTCTCCACACCATACGTTTAATCCTTTGTTTACAGCAAGCCGGTGAGATTGACAACCTCACTGTTAAGTTGGGGCAAAGTATTTTGATTGTGTTGAGCAGGTTCCACATTGGTGCCGGAATCCCTGGTGTTGCGCCGCACTACACTCCTCCACCAACAACCTTCACGCGGCCTTCACCTCCTACTGGTTCGATAACCTTGGTTTCTTACTGAGGGAAAACTTGTTGCTGTACGCATCACACCTTCCTCTTGGGGTTCCCAACGGACGTGTGCTTCACGCGTTATAAAGCTCTTTTTCTCGCCGTTGCTCAGATCAAGACACGCTGCAAGGGGAGTCTCTCACTTCCAATCTCTTTACTTTGTTATTGTCTTGCTTTACTTTATTTTATTTTCTGTTTTGTTTGCTTTCTTTATATCAAAAACACACAAAAAATTAGTTGCTTTACTTTATTTCATTTGTCTTGTTTGCTTTCTCTATATTAAAAACACAAAAAATTAGTTACTTGTTTTACTTTACTTAATTTAGTTTGCTTTACTTGTTTTTATTACTGCTAAAATGGGTACTCCTGAGAATACTAAGTTGTGTGACTTCACTAGCACCAATAATAATGATTTCCTATGCACACCTATTGCTCCACCTGCTACTACAGCAGAATTCTATGAAATTAAACCTGCTTTACTAAATCTTGTTATGAGAGATCAATTTTGTGGTGTTAGTTCTAATGATGATGCTGCCCATCTTAATAATTTTGTTGAACTTTGTGAAATGCAAAAGTATAAGGATATAGATGGTGACATTATAAAACTGGAATTGTTACCTTTCTCCTTAAGAGGAAGAGCTAAATATTGGTTCCTATCTTTGCCTAAGAATAGTATTGATTCATGGACTAAATGTAAAGATGCTTTGATTGGTAGATATTATCCTCCCGCTAAAATTATATCTTTGAGAAGTAGCATTATGAATTTTAAGCAATTGGATAATGAGCATGTTGCCCAAGCATGGGAAAGAATGAAATCTTTGGTAAAGAATTGCCCTACCCATGGACTAACTACTTGGATGATCATCCAAACCTTTTATGCAGGATTGAATTTTTCTTCACGGAACCTATTGGACTCAGCTGCTGGAGGTACTTTTATGTCCATCACTCTGGGGGTGGCAACAAAGCTTCTTGATGATATGATGATAAATTACTCTGAATGGCACACAGAAAAGGCTCCACAAGGTAAGAAGGTAAATTTTGTTGAAGAAACCTCCTCCTTGAGTGATAAGATTGATGCTATTATGTCTATGCTTGTGAATGGTAGATCTAATGTTGATCCAAATAATTTTCCTTTAGCTTCATTGGTTGCCCAAGAAGAACATGTTGATGTGAACTTCATTAAAAGTAATAATTTCAACAACAATGCTTATAGGAATAATTCTGGTAACAACTATAGGCCATATCCTTCTAATAATGGTAATGGTTATGGTAATTCTTATGGTAATTCTTACAACAATAGTAGGAGTACACCCTCTGGTCTTGAGGTCATGCTTAAAGAATTTATTAGTACACAAACTGCTTTTAACAAATCTGTTGAGGAAAAGCTTGGTAAAATTGATATTCTTGCTTCTAAGGTTGATAGTCTTGCTGCTGATGTTGATCTTTTAAAATTGAAAGTTATGCCTAATGAAGATAAAGATATTAAGTCATTTTCTACAGCAAACGCCATACAAGTTCGAATTAATGAAAATATTAGATTGATGGCTGAATTGCATGCTAGGTGGGAAAGAGAAGAAAAACTAGCTAAAGAGAATAATGTAGCTAAAGTTTGGACTATTACCACCACTAGTAATGATGATGCTTCACATGTTGCTAAACCTACTACTATCAATGGTAAAATAATTGGTGTTGGCAATGTTTCTACTCCTAGTGCAAAGCGTGAAAAATTGCCTGAAACTGCTAAAACTGCTGAAACTGTTTGTGATAAAACTGCTGAATTTTTTCAAAATATTGGGGACAATGATCCCATTGTTGTAGATCATAATGGTTTAGATTTTGATGATTGTCATATCTCTGAAGTTATTAAGTTCTTACAAAAACTTGCTAGAAGTCCTAATGCTAGTGCTATAAATTTGGCCTTTACAAAACATATTACAAATGCTCTCATAAAAGCTAGAGAAGAGAAATTAAAACTTGAAACTTCTATTCCTAGGAAGTTGGAAGATGGTTGGGAGCCCATCATTAAGATGAAGGTCAATGATTTTGATTGTAATGCTTTATGTGATCTTGGTGCAAGTATTTCTGTTATGCCTAAGAAACTCTATAATATGCTTGACTTGCCACCATTGAAAAATTGTTATTTGGATGTTAATCTTGCTGATAATTCTATAAAAAAACCTTTGGGGAGGATTGATAATGTTCGCATTACGGTTAACAATAACCTTGTCCCCTTTGATTTTGTTGTCTTGGATATTGAATGTAATGCATCTTGTCCCATTATTTTGGGAAGACCTTTTCTTCAAACTGTTGGTGCTATTATTGATATGAAGGAAGGGAATATTAAGTATCAATTTCCTCTTAAGAAAGGTATGGAACACTTCCCTAGAAAGAGAATGAAGTTACCTTTTGATTCTATTATTAGAACAAATTATGATGTTGATGCTTCATCTCTCGATAATACTTGATTCACACTTTCTGCGCCTAGCTGAAAGGCGTTAAAGAAAAGCGCTTATGGGAGACAACCCATTATTTTACTTCTGCACTTTTGTTTTATATTTGAGTCTTGGAGGTTGTTACTACTGTAGCAACCTCTCCTTATCTTTATTTTATTGCATTGTTGTGCCAAGTAAAGTCTTTGATAATAAGGTTGATACTAGATTTGGATTGCTGCGCAGAAACAGATTTCTTGCTGTCACGAGTAGAACTCTCTGTAGGTAACTCAGAAAAATCTGCCAATTTACATGCGTGATTCTCAGATATGTACGCAACTTTTATTCAGTTTGAGCTTTTTCATCTGAGCCTGTTAAGTGCCCCTAAAAAATTTGTCTTGACGGACTGTTCTGTTTTGACAGATTCTGCCTTTTATTTCACATTGCCTCTTTTGCTATGTTGAATGGATTTATTTGTTCCATTAACTTTCAGTAGCTTTGGGCAATGTCCAGAAGTGTTAAGAATGATTATGTCACCTCTGAATATGTGAATTTTTTGATTATGCACTAACCCTCTAATGAGTTTGTTTTGAGTTTGGTGTGGAGGAAGTTTTCAAGGATCAAGAGAGGAGGATGATACAATATGATCAAGAAGAGTGAAAAGTTTAAGCTTGGGGATGCCCCCGTGGTTCATCCCTGCATATTTCAAGAAGACTCAAGCATCTAAGCTTGGGGATGCCCAAGGTATCCCCTTCTTCATCGACAACTTATCAGGTCACCTCTAGTGAAACTATATTTTTATTCCGTCACATCTTATGTGCTTTACTTGGAGCGTCTGTTTGTTTTTGTTTTTGTTTGAATAAAATCGGATCCTAGCATTCTTTGTGTGGGAGAGAGACACGCTCCGCTCGTTCATATGAACACTGGTGTTCTTAGCATTACTTTTAATGTTCATGGCGAAGGTTGAAACTGCTTCGTTCATTGTTATATGGTTGGAAACAGAAAATGCTTCATGTGGTAATTGGTATATTGTCTTGAATAATTTGATACTTGGCAATTGTTGTGCTCAAATAGATCATGTTTAAGCTCTTGCATCATGTACTTTGCACCTATTAATGAAGAACTACCATAGAGCTTGTTAAAATTTGGTTTGCATGATTGGTCTCTCTAAAGTCTAGATATTTTCTGGTGAAGTGTTTGAACAACAAGGAAGACAGTGTAGAGTCTTATAATGCTTGCAATATGTTCTTATGTAAGTTTTGCTGTACCGGTTCATACTTGTGTTTGCTTCAAACAACCTTGCTAGCGAAAGCCTTGTACGGAGAGGGAATACTTCTCGTGCATCCAAAACCTTGAGCCAAAACCTATGCCATTTGTGTCCACCATACCTACCTACTATGTGGTATTTCTCTGCCATTCCAAAGTAAATTACTTGAGTGCTACCTTTAAAATTTCATTCTTTGTCTTTGCAATACATAGCTCATGGGAAAATAGCCTTAAAAACTATTGTGGTATTGAATATGTTGCTTATGTATCTTATTTCTTATAAGTTGCTTGTTGAGCGGTAACCATGTTTCTGGGGACGCCATCAACTATTACACCTTTGTTGAATATCATGTGAGTTGCTATGCATGTTCGTCTTGTCTGAAGTAAGGGCGATTTATCATGATCAAATGGTTTGAGTATGCATATTGTTAGAGAAGAACATTGGGCCGCTAACTAAAGCCATGAATCATGGTGGAAGTTTCAGTTTGGACATTAATCCTCAATCTCTTATGAGAATATTATCTGTTGTTGAATGCTTATGCATTAAAGAGGAGTCCATTATCTGTTTTCTATGTTGTCCCGGTATGGATGTCCTTAGTTGAGATCTATCAAAAACGAGAAATCAAATGCGATTTATCTCCTTGGACCTTTGTACAGGCGGCATAGAGGTACCCCTTTGTGACACTTGGTTGAAACATATGTTATGAAATGATAATCCATGTAAATCCAAGCTAATTAGGACAAGGTGCGAGCACTATTGGTATTCTATGCATGAGGCTTGCAACTTATTGGATGTCTTATGCATAACACATATGAATTATTACTACCGTTGACAAAATTGTTTCTATGTTTTCAAAATAAAAGCTCTAGCACAAAAATAGTAATCCATGCTTCCCTCTGCGAAGGGCCATTCTTTTACTTTATGTTGAGTCAGTTTACCTACTTCTTTCCATCTTAGAAGCAAACACTTGTGTCAACTGTGTGCATTGATTCCTACATACTTGCTTATTTGCATTCATCATATTACTTTGTGTTGACAATTATCCATGAGATATACATGTTGAAGTTGAAAGCAACTGCTGAAACTTATATCTTCCTTTGTGTTGCTTCAAAACTTTCTACTAAGAATTTATTGCTTTATGAGTTAACTCCTATGCAAGTCTTATTGATGCTTGTCTTGAAAGTACTATTCATGAAAAGTCTTTGTTATATGATTCAGTTGTTTAATCATTGTCTTTACCATTGCTTCGAATCACTTCATTCACTTCATATGCTTTACAATAGTATTGATCAAGATTATGATAGCATGTCACTTCAGAAATTATCCTTGTTATCGTTTACCTACTCGAGGGCTAGTAGGAACTAAGCTTGGGGATGCTTGATACGTCTCAAACGTATCTATAATTTCTTATGTTCCATGCTAGTTTTATGACAATACTCACATGTTTTATACACACTTTACATCATTTATACGCATTTTCCGGCACTAACCTATTAACGAGATGCCGAAGCGCCAGTTCCTGTTTTGTGCTGTTTTTGGTTTCAGAAATCCTACACAGGAAATATTCTCGGAATTGGACGAAACGAACGCCCAGGGTCTTATTTTTCCACGGAGTTTCCAGAAGACCGAAGGAGATACGAAGTGGGGCCACGAGGTGGCGACACCACAAGGCGGCGCGGCCAAGGAGGGGCCCACGCCGCCCTATGGTGTGGGCCCCTCGAGCGCCCCCCGACTCTGCCCTTCCGCCTACTTAAAACTCTCCGTCGCGAAACCCTATCACCGAGAGCCACGATACGGAAAAGTTCCAGAGACGCCGCCGCCGGCAATCCCATCTCGGGGGATTCAGAGATCGCCTCCGGCACCCTGCCGGAGAGGGGAATCATCACCGGAGGGCTCTACATCACCATGCCCGCCTCCGGAATGATGTGTGAGTAGTTCATCCTTGGACTACGGGTCCATAGTAGTAGCTAGATGGTTGTCTTCTCCTCATTGTGCTATCATGTTAGATCTTGTGAGCTGCCTATCATGATCAAGATCATCTATTTGTAATGCTACATGTTGTGTTTGTTGGGATCCGATGAATATTGAATACTATGTCAAGTTGATTATCAATCTATCATATATGTGTTGTTTATGTTCTTGCATGCTCTCCGTTGCTAGTAGAGGCTCTGGCCAAGTTGATACTTGTGACTCCAAGAGGGAGTATTTATGCTCGATAGTGGGTTCATGCCTCCATTGAATCTGGGACAGTGACAGAAAGTTCTAAGGTTGTGGATGTGCTGTTGCCACTAGGGATAAAACATCAATGCTTTGTCTAAGGATATTTGTGTTGATTACATTACACACCATACTTAATGCAATTGTCTGTTGTTTGCAACTTAATACTGGAAGGGGTGCGGACGCTAACTGAAGGTGGACTTTTTAGGCATAGATGCATGCCGATAGCGGTCTATGTACTTTGTCGTAATGCCCTGATTAAATCTCATAGTAGTCATCATGATATGTATGTGCATCTCTATTTGTCAATTGCCCAACTGTAATTTGTTCACCCAACATGCTATTTATGTTATTGGAGAGACACCACTAGTGAACTGTGGACCCCGGTCCATCCTTTTACATCTGAAATACAATCAACTGCAATCTCTGTTCTCTGTTGTTCTTCACAAGCAAACATCATTCTCCACACCATACGTTTAATCCTTTGTTTACAGCAAGCCGGTGAGATTGACAACCTCACTGTTAAGTTGGGGCAAAGTATTTTGATTGTGTTGTGCAGGTTCCACGTTGGTGCCGGAATCCCTGGTGTTGCGCCGCACTACACTCCTCCACCAACAACCTTCACGTGGCCTTCATCTCCTGGTTCGATAACCTTGATTTCTTACTGAGGGAAAACTTGCTGCTGTACGCATCACACCTTCCTCTTAGGGTTCCCAACGGACGTGTGCTTCACGCGTTATCACTGCTCAATGTGATTTGGGAGTAGGAGTTAGTGTTATGCCTTTTTCTCTTTACAAGAGACTTTATTTAGATAAGTTGATACCAACTGATATATCTTTGCAAATGGCTGATAAATCTACTGATGTTCCTGTTGGTATATGTGAGGATGTTCCTGTTCAAGTTGCTAATAATTGCTTAATATTAACTGATTTTATTGTGTTGGAAATTCCTGAAGATGATAATATGTCTATTATTCTTGGAAGACCTTTTCTTGACACTGCAGGGGCTGTTATTGATTGCAATAAAGGAAAAGTTACTTTCAATGTTGATGACAAGGAACATACTGTTTATTTTCCCAAGAAGATTGATAAAGTATATGGAGTTAATACAATTTCTAATTTGAGAACTATCAAAGTGGGAGTTATTGATTGTCCTATATATGAGCCTAAAGAAGGATATCAAAATATTATGATTGGGTCCATATCAATACAATATAAGAAAAGGAAAATGCATAACCACACCTTTGGAGAAGTGTTTGAGAGGGATACGCCAAGAGTGGCAAGGCCTTCAAGGGCAGCTACTCGAGTTAGGCGATCCTATGATGAGGATGTCATTGCACCTAGCTTTGAAGATGAAGAGGACAATGGGATTCCTAATGCTTCATCCTTTCCGTGCATTGACTTTTTGCGTAATGCAGGGCTACTTGATGACTTCTTGTTTCTCATTAATAGGGTGGGCTTGTCTACCTATATGGAAGATGAGAGTGATCAATTTTATATGCTAACTAAAATCTTTGTTGAAAGCTTTAAATTCAGCAACACACCTTTCACACCATCAGTTAAATTTAAGATTTATAATATGCCTATTACTATGAAATTGGGTGATTTTTGTGCTGCATTGGACATTACTCCTATAGGTACAGCGAAGAAGATCGAGAACCGCCCCAAAGCTTTGATGGAACTCTATCGAGAAGTTACCAACGATGATGACCGTACCATTCAGCGCGGCAAGATAAGGAACATTCAGCTCCCTGCCATTAGATATTTCACTTACTATCTTGCTACTAGCATTCTTGGTAGGGAGAACACTAGCAACATTTCTAGTTATCATCTTGCTTTTCTGGTTGCTGCACTTACTGGAAGTACACCTTATCATCTTGGTGCTCTCATTGCTCGTCGCTTATCTAATAAGGGACCTATTTATGGAGGAATTGTTGCTTCACGTATTGTTGCATATCTAGGTCTTTCTGTTGATCCTAGTGATGAGAAATTAATTCCTATTAAGCTTGATATTGCTGCTATGAAGGGTCACCAATTTGTCACAACTAACTCTAATTTAGAAAATATTGTCTATAGAATGTTGTTTATTGACGGGGATGAGAGGGAAATCCCTTTGCCGCAGGCCGATTTGTTCAGTGTTCGCAGGAGGCCGTGGTCGCGCTCCAAGGAGGAGGTGGATGAGCAGCTGAGGATACTTGGCTTTCACCAGCAGCACGACTCCGAGGACGCCGAGCCCTCCGACGGGTACACCGTCACGTATCCTGGTGCGTCCTCCAGCTTGTACCAAGGACAGGATCCTCCTTCATCATATTACGGAGGCGCCACCTCATGGGCACCGTGGGGTTGATCTCCACTTAGGCCAAAAGCCTAAGCTTGGGGGGAGGTACATCGACATCTCACTCATTTACATATCATATCTTGTCGGTACTTTGTATATCCATGTTTCGATTTTCTTTCTTTCTTTTTGTTGCTTGTTGTTTATTTCTGTTTTCCAAAACACGAAAAGACCAAAAATATTTCTGTTGTTTCTCTCTATTTATTTATTTAGTATTTAGTATTAGTTTGCTTAGTTTTTAATTCGGGTTGCTATTCAAATATCCAAAAAGATTTTGCTTTGTTTGCCTGTTTTCTTTTGTTCTTGTTTCCAATTCGAAAACACCAAAAATATTTGTTGTTCTTCTTCGGTTTTGTAAAGTTTATTATGGAGTTCAGCGGTCTCCGGTGGTTGGAGCTTGGTTTTCATTTCATATTATTCAAGCCACACAAGTGAAAGGCAATAATGACGATCTACGACAACTCGATTGTGGTGAGAGGCTGGTATGAACTCTATTTGTTTTCATTTTTGTACATATACTCATCCATGTGAGCATGCTTAGTTGGTTCATGTGAGGTATATGTCATTTAATGAAAGTCTAGTAGTTCATGATCTCTCATGTTTAGCTCCAATTTATTAATAATGAGTAGCATGTCATAAATATTTGCTTGCATTGTTTTATTCATAGATAGGTATGACATTGTGGTATCCTCCTCTGAATAATTCATTTGAATTGACTTGGCACATGCTCACGCATGCATATGACTGAAAAACAAAAGTCAATTAAGCCTCGATGATTTACTTTGCTTCAGAGTTCTTGTATCACTTTTATGCCTCCGTTAATTTTATTTTGTCGCAAGCATGATTATGACGGTTATTGCTCTCTTGATTGTCGCTTCCCAGTCTATTGCTAGCCTTCACTTGTACTGAGCGGGAATGCTGCTCGTGCTTCCAAATCCCTGAAAACCAAGTTATTCCAAAGTGTCCACCATAAATACCTATGCATGGCATTTCAAACCATTCCAAGTAAATTTTCATGTGCTACCTTTAAAACCTTCAAAGTACTTCTCAATTTGTGTCAATATTTTATAGCTCATGAGGAAGTATGTGGTGTTTTATCTTTCAATCTTGTCATTTCACCAATGGA
This sequence comes from Lolium multiflorum, assembly GCA_030979885.1. NCBI lineage: Eukaryota > Viridiplantae > Streptophyta > Magnoliopsida > Poales > Poaceae > Lolium > Lolium multiflorum. The sequence continues at coordinate 73,989,253 of CM061753.1, read as the reverse complement.
CTAGTGGCATATACATCCGCTTATCCAATAATTTTGCAAAAAGAGCTGGCAACGGGGTGCCCAGCCCCAATTAATTACAACTTTCATTAATAATTCTCTTCACATGTTTTGCCCTGATTTATCAGTAAGCAACTTAATTTGCAAATAGACACTCCTCCATGGTATGTGAATGTTGGAAGGCACCCGAGGATTCGGTTAGCCATGGCTTGTGTAAGCAAAGGTTGGGAGGAGTGTCATCCATAATGAAACTAAAATACATGTGTAAACAAAAGAGAAGAGGGATGATCTACCTTGCTGGTAGAGATAACGTCCTTCATGGGAGCCGCTCTTGAAAGTCTGGTTGACAAGGTAGTTAGAGTGCCCACTACCATTCATTGACAACAACAAACACCTCTCATAACAATTTTACTTCTGTTTTAAAAATGAAAATCTCTAGCACATGTTAATCCCTGCTTCCCTCTGCGAAGGGTCAATCTTTTACTTTTATGTTGAGTCACCATCCTTTCTTTGAGCACCTTCTTGAGAGCATAATTGTCATTCTTAGTGTAATATGTTTGTCCCAGAATATGGTTAACTGTGGTATAATTTTGATGCTTTTATCTTTGATAATCTTTACTTCTAGTCTTCCCATGAACTTCAGAGGTGCCTGGGCATTTATGTTTTGCTGTACAAATACGGGCAAGCGAGATACCACTTTATCATATCTTTTTATGAGCATTGCAATCCTGCTGATAGATATGTTTCATGATGCTTATTATTAGTTTGTTGGTATCTTTTTCATGATTGACATAACTATTAGATGACTTTATTTGCATTTATCTTATTATGAATTGCCTAAGTACTCGTCCATATAATGAGAATATTTACATCATATGAGCAAATGTGTTCGTGAAAGTTCTTTTATCGCACTCAGTTGTTAACTGAATTGCTTGAGTACAAGCAATAAGCTAAGCTTGGGGGAGTTGATACGTCCAAAACGTACCTACTTTCCCGAACACTTTTGCTATTATTTTGCCTCTAATTTGTGTATTTGAGGACAAGCAGAATTGCCCTGGTGTCTTATTTTTGTGCAGAAAATCAACTTTCAGGAAAATCCCCGGAAATAATTGCAATGGGCCTATTTTTACAGAAGACCGACGAAGCCAGAAGACGTGACGGAGGGGGGCCACGAGGCGCACACACCACGTGGCGGCGCGGTGGGCCCATGGCCGCGCCGCCACATGGGGATGCCACCTCGGCCAGCCCCCGGCGCTCCCCTCACTACAAGAAAAGTTCTGATAGACAACGTCTCAAAATCGTCCGCTAAGGGGTATTTTTCGTCGCCTATGGGCCTAACCCGACGATATGGGTTCTGTTGTCGAAACTGCGTCAGGCAAAGTCCTACGACGATTTTTTCGGTCCGTCGCGCTTGGGCGCCCTTCCGCCACGGAAAATCGGACCGTTGCAGAAATGTTTCCGGAGCCCGTTGACTGCCGACGTCATGCAACCGACACGTGGCGACGCCGTTAACGGCAACGGCGTTAACCGGCTGAAACCCCGTGGTAGATGGTAGGCCCACACGAGGCCTGCCAAGTCTTAAGCGGGCCATCCCATTAAGTTTGCGGGCCGAGCAAGCTGACTTAGTTTGACCGGTCAACTATATAGCTGGGCTGGTCCATTAGTTACGTGGGCCGGGCCTAACCTCTACGGTTGACTGGTCAAAACTTTAATGGGCCGGCCCACTAAGCATGTGGGCCGGGCCGAATGCACTCGTTTGACCGGTCAACAGGCAAAAGGGCCGGCCCACAAGACATGTGGGACCCACTTTCCTGTTATCGGGCCGACCCATTTAACAAGTGGGGTCCACCTTAAAGCAACTGGGCCGGCCCAAGAAGTTATTGGGCCGACCCAATTAGCATGTGGGTCCCACTTTCCTGCTATCGGGCCGGCCCATTTAGTATGTGGGGTCCACAATAGATCAATTGGGCTGGCCCAACAAGAAAGTGGGCCGGGCCAAAAACACATGTGGGTCCCACTTTCCTGTAAAAGGGCCGGCCCATTTAGTATGTGGGGTCCACCATATAGCAAGTGGGCCGGCCCAACAAGATAGTGGGCCGGGCCAAAAACACAGGTGGGTCCCACTTTCTGTTAAAGGGCCGGCCCATTTAGTATGTGGGGTCCACCATATAGCAAGTGGGCTGGCCCAACAAGAAAGTGGCCGGGCCAAAAACACAGGTGGGTCCCACATTCCTGTTAAAGGGCCGGCCCATTTAGTATGTGGGGTCCACCATATAGCAAGTGGGCCGGCCAAAAACACAGGTGGGTCCCACTTTCCTGTTAAAGGGCCGGCCCATTTAGTATGTGGGGTCCACCATATAGCAAGTGGGCTGGCCCAACAAGATAGTGGGCCGGCCCAATAAGCAGGTGGGGCCCACTATCGTGTTAACGGGCCGGCCCAATAAGTAAGTGGGCCGACCCAAAATGAAAGTGGGTCCCACACTACTGTAAGTGGGCCGGCCCAATCTGTTGTAGGGCCCTGGTTGTTTGACTAGTCAACTTGCATTAAATTTCATGAGCCTAAAATCTGATATCAATGATACACACAATTACATACACAAATAAAATAACTAGGAAAATTACAAGGCAATTAATGTGCCCAAATAAAAAAATTACATAGAATCATTGAGGACTTCTATTAGCATCATCAATAACACGTTGACATTTGGCAATCGCCTTGATTGAATCTTGTGTACTCTTGGTCAACATATCAGCTACAGATCTTAAAGCAGCAATACCATGTCTTTTATAAAGTACAGCCTTGAGATATTTACTGTTTGATGAAAGGAATGGTCTAGGTTGACGGCTATGAGAGGATGCATCAGAAGAAAGATCAGAACTTTTTGTGGGCCTCTCTTCTGATGAAGATTGCTTCATCACAACTGCATTCTGATAATAATGCAAAAAGAGTTAAACGATGAACTATGCAAACATGTATTAAGCATTGTCGATATGAGATAGTCACAAGTACTAAGCACAGACTTACATTATATCGTTGCATAGGCTCACCCCGGAACCTTTTTTGCGCTCTATCTTCTACTAAGGACTTCTTCATTACAACTGCATTCTAGTAATATTGCAAACATAGTTACAACAGTGAACTATTCAAACATTTATTATGCAATGTAGATATAAGATAATAACAAGTTCCATAAATAAGACAATGTATGGAACTTGTACTAAGCACAGACTTACATCATAATGTTGCACAGGGTCGCTTTGGCGACTATCTTCTAATGATGACTGCTTCATTAAAACTGCATTCTGGTAATATTGCAAACATAGTTACAACAATTAACTATTCAAACATGTATTACGCAATGTAGAGATCAGATAACAGCATGTAGCAGAAATAAGCACAAGATAAGATAAGATGCATGTACTAAGCACATACTGGCTCACTGCAGGTCCTTCTCTTGCGTGCACTAGTCGTGGTCGACATGCCTGTCATTTTAGGTTCAGCCATCAAGTGAAATGCTAATCCTCCTGCTCCATTGTCCTTAATCTGTGTTTAGATATCACATTTAAGACCAAGTCAGCTGGTTTCAAATAACAAAAAACTTGAGCTGCCAAATGAATAAGCCAATATTTACCAGATATCAGATTAAAACCAACTACTCCATCCGTCCATAAATAGATGCCAAAGATTTATTCAAATTCGGATGTATCTATACACTAAATCGTGACTAGATACATTCAAGTTTAGACAAACTTTTGGATATCAGATTAAAACCAACTAGATGTTGCTTTGCATGAGATACGAATTTCAGACATTCAGATTTAGAGTAGGGTAATGCCAAGGTTTTCCACATAAAGTAAACTGGCATTAAGAATGACCAAATGTCAGGTTCAAATCACCTTCGCAGTTGCTCCAAGACAAGCATATCAAATAGGCAGAAACATAGTAAAGCATGAATGGCATTGCTATGGCAGGGTTCCAAGTGTTAATCTCTTGCATAAGGAACAATGCATATAGGTTATAGATAATAATGGAAGTAAACTGCCAAAATTACCAACCAAGAACTCAGATTCCAACCTTCCCTAGCGTCCCCGCTGTTAATGTTGGATATTCTAATAAGTGGTTCGCATGATCAATCCCTAGGAAAAATAACATTGACAAGTTAGTCTATGATAATACAAAGACCAGACATGCACGCAGCAATAACTATACAAGCTGTGCGACAGGAGCATTCATGGAAAAAATAGCTATAAGCTAAAGACGAGGTATAAGAGCAAGCAGATTGGAAATGCACATAGCATGATTATAAAAGCAGTGTGAGAATAGCAGGCACGAGAAAACAGCTAGCGGCTAGTGGTGAGCTAATGACGTGGTATAAGAACAACCAGATTGGAAATGCCCATAGCATGACTATAAAAGGAATAGCATGCAGTACAAAAACAGTTGGCAGCAAATGAATGGGTATAAGGCTATAAATATGTGGATGCACACAGGTGTCAGTAGAATGAACAGGATGGTAGCGACCGGATAATGCTTTTGTACTGTACAATATTTAAACGAACTTCATGCGAAGTAACACATCAAGAAAGTTAATGGCATATGAGATCTGCAAATAACTACACAAAACATGGCTAAAGAAACACCGCGATCTAACGGGCCAGCGTACTAACCAAGCTGCGGCGGGGTGGACGGGGGCGGCAACTTGCATTCCAGCGGCGGCGAACGCGGGAGACGATGAGTCGACCCTGTTTCAGTAGAAGCGGGCGTTAGTGAAGCAGATATGGTTGGCTGGCAAGGGATTCAGTGAAGTTGATAGGTAGTCGGTGGAATAGATCGGCTTCTGTGGAGGGGGGCACGGTGAAGTAGACCCGGTTCCGTTGGAGAGGATCCGGTGCGTCGACAGGAAAGGCGTTGATTGCTACGCTGTGGATGAGGTCGGCGGTGAAGCAGATCCGTCGGTGGCGAGGTCGGCGGTGAAGTAGATCCGTCGGTGGCGAGGTCGGCGGTGAAGCAGATCCGTCGGTGGCGTGGTCGGCGGTGAAGCAGATCCATCGGTGGCGAGGTCGGCGGTGAAGCAGATCCGTCGGTGGCGAGGGCGGCGGGGGAGCGGATCAGGTGGGTGGACAGCCAACACGATAAGGCTACGCTGTGGAGGAGTATGCCGGCGGCGAAGCAGATCTAGTACTATAGAGAGTCAGAGCTTTGGCGTGTGAGAGTATTTTTGAGCTAATGGGGCGAATGGTTGGTGGGTGGGTGTGGGCCTGTGGGGAGGGTTCGGGATCTAGGCAAGATATTTCATTGTTACCGAATGAGCCCTCCATGGTCGGTGGGTTGTAGCTTCCGGACCAGGGTTAAAAGGGTAAAACTGGTCACGGGATTTTCGAATGGATGCGGCGGGATGATTTGGCACGCGGCCGAAATTTTCAGTTTCAAGCTACGAGCAGAACGACAAAAATAATGTTCTTCCCCAGGGAGCTCTCATTTCTTCCTCTTCTCTTTCTCTCTCGAGTCTCTCCCACTCCCCCGGCTCCTCTCCCCCTTCTCTCCGGCGGCCTCGCCGGCCGGAGACGAGGCCGACTTCTCTCTGTATATCGTACACCCTCCGAACTAAATTAATTGATTCAACTTTCCTTAGACGTGTATGTATCTAGAGTAAAAACATGTGTGGATACATCCATATTTAGATAAGCAAAGTTGAGTCAGCTAATTTGGATCCGAGGGAGTTAGTGTTGTTGTAAGCTTAGATCCAGTGTTTCCCATGAGCAGAATGGCGCAATGGAGTCGGGGATCTCGTCATCGGCTTCAGATCTGGCCTATGGTGAATCTGGCGGATCAGATCTGGCGGATCTTGCCGGCCAAACCCCGATCTGGTGCCATCAAGGTGATGGCGCTAACGGTGAGGCTTGCTTTGGTCAGTGCTTCAGATCTGGCCAACGGGGAAGTCAAGCTGCTAACGTTCACAAGCTCGGGGCATACGACGGCGTCATCCGTCTTGCCCGTGAACATCTTGGCCTTTCAGCGGCCCTTCTCAGAGCCAATATGTCGTTGCTGAGGCCATTCTTCTCCTTCATCCTGGCGACTACCGGCGACACCGTCCCAAGTGGTGCGTCCCCGGCGACGGAGTTGCTGGAAAGGATGCGGAGCAGAGATCTGATGTGCGGTCCAGAAGGACTCGATTGATTTTCTTCTATATGTTTTGGGGTCCTTTTTGTAAAGTTGCAGGTCCTATTAGTTATTGTCTAGTTCTTTTGGACCTCTATGTAATTTTTTGGACTAGTTTCCATTTGCACTGATAAACTTGAATTTTGACAAGTTCACGGGGAAAACCTTTGCACATATGGCCTATCATGTATGAACATTCTTGAGATTTAAACTATATGTAATGGCCAGCACTTGCGCAAGGGGCTCGTCTAGTGCGCACTAGTTTCCATTAGCACCGATAAATTTGAATCTTGACAAGTTCTTGGAAGAAAAAATTGATTCACATATAGCCTATCATGTATGAACATTATTGGGATTCAAACTATACATAGATGGCCAACACGTGTGCAAGGGGGTCCTCTAATGTGCACTAGTTTCCATTAGCACTGATAAATTTGAATCTTTACAAGTTCTCGAAAAAAATTGCTTCACACATATGCCCTATCATGTATGAACATTATTGGGATTCATATTATATATAGATGGCCAACACTTGTGCAAGGGGGTCCTCTAATTCTTGGGGATTTCAATCTCTCTCTCTCTCTCTCTCGATCTATCGTTGGTGGCCAGAACAACACACATATGCATGCACTTTATGCGCAAAGGCGCGGGTGCCTCTAATAATTCATGTGTGTGCGTATATTTGAACATATTCTTGGGGATTTCAATCTCTATCTCTTGATCTATATATCGTTGGTGGCCAAAAAACACACATATATACGCATGCACTTTATGCGCAAAGGCGCGGGTGGCTCTAATAATGTGTGTGCGCACTCGATCGATGATCCCTAAACCTTAAACCATAAAACCCTAAAACCCTAATCCCTAAACACCCTAAACACTAAACCCTAAACACTAAACCCTAAACCCTAAACCCTAAACCCTAAAACATAAACACTAAACCCTAGACCCTAAACCCTAATTAACCCTAACCCTAACCCTAAAACCCTAGCTAGATAACCCTAAACCCTAAACCCTAATTAAACCCTAAATATATATATAGGCCAACGACACTTAATTGCGCATCAAGCAGCGACCAACTAATTATCGTGATAAATTAATTAAATTGAATTTTGACAAGTTCTCTCGAATGAAAACACATTTGATTAATAGTTGCCTCATAATATATATACAATTAGTGTGCATGCGCGCATGGCATACCTTGCACATATCATTCATGCATATATTTCAATATATATCTGAACATATTCTTGGGGATATATATACATTTCAATCTCTCTCGATCTATATATCGTTGGTGGCCAAAAAACACACTTATATACGCATGCACTTTATGCGCAAAGGCGCGGGTGCCTCTAATAATGTGTGTGTGCACTCGATCGATGATCCCTAAACCTTAAACCCTAAAACCCTAATCCCTAATCCCTAATTAAACCCTAAACATACACCCTAAACACCCTAAACACTAAACCCTAAACCCTAGACCCTAAACCCTAAACCCTAAACACTAAACCCTAACCCTAACCCCTAGCTAACCCTAAACCCTAATTAAACCCTACATATATAGGCCAACGGCACATAATTGCGTCAATAAGGTGTGCAACTAATCGTGATGATAAATTAATTAACCATAAAACCAAAACCCTAATCTCCCTAATCCCTAAACACCCTTAAAACCCTAAACACTAAACCCTAAACCCTAAACCCTGAACCCTAAACCCTAAACCCTAAACCCTAAACACTAAACCCTAAACACTAAACCCTAAACCTTTGGCCTAGACCCTAAACCCTGATTAACCCTGACTCTAACCCTAACCCCTAGGTAGCTAATTAACCCTAAACCCTAATTAAACCCTACATATATATATAGGCCAACGACACTTAATTGCCCATCAAGCAGGCGACCAACTAATTAGCGCTGATAAATTAATTAACTTGATTTTTGACAAGTTCTCTCGAATGAAAACACATTTGATTAAGTTGCCTCATAATATATATACAATTAGTGTGCATGCGCGCATGGCATACCTTGCACATATCATTCGTGCATATATTTCAATATATATTTGAACATATTCTTGGGGATATATATATTTCAATCTCTCTCTCGATCTATATATCGTTGGTGGCCAAAACACACACTTATATACGCATGCACTTTATGCGCAAAGGCGCGGGTGCCTCTAATAATGTGTGTGTGCACTCGATCGATGATCCCTAAACCTTAAACCCTAAAACCCTAATCCCTAATCCCTAATTAAACCCTAAACATACACCCTAAACACCCTAAACACTAAACCCTAAACCCTAGACCCTAAACCCTAAACCCTAAACACTAAACCCTAAACCCTAAACACTAAATGTACACTAAACCCTAGACCCTAAACCCTAATTAACCCTAACCCTAACCCTAAAACCCTAGCTAGCTAACCCTAAACCCTAAACCCTAATTAAACCCTACATATATATAGGCCAACGACACTTAATTGCGCATCAAGCAGGCGACCAACTAATTAGCGCTGATAAATTAATTAACTTGAATTTTGACAAGTTCTCGAATGAAAAACACGTACATTTGATTAAGTTGCCTCACAATATATATATAATTAGTGTGCATGCGCGCATGGCATACCTTGCATATCATTCATGCATATATTTCAATATATATTTGAACATATTCTTGGGGATATATATATATATATTTCAATCTCTCTCTCGATCTATATATCGTTGGTGGCCAAGAAACACACTTATATATATACGCATGCACTTTATGCGCAAAGGCGTGGGTGCCTCTAATAATTAATGTGTGTGTGCACTCGATCGATGATCCCTAAACCTTAAACCCTAAAACCCTAATCCCTAATCCCTAATTATACCCTAAACGTACACCCTAAACACCCTAAACACTAAACCCTAAACCCTAGACCCTAAACCCTAAACACTACACCCTAAACCCTAAACCCTAAACACTAAACCCTAAACCCTAGACCCTAAACCCTAATTAACCCTAACCCTAACCCTAAAACCCTAGCTAGATAACCCTAAACCCTAAACCCTAATTAAACCCTACATATATATATAGGCCAACGACACTTAATTGCGCATCAAGCAGGCGACCAACTAATTAGCGCTGATAAATTAATTAACTTGAATTTCGACAAGTTCTCTCAAATGAAAACACATTTGATTAAGTTGCCTCATAATATATATACAATTAGTGTGCATGCGCGCATGGCATACCTTGCACATATCATTCGTGCATATATTTCAATATATATCTGAACATATTCTTGGGGATATATATATATATATTTCAATCTCTCTCTCGATCTATATATCGTTGGTGGCCAAAAAACACACTTATATACGCATGCACTTTATGCGCAAAGGCGCGGGTGCCTCTAATAATGTGTGTGTGCACTCGATCGATGATCCCTAAACCTTAAACCCTAAAACCCTAATCCATAATCCCTAATTATACCCTAAACATACACCCTAAACACCCTACATACTAAACCCTAAACCCTAGACCCTAAACCCTAAACCCTAAACCCTAAACACTAAACCCTAAACACTAAACCCTAAACCCTAAGCACTAAACGTACACTAAACCCTAGACCCTAAACCCTAATTAACCCTAACCCTACCCTAGGTGTAGCTAACCCTAAACCCTAAACCGTAATTAAACCCTACATATATATATATAGGCCAACGACACTTAATTGCGCATCAAGTAGGCGACCAACTAATTAGCACTGATAAATTAATTAACTTGAATTTTGACAAGTTCTCGAATGAAAAACACGTACATTTGATTAAGTTGCCTCACAATATATATATATATATATATAATTAGTGTGCATGCATGGCCTACCATGCATGCATTCATGCATATATTTTAAATATATATTTGAACATATTCTTGGGGATTTCAATCTCTCTCTCTCGATCTATATCGTTTAAAAACACACAGACATATATACGCATGCACTTTATGCGCAAAAGGCGCGGGTGCCTCTAATATATAATGTGTGTGCGCACTCGATCGATATATGATCCCTAAACCTTAAACCCTAAAACCCTAAAACCCTAATCCCTAAACCCTAGCTAAACACCCTAATTAAACACCCTAGACCCTACCTAGCTAACCCTAACCCATGCCATACTTAAAACACATAACTCCTAGACCCTAAACACTAAACCCTAAACCATAACCCCTAGCTAACCCTAATCCCTAACAATCCTAAGCCTAATGACCCTAGACCCTAGACCCTAATACCTAAACCCGAACCCTAATCCTAAACCCGAAACCCTATAAACCCTAAACCCTAGCTCTAACTATATATATAGGCCCCAAACGACACTTAATTGCACATCACGCAGGGGGCTTCGCGGTCCTCTAAATTAAGTGTGACATTAACCCTAACTAAACCATATATATATAACTAACCTGTCCTAGCTAATCAAACCCTATCTACTTAATTAAAACACATAACCCCAAACTATACTAGCTATAACCCGATCTAATAAAAACCTGCTCTATATATATAGCTAGCTAGCAAACCCTAGATTAACCCCAATTAATATATATGGCCTATATCGATCATGTATGATCGAACATCCCTGAGATTCATTCATTAATTAATTATATAATTAGCGCTGATAAATTAATTAACTTGAATATATTGACAAGTTCTCGAATGAAAACACACACTTTGATTAAGTTGCCTCACAATATATATATATAATTAGTGTGCATGCATGCATGGCCTACCATGCATGCATATTTATATATATATATATATATATATTTGAACATTCTTGGCGATTTCAATAATCTCTCATCTCTATCTCTCTCTTTATCGATTGGTGTGGCCAGCGCAACGACACACATTATGCTTGCACTTTACGCGCAAAGGCGGGTGATACGTCTCCGACGTATCGATAATTTCTTATGTTCGATGCCACATTATTGATGATATCTACATGTTTTATGCACACTTTATGTCATATTCGTGCATTTTCTCGAACTAACCTATTAACAAGATGCCGAAGTGCCGGTTCCTGTTTTCTGCTGTTTTTGGTTTCAGAAATCCTAGTAACGAAATATTCTCGGAATCGGACGAAATCAACGCCAGGTTCCTATTTTGCCCGGAAGCATCCGAACACACGAGAACCGCCAGAGAGGGGGCACAGGGCCACCAAACCCTAGGCCGGCGCGGCCAGTGGGGGCCGCGCCACCCTATGGTGGGCACCCCTTCGACCCTCCTGCGCCGCCTCTTCGCCTATTTAAAGCCTCCGTCGCAAAACCCCCACGTACCGACGAAACCTTCCAGAGCCGCCGCCATCGCGAAGCCAAGATCTGGGGGACAGGAGTCTCTATTCCCGGCACGCCGAACGGGGAAGTGCCCCCGGAAGGCTTCTCCATCGACACCGCTGCCATCTCCACCGCCATCTTCATCACCGCTGCTGCTCCCATGAGGAGGGAGTAGTTCTCCATCGAGGCTCGGGGCTGTACCGGTAGCTATGTGGTTCATCTCTCTCCTATGTACTTCAATACAATAATCTCATGAGCTGCTTTACATGATTGAGATTCATATGATGATGCTTGTAATCTAGATGTCGTTATGCTAGTCAAGTGAATTTTACTTATGTGATCTCCGGAGACTCCTTGTCCCACGTGTGTAAAGGTGACAGTGTGTGCACCGTGTGGGTCTCTTAGGCTATATTTCACAGAATACTTATTCACTGTTATGAATGGCATAGTGAAGTGCTTATTTATATCTCTTTATGATTGCAATGTATTTTGTATCACAATTTATCTATGTGCTACTCTAGCAATGTTATTAAAGTAGTTTTATTCCTCCTGCACGGTGTAATGGTGACAGTGTGTGCATCCGTGTTAGTACTTGGTTTATGCTATGATTATGATCTCTTGTAGATTATGAAGTTAACTATTGCTATGATGGTATTGATGTGATCTATTCCTCCTACATAGTGTGAAGGTGACAGTGTGCATACTATGTTAGTACTTGGTTTAGTCGAATTGATCTTTCATGCACTCTAAGGTTATTTAAATATGAACATTGAATTGTGGAGCTTGTTAACTCCGGCATTGAGGGTTCGTGTAATCCTACGCAATGTGTTCATCATCCAACAAGAGTGTAGAGTATGCATTTATCTATTCTGTTATGTGATCAATGTTGAGAGTGTCCACTAGTGAAAGTCTAATCCCTAGGCCTTGTTCCTAAATACTGCTATCGCTGCTTGTTTACTGTTTTACTGTGTTACTACTGCTGCAATACTACCACCATCAACTATACGCCAGCAAACTATTTTCTGGCACCGTTGCTACTGCTCATATATATTCATACCACCTGTATTTCACTATCTCTTCGCCGAACTAGTGCACCTATTAGGTGTGTTGGGGACACAAGAGACTTCTTGCTTTGTGGTTGCAGGGGTGCATGAGAGGGATATCTTTGACCTCTTCCTCCCCGAGTTCGATAAACCTTGGGTGATCCACTTAAGGGAAAACTTGCTGCTGTTCTACAAACCTCTGCTCTTGGAGGCCCAACACTATCTACAGGAAAAGGAGGGGAAGTAGACATCAAGCTATTTTCTGGCGCCGTTGCCGGGGAACAAAAAGCTACAATACAGGGATTTCCTCCCTCGTCAACCACGCGCCAGTTGTAGGCAGTCAAGCTATTTTCTGGCGCCGTTGCCGGGGAGGAAAGGTAAAAGGTACTCACACTCCGGATCTCGGCTACTAAGCTATTTTCGCCGTTGTAAGTACTCAAAGCTATTTCCTTTAGATCCTGCAATTGCAACTTTTTGTTTCTTGTTTACACTAGTTTGGCATAATGGACAAGAATGATCTTCTTATTCTATTTCCTGATTTAAAACATGGATTGTTTGATGCGAAAATTAAAAAACCTATGGAATCTTATTTGCATGCTGGTAGTAATATTAGTATGAACGCTTTGAACACCATTGTTGATAATAATATAGAAAGTTCTAAGCTTGGGGAAGCTGGTTTGCATGATATTTTTAGTCCCCCAAGCATTGAGGAGAAAATTTACTTTGATGATACTTTGCCTCCTATTTATGATAATGATATTGGTCTTTTAGTACCGCCTGTTATGGAGGATAAATTTGATTATGATTACAATATGCCTCCTATATTTGATAATGAGAATAATAATGATAGCTACTTTGTTGAATTTGCTCCCACTACAACTAATAAAATTGATTATGCTTATGTGGAGAGTAATGATACTTTTATGCATGTGAATAAGAATGCTCTATGTGATACTTATATTGTTGAGTTTGTTCATGATGCCTCTGAAAATTATTATGAGAGAGGAAAATATGGTTGTAGAAATTTTCATGTTACTAAAATGCCTCTCTATGTGCTGAAATTTTTAAAGCTACACTTGTTTTATCCTCCTATGCTTGTTACTTTGCTCTTCATGAACTTGTTTATTTACAAGATTCCCATGCATAGGAAGCATGTTAGACTTAAATGTGTTTTGAATTTGCCTCTTGATGCTCTCTTTTGCTTCAACTACTATTTCTTGCGAGTGCATCATTAAAACTGCTGAGCCCATCTTAATGGCTATAAAGAAAGAACTTCTTGGGAGATAACCCATGTGTTATTTTGCTACAGTACTTTGTTTTATATTTGTGTCTTGGAAGTTGTTTACTACTGTAGCAACCTCTCCTTATCTTAGTTTTGTGTTTTGTTGTGCCAAGTAAAGTCTTTGATAGAAAAGTTCATACTAGATTTGGATTACTGCACAGTTTCAGATTTCTTTGCTGTCACGAATTCCGACCTGCCTCCTGTAGGTAGCTCAGAAAATATGCCAATTTACGTGCGTGATCCTCAGATACGTACGCAACTTTCATTCAATTTGGGCATTTTCATTTGAGCAAGTCTGGTGCTATTTTAAAATTCGTCAATATGAACTGTTCTGTTTTGACAGATTCTGCCTTTTATTTCGCATTGCCTCTTTTGCTATGTTGGATGAATTTCTTTGATCCATTAATGTCCAGTAGCTTTATGCAATGTCCAGAAGTGTTAAGAATGATTGTGTCACCTCTGAACATGTTAATTTTTATTGTGCACTAACCCTCTAATGAGTTGTTTCGAGTTTGGTGTGGAGGAGGTTTTCAAGGGTCAAGAGAGGAGGATGATATACTATGATCAAGAAGAGTGAAAGCTCTAAGCTTGGGGATGCCCCGTGGTTCACCCCTGCATATTCTAAGAAGACTCAAGCGTCTAAGCTTGGGGATGCCCAAGGCATCCCCTTCTTCATCGACAAATTATCAGGTTCCTTCTCTTGAAACTATATTTTTATTCGTTCACATCTTATGTACTTTACTTGGAGCGTCTGTGTGCTTTTGTTTTGTTTTTGTTTGAATAAATTGGATTACATCATGCTTGTGTGGGAGAGAGACACGCTCCACTGGTTCGTATGAACACATGTGTTCTTAGCTCATAATATTCATGGCGAAGTTTCCTCTTCGTTAAATTGTTATATGGTTGGAATTGGAAAATGCTACATGTAGTAATTGCTATAATGTCTTGGGTAATGTGATACTTGGCAATTGTTGTGCTCATGTTTAAGCTCTTGCATCATATACTTTGCACCTATTAGTGAAGAAATACATAGAGCATGCTAAAATTTGGTTTGCATAATTGGTCTCTCTAAGGTCTAGATAATTTCTAGTAAGGTGTTTGAACAACAAGGAAGACGATGTATAGTCTTATAATGCTTGTAATATGTCTTTTATGTGAGTTTTGCTGTACTAGTTCATACTTGTGTTTGTTTCAAATAACCTTGCTAGCCTAAAACTTGTATCGAGAGGGAATACTTCTCATGCATCCAAATCCTTGAGCCAAACAACACTATGCCATTTGTGTCCACCATACCTACCTACTACATGGTATTTCTGCCATTCCAAAGTAAATTGCTTGAGTGCTACCTTTAAACAATTCAAAATTTATCACCTCTGATTTGTGTCAATGTTTTATAGCTCATGAGGAAGTATGTGGTGTTTATCTTTCAATCTTGTTGGGCAACTTTTCACCAATGGACTAGTGGCTTCATCCGCTTATCCAATAATTTTGCAAAAAGAGCTGGCAATGGGATTCCCAGTCCCAAATTAATTAACAAAAATAGACACTCCTCCATGGTATGTGATTGTTGGACGGCACCCGAAGGATTCGGTTAGCCATGGCTTGTGTAAGCAAAGGTTGGGAGGAGTATCATCATAATAAAACTAAAATAAAAAGGCACTCCTTCATGGTATGAGATTGTTGGCAGGCACCCGAGGATTCGGTTAGCCATGGTTTGTGAAAGAAAGGTTGGAAGGAGTGCCACACAAAAATAAAATAAAATGGGAGCCGCTCTTTGAAGGTTTGTCTGGCAAGGGGGTTAGAGTACCCACTACCATTCGTTGACAACAACAAACACCTCTCAAAATTTTACTTTTATTGCTCTCTATATGTTTTCAAAATCAAAGCTCTAGCACAAATATAGCAATCTATGCTTTCCTCTTTGAAGGACCATTCTTTTACTTTTATTGTTGAGTCAGTTCACCTATTTCTCTCCACCTCAAGAAGCAAACACTTGTGTGAACTGTGCATTGATTCTTACATACTTTCTTATTGCATTTGTTATATTGCTTTGCATTGACAACTATCCATGAGATATACATGTTACAAGTTGAAAGCAACCGCTGAAACTTAATCTTCCTTTGTGTTGCTTCAATGCCTTTACTTTGAATTATTGCTTTATGAGTTAACTCTTATGCAAGACTCATTGATGCTTGTCTTGAAGTACTATTCATGAAAAGTTTTTGCTATATGATTCAGCTGTTTACTCATGTCATTTACCATTGTTTTGATCGCTGCATTCATTACATATGCTTACAATAGTATGATCAAGTTTATGATGGCATGTCACTCCAGAAATTATCTTTGTTATCGTTTTACCTGCTCGGGACGAGCAGAACTAAGCTTGGGGATGCTGATACGTCTCCGACGTATCGATAATTTCTTATGTTCCATGCCACATTATTGATGATATCTACATGTTTTATGCACACTTTATGTCATATTCGTGCATTTTCTGGAACTAACCTATTAACAAGATGCCGAAGTGCCGGTTCCTGTTTTCTGCTATTTTTGGTTTCAGAAATCCTAGTAACGAAATATTCTCGAATCGGACGAAATCAACGCCCAGGTTCCTATTTTGCCCGGAAGCATCCAGAACACACGAGAACCGCCAGAGAGGGGGCACAGGCCCACCAAACCCTAGGCCGGTGCGGCCAGGGGGCTCGCGCCACCCTATGGTGTGGGCACCCTTCGACCCTCCTGCGCCGCCTCTTCGCCTATTTAAAGCCTGGCCGCGAAAACCCGATACGTTCGACGAAACCCAGAAACCTTCCAGAGCCGCCGCCATCGCGAAGCCAAGATCTGGGGGACAGAGTCTCTGTTCCGGCACGCCGCCGGAACGGGGAAGTGCCCCGGAAGGCTTCTCCATCGACACCGCTGCCATCTCCACCGCCATCTTCATCACCGCTGCTGCTCCCATGAGGAGGGAGTAGTTCTCCATCGAGGCTCGGGGCTGTACCGGTAGCTATGTGGTTCATCTCTCTCCTATGTACTTCAATACAATAATCTCATGAGCTGCTTTACATGATTGAGATTCATATGATGATGCTTGTAATCTAGATGTCGTTATGCTAGTCAAGTGAATTTTACTTATGTGATCTCCGGAGACTCCTTGTCCCACGTGTGTAAAGGTGACAGTGTGTGCACCGTGTGGGTCTCTTAGGCTATATTTCACAGAATACTTATTCACTGTTATGAATGGCATAGTGAAGTGCTTATTTATATCTCTTTATGATTGCAATGTATTTTGTATCACAATTTATCTATGTGCTACTCTAGCAATGTTATTAAAGTAGTTTTATTCCTCCTGCACGGTGTAATGGTGACAGTGTGTGCATCCGTGTTAGTACTTGGTTTATGCTATGATTATGATCTCTTGTAGATTATGAAGTTAACTATTGCTATGATGGTATTGATGTGATCTATTCCTCCTACATAGTGTGAAGGTGACAGTGTGCATACTATGTTAGTACTTGGTTTAGTCAAATTGATCTTTCATGCACTCTAAGGTTATTTAAATATGAATATTGAATTGTGGAGCTTGTTAACTCCGGTATTGAGGGTTCGTGTAATCCTACGCAATGTGTTCATCATCCAACAAGAGTGTAGAGTATGCATTTATCTATTCTGTTATGTGATCAATGTTGAGAGTGTCCACTAGTGAAAGTCTAATCCCTAGGCCTTGTTCCTAAATACTGCTATCGCTGTTTGTTTACTGTTTTACTGTGTTACTACTGCTGCAATACTACCACCATCAACTACACGCCAGCAAGCTATTTTCTGGCACCGTTGCTACTGCTCATATATATTCATACCACCTGTATTTCACTATCTCTTCGCCGAACTAGTGCACCTATTAGGTGTGTTGGGGACACAAGAGACTTCTTGCTTTGTGGTTGCAGGGTTGCATGAGAGGGATATCTTTGACCTCTTCCTCCCCGAGTTCGATAAACCTTGGGTGATCCACTTAAGGGAAAACTTGCTGCTGTTCTACAAACCTCTGCTCTTGGAGGCCCAACACTCACATTATGCAGGCACTTTACGCGCAAAGGCGGGTGCCTCTAATAGTGCATGTCTGTGCACACTCGATCGATCTAGCTAGAGTTTTGATTAATTGTGTAGCACACTAATAAAAAAGTTGTAATTTAATTCACAACAAGTTATAATTAACCCTAACACATAAACCCTCTAAATAAACCATAAAACCCTATATAGCTAGCTATAGGCCAACGACGACCCTTAATTGCGCATCAAGCAGGCCAGGGGTCCTCGCGGTCCTCTAATTAAATATATGTGCCATTAACCCTAAACCCTAAACCGTATATATATATATATATATATATATATATATATATATATATATATATATATATATATATATATATAGAGAAAAACTAACCTTAGCTAATCAAACCCTCGTTAAAACACATAACCCCAAGCTAATTAATAACCCAATCTAATAAAACCTTGCTATATATATAGCTAGTAAACCCTAGATTATATAACCCCAATTAATATATGGCCTATATCGATCATATATATATATAGACATTATTGGGATTCATTAATTATATAATAAGTACTGATAATTCAATTAATTAACTTGAATTTTGACAAGGTCTGAAATGAAAACACACTTTAATTAATTTGCCTCACAATATATATAATTAATATGCATGCATGGCCTAACCATGCATGCTTATATATGTGTTTAATTTGGGGATTTCAATCGCTCTCTCGCCGCTCTCTCGTTGGTGGCCAACAACACACACATGCACTTTGTGCGCAAAGGCATGTGCCTCTAATAATGTGTGCGCAGTCGATCGATCTAGTTTTGATTAATCATAGCACACAAATAAAGAAGTTGTATTTGAATCCACACAACCCTAATCTAAAACACATAGCCCCTAACATGGCCTAATTAATTGACCCCTTCTCTCTAGCTAATTAGTGGAAATTGCACAAAATCAAAAGGGGTCCCTCACTAATTATACATATATATCTAGATTGTGATAAACTTTTGCCCCATATTTGGTGGATGGGTGCATCTTGGCATGTAAAACAATTAATGTTTGCAAATGGCGTTGTCAAAATTTATGTACAAATGATTTCTTTCCATCCAAAGTGCATAAAATGGGAGTTTTAATGAAGAAAGTACAAATAAAACAGCTCAACATGCCTCCACACCCCGATTTTCACACGAAGTAGAGCATATTTAAAGGATAATTCCAGAGTTTTACTATTTTTCAAGCAACTTTGCTAATTTCCACCCACTCACATGACTTTATGTCGATTTAACGAAAATATGGCGAATTTAAACTACATGGGTGGGATAGTTTGAATTGTGCGCGCGGCAAAGGGAACCGCCTATTCCTCAACCTTGTGCACGACAAATTACACACGCAACTCCATTAAACACCACCTACCGGGCGGCCCGGCCGCATGACCCCCCACCCACCCCTACACAACTTATCCCCGTCCGTGCGAAGAGCTTCCCCTCCCCGTCCCGTCCGTGCGAAGAAGAAGCTTCCCCTCCCCGTCGTTCTTCTCGAGACGCACCGGTGGTCAAGTTGATCCACGGTAGGGCTGCTATCTCTAGCTCAATCATGCATCGGGCAAGACGGCCTAACGATTTATATTTTCTTGATGCTGCTAAAAAAATCGTCAGTATGCTCGAACTAATTGGCACTTTATAGTTTTCCGCTCGATTTGTCCTCGATCAATTTGTTCATTTGCGTGGGCATATAGAGTCAGTTCTGCACTCGATCCGTTAATTTGCTGAAATGCCATGGCAGAGTTTTGTACACGATCTGTTTGCTAAAATGTCGATGGGCATTTTTTGTTTTGTACTCGACATGATTGCTGAAATGCATAATCATGTAGTATAGTTTTGTACTCGATGGATATACATTTCCTACTTCGCCTTAAATTAATCACCAACCATTGTATCTCATAATTAAACAGATGGACAGAACTTGGATACTGCATGGACACTTATGTTCCCCTTCATATATAAATGGTGTTCAACCCTTTATGGGGTTTATTAGAGCTCATGAAGGTCACAACCTGGACGTGTATTGCCCGCGCTGCACATGTATGAATGGTGAGAAGAGGCCTCACCATGTAGTGGAAGATCATTTACACATTTTTGGGATGGACCGCACATATGTTAGGTGGGTTTATCATGGTGAACCATATAATGATCCTTCAGCGGGAGAAGCAGATCTTGCTCACACTGTATGTGTGCTGGCATATGTAGTTAATTATTTATATTGATGCTGCCGCTGTTTCGATCAATAGTTTGCATTGCTGTGCAAGGTTCTGTACTCAAATTTAACTTGTTGCAGATGGATGGACGGGAAGGAGAGAAAAAGCGCTTGCTTCAGGAAACGGGTTTCAGCTCTGGGACATGTGATGTGCCAGATGAGAAGGTAAATATGTAAAACGGCATTTGTTCAGGTTGCATCCCTTAGATGTTTGTCTAATCTGTTGATGTACTAATTGCAGAAGCATAGAGTTGAAGAGGTCTCTCAGTTTGATGGGAGATTTGAAGATGAATCTCAGTTTGATGCACCTATGGATGGTACTGATGACGAGCCTTTCATAGACGAAGGTCCTGCACCTGAGATTATCCAGCCTACAGAAGGAGGTCGTGGACCGAGTACACAGCTTTGCGTTGAAGTGGATGCACACCCGGAGATCATCAGGGGCGTCCCGGTAGTCTCAGGACCACCCAGCCCTGATGCAAAATGTTGAGCTACTTTATGATTCGTACTCTTATGTTCTGGTGTTGTAGTATGTACTATCTTTGTTATGATTTGTATGCCTTTGGCGCTAGAACTATAATTAAGCATTCAGTGGATGATCGCGTTGCAAAATTTGACACCCACACAATCAGTTCATCGTATGAGTAGTAGCACAATTACTTCTACAGCCAGTCCTGCCAGCGCATTAATTGGTAGCATGAAACACTTTCAGGCACTCCCCTCTGATTCATATTAATTGACTCAATTTTGTCTAGATATGGATGTATCTAGATGCATTTGTTAACTAGACTAACAAACTTGAGTCAGTTAATATGAATCCGTGTAAACCGCCCAAGTCCTCGAGCAGCTAGTTTATTGACTCTGGACTCCAAGCCTCTCGCGGCAAGCCATCGACGAAGCTTTGACCAGATCTTGGCCCGCTTTTTTTTGCGAATAGCAAAGCTTTGACCAGTTCCTCTCGGGATACAGCACGCCGGTGAGCTTGCACGGTTTCCATGAGCACTTTCCGGCGGAACTTCCTCTGCAGCGCCCTCAAGCCGCCGCTGCGAGACAGCACGCAGTGCCTCGAGGTGGACGGAACGGACGAACTCGGGATCTCAGGGCGGTCCGCCTCGTCCGGGAACGATCTCCAGCGGGTTAACGAGGACATGCATGGCGGCCAGGGGATTTGGTTTTTTTGTTGTTGTTTGAGCTTGGGATTTGGGGTTTTTTCGGATAGGGGAGGAGGAACCGAGGAAGAGGAAGGAACAGCCCGCGTGCTTGGCGCGTGGCAGTGTGCTTGAATTTCGAATTTTTGTGAAATGTTTCATTTCCCCGCTACAATTCGGGGGTTTCTTGACGCGCCAATGCGTCCCGCCGGGCAGGTTCAAGTGAATTTGGGGTGCCACACTATGGGCCCTAGTTTCAGTGAGACATGTAATGACTAGTCACATCAGTAAGTTCACTGTGTAATAAAATATGTTACCCCTCCCCTTTATGTAGCCCCCCTTGTCTCTCCCGATCGAGTGCCGACAGCCGACGGATGCAAGCCGCTAGCTCGATCCCCTCCTTTCGCCTCCACCGTCCAGGCATCCATCTTGGAGGGGCAAGCTGCATCTAGACCAAGCGGATTAGGTAGTACTAGTAATGTTCTTTCCTTTCTCGAGATCGGTTCTTTTTTCCTCACCTCGATATCTTGCGCATCTATTTCCTATTCTGGGCGAAGGGGTGTCTTTCTGGTCACCCTCGCGCTGGGAGTGATTGATGGGGGTGGGGGCGGGGGCTACCTTTGCTTGGATTGGGGTGTTCTTCCTTTATTTGTCGACATTTGCAACCTTTGTAGTTTCTGCTGATCCTCACTGTATCTTTTGTCAGCTTGTACAGGAAAGGTGGTGGTGGTGGGGGCAATGGAGCGTAAGGCCACCACGCATGTGGGCAGTTGGCTGAGCCTGAGCTGCGTCCCCAGCCCCGCGAAGCAGGTACTCCGTTTGCTTATCCACTCTGTCTGTCTGCATCCTCAATCTGTTCCTGTTCTGGAAAATGCTTAAAGTAGCACATGTCTTCAGCTGTTTGTGCGTAAAGCCTCTGTGACACCATGCTCTATATTCTCTGTATCAGGTTGGTACCTCCAGGTTCCGTGCTGAGGCTATGGGGAACGAGCTATGCTGCTGCAAAGCACAAGAAGCGAAATGCCACTGCCGAGCTGGGCAGGGACCGCCCAGGGGTAATTTTTTAACCAACTTACCATGATGTAGTCTGAATCTGATACTCCCTCAGATCCAAATTAATTGACTCAACTATCTGTAGATACGGATGTATCTAGATGTGTTTTAGCTCTAGATACTACTACCTCCATCCCAAAGCTTTGGGCTTATATTATTTTTAGAAAGTCAAACTATACCATGTTTGACTAAGCTTTTACCAAAAATCATTAACATGCAAAATACAAAATTAATATCATTAAATAGGTTGTGAAATATATTTTCCTACGGTATCTACACAATATTATATTTGTTGATAGAATGTTCTAAAATTTTGGTCAAACTTTACTTGTTTTGATTTCTCAAAAATAAATAAGCCTTAAGCTTTGGGATGGAGGTATCTAGACAAAGCTGAGTCAACTAGTTTTTTTGTCTGTCCATATAGTGTCTGCCTTTTGTTTTGCTATTCATATGCAGACTGAAACTTTAGGGCCTTTACTCAAAAGGAAGATCAAAACTGCGGCTGATCAGGCTGCCAGTATGTTGATGCCGCCCCATCTTCTAAATGCCTCTACAAGCACAAGGCCACGCGCCAGCTGGGTGGTGATCTTTTAATGAATATGGTATATTTTCTTAATCCACAAAACATGCCTTGATTTTTGTCTGTTTATTGTCGGTTTTTTCTAATGCTTGCCAAAAGTTTACAACAACAACCAAGCCTTTCAGTCCCAAACAAGTTGGGGTAGGCTAGAGTTGAAGCCCATAAGATCTCGAAGCCAAAAGTTTAGAAACACCAAATTCGTTTGCTTACAATCATCATACAGTAATGTTCATCTACTCTCCAGTTCCCCTAACCCAACAAAAAATGATGTTAATTACAATTTTTAGATTAAAAGAGCACCATTAGGCGCTGTTAATTATGACTTTGAGATTAAAATGTCATTTGCAATTGCTAATTACAATTTTGAGACAAATGATTAGTTTAACCTCGATCTGTTCTGCTCTCCATTTTTCCCAACCGAACAAAAATGTAACCATTCCATTCCTCTGAAATGGAACCATTCCATTCCATTCCACGCTGTTTCAGAACCGAACACACCCTTGCATTGTTGTGAACTGTTGTCCATACACAGCCATACCCTTCCACTTACATCCAGCACTATATGCATCAGTCTGTCTCAGAGTCATTCAATATCACTGCTGAGATCTGTTCCCATTCTTATGCAGGCTGAAACTGCTGCGCCTTTACTCAAGTGGATGCAAAATGAGGCTGATGAGGCTGCTGTGAGGACGATGGTGCCGGCACCATCATCCGAAAACCTCTACAAGCACGAGGCCATGGGCCAGCTGGGTGGTGACCTTTTAATGAATCTGGTATATTTTCTTAATCCACATACATGATTTTATTATTATCTGTTTAATTACTGTTGGCTTTGCCTAATGCTTACCAAAAGTTCAGAAACACTGCGTTTGCTTACAATCATCATACACTAATTTTTCACTTTTCAGTCTGTCTCATCCAGTATATAAACTGTTGAGTTCCGTTGGCTTCTTTTGTAATCATTTGCATTGTTGTCAACTGTTGTCTATGCACAACCCTATTCTTCCACTTACATCCCGCACTATTTGCATCAGTCTATCTCATAGATTTATTAAATATCAATGATGAGTTCTGTTGCTATTCATATGCAGGATGAAGCTTCTGTGCCTCTACTCAAATGGAAAAAAATGATCCTGATGAGGCTGCTGTGAAGACGATGGTGCCGCCACCATCTTCTGAAAACCTCCTCAAGCACAAGGCCACGGGCCAGCTGGGTGGTATCCTTTTCAGTAAGCAGGTATATTTTCTTAATCCTCATACATGATTTGATTTGTCTGTTTATTGCCGGCTTTGTCTAATGCTTACCAATAGTTCAGAAACACACACAACCCTATTCTTCCACTTACATCCAGCACTATATGCATCAGTGTCTCATAGATTCATTTTATATATCACTGCTGATGTCTGTTGCTCTTCAATTTTCATATGCAGACTGAAACTGCTAAGCCTTCATTGGTCAAAAGGATTGCAACTGCTGCTGATGAGGCATCTGCAGAGGCTGCCACCAAGTTACTGTCAGCCCCACCTTCTGGATGCTTATATAAGCTCAAGTCCAAGGACCAGCCGGGCCGTAACCATCCAAGGGTTCGGGTATATTTTCTTAAGCCACATATACATGCCATGATTTATGTCTGATATTATCACCGGCTCTGTCTAATGCTTTTTGGAATTCGGAAACGCCAAATTAGCATGCTTATATTCATCATACACTAAATTTTGACTGTTCAGTTTGTAACATAGTGTTATGCACTCGCTTGTCAACATTTGCATTGCTCTGAACTATGCACTTTACACAACCTAATTCTTCCACTTACATTCAGCGCTACGCACCAGTAGTACCTCCCATGTTTCCTTCACCATCCCGATGCCGAGCTTGCGGGAATATGGCGGGCCCATGTACATACCCCGCATATAACACCTCCTATGGCTCTATCTACCTTTCTAATAACTCCTTCACAGAGTTACAGGTATGTATTCTCAGTGGTTTAGCATGAATTGGCATATAGTAAAGTCTTGTTTTTAGTCTTCCTGCTTCTTACATTAGTATCAATTTTCACCTGCAGACTGTACCTTGTGAACTTCGTCCAATGATTAACCAGATGTGTCCGCATGAAGGGTCTTTCACTATGCATGGCAATGGCAAATTGATGAACACCTACACGGTCTATGAGGTGTATGTCTACAAGACGCAGGCCATCACATATTTGTATGGACATGATTGGAGAAAGTTTGCTTTTGACTACGGTCTGAAGAAGGGCGACGAGCTGAGGATCAGAAACTCAAACGGGCAGATATACGTAACTGCTTACAGAGTTGGAGACACTTCCAAATATATAATATGTAACTTTTTTGTACTCATATCCTTTGATTACTGCATTCTGAGTAGTTGTTCTAAACCATTCCCTCTGTTCTAGCTTGCTGGGTTTAACATGATCAAAGCTGCAGATCCCCTGATGGAACAGGAGCGGATGTCACAAAGGGCACCCACACCAGCACCGGCACCGGCTTCCCACTCTCCTGCATCAGCACCGGTTCCTGTACCAGCTCCTTTACTGCATCTACCCAGCAGGCCCCTACATCAGCATTGGTTCCTGTAGAGGCCCCATATACTACACCTGCCCAGCAGGCTCCTGCATCAACACTGGTTCCTCTAGCTGCACCGTTTACTGCACCTGCCCAACAGTCTCCTGCATCAGCACCGGTTCCTCTAGAGGCACCATTTATTGCACCTGCCCAGCAGTCTCCTGCATCAGCACCAGCTCGTGTACCAGCCCAGGCTCCTGCACCTGCCCCAGCCAGATCACCGAGGTCTCAGCTCATTGCTGTGGCCACCCGTGTGGTGACCAGGACGCATCTGAAGGCTATGTTCGTGAGTATATGACAACATAACTGCTCTTATCTTGATGTCTTCTCTGCTCAAAGTCTCACATGGTTCAGTCTTCAGTGCATTGGTGCCATTGACTAATTTTTGGTGGTATCTCTTGCTTTGAATCAGAAATTGCCTAAAAGTATCTCCAAGGATCTCAATGCTGGCCGAAGGGGCAAGATTTCCCTCGTCATGGAGAGTGAAGGTCTCACCGTGGAGGGACGGTACTCCGTCAGTCCCACAGATGGCCGCTTGGCTGTTACTTCCAGGTGGAAAAAGTTCATTGATGGTGCCAAACTTCGCATTGGATCAAAGTTGAAGGTCAAGATCTTTCGATGCCGCTGTGACATGCTGGTCATAAAGTTTGCGGTTGTCTAGTTCTGTTGTCCCATGAGCCCTTAGCAAATGCATTTGTAGTTATACTTATATAAGGTTATCTTATCTGAACTGCTAATTAATTGTATGGGTGGTAAAACTCTGGCAAGCTTTTGCTCTTAGCAAGTATGTATGTATGATCAGCTATTATGATAACTAATGTTTGTGTTCATCTTAATTTGCATTTCCGTTTTAGAAAAAAACTTAATTTCTATTTTGGCTGACCTGTTAGAGAACTATCAGATTGAATCCACAACATGATTCAAATAGATTCATTACACCGAGCCACATGTCTTGACCTTGCTATACACTAGTTCCATTAATTAGTGCAAGAAGGCTTACCTGAGCTGCCTGAACCACGGCAGATTCGAATCCACCTTAGCTATCTAGCTAGAAATACAACCTTTGCAGAAAGAGGATTTGCAGTACGGGGAGGCTGACATTGGGGACCCATGAGCCAGCAGCGTCAACGTTTTAAAGGCGGCAGGAGATCGAAACAAACAAAAAAAGCCAAAAATCAGTTGGTAAACAAAATCCAAGAAATGAAACATTTACCTTTCTGAGAGGATGACATGCGGGACCCATGAGGCAGCAGCATCCTCAACTATTCAAAGGCGGCAGGGGATCAAAATAAAAAAAGGAAATAGCCAGAAATTAATTAGGGTCAAAAATAAATCTATCAAAGGAAACCTTTATTGTTCATAGAGGATGACATGTGGGATCGACCTGCCAGTAGCGTCGTCATCGTTTCAAAGGGGGCAGGGGATCAAAAGAAAAAGGCAAATAGCCAGAAATTAGGGGTAAAAAATAAATCCAACAAAGGAAACTTTTATTGTTCATAGAGGATGACATGCGGGGCCCATGAGCCAGCAGCTTCCTCAACGTTTCAAAGTCGGCATGAGATTGAAAGAAAAAGGCAAGTGACCAAATATCAGGAGCCAAAAATAATCCAAGAAAAGAAATTTTATTGTACATAGAGGATGACATGCGGGTCCCATTTTGCAGCAGCGGTCTCAACGTTTCCAAGGCGGCACAGGACCAAAAGAAAAATGAAGTAGCCAGAAATCAGGGGGTGAAAAAATCCAAGAAAAGAAAGATTTCAATTGGGCTGCATCTGGACATCTGGGCCTTCGAACTATCTTGCTGGGCCTTTTGACTCGTACAATTTCAGCCCACTCCAAAACAGGAAAGTTCGGATTTTTCTAAAAAACAGGAAAGTCCTATGCTTCGCAAAAACACAAAACAAGGAGATTCAACATATAAGTTTGTTTATGTAAAAATAAAGATTTAATTTATCCGTTTGCAATAGCTCAGAGCGAAATACACTGTTTATTGTCTGCAAAATAATCAAGATATCACATGTTTCTTGTACGGGGAGGCTGACATCGGGGACCCATGAGCCAGCAGCGTCGTCAACGTTTTAAAGGCGGCAGGGGATGGAAAGAAAAATAAACCAAAAATCTGTTGGTAAAAATCCAAGAAAAGAAACATTTTCGTTCTGAGAGGATGACATGCGGGAGGTAGCAGCATCCTCAGCGTTTATTGTTCATAGAGGTTGACATGTGGGACCCATGAGCCAGCAGCGTCCTCGTTTTAAAGGCTGCAGGAGATCGAAAGAAAAAATAAGCCAAAAATCGTTTGGTCAACAAAATCCAAGAAAAGAAACATTTACCGTTCTGAGAGGATGACATGCGGGACCCATGAGGCAGCAGCATCCTCAACGATTCAGCGGCAGGATCAAAAGAAAAAAAGGAAATATCCAGAAATTAATTAGGGGTTCAAAATAAATCCATCAAAGGAAACTTTTATTGTTCATAGAGGATGACATGTGGGACCGACTGCCAACAGCGTCCTCATCGTGGGGCAGGAGATCAAAAGAAAAAGGCAAATAGCCAGAAATTAGGGGTAAAAAATAACTCCAAGAAACAAAACTTTTATTATCGTAGAGGATGACATGCGGGACCCACACTACAAGAAAAGTTGCCATGGCCGACGAAGTTGAAGTCGCGCCGTGGTTGCTGGTGTACCATGGCCGACGATTTTGGGTCCCTCCGTGGTGCATGTCAAAACTTTTTTTCTCGTTTTTGAGGCCACCTAGCCCGACGAAAGCGGCCAAAACGTCGCGTATGGTGGCCCGGGACGTGGTGCATCTCGAAATCTCGGGTTCGCCGGCCGAGTCAACGCAAATCCGCACCGCCGAGGGATGTAGGGCCCAGATGGCAGCCTCTCGGCATTGTTTTTTCTAGATCGCGCCATCTCGTTCAACGTTCTCCGATCGAGCCGTTTACGATGCAGGATCATGGGTCCCGCATGTCATCCTCTATGAACCAAAATTCTTTCTATTCTTGGATTTTTTGACCCCTGATTTCTGGCTACTTCCTTTTTCTTTTGATCCCTTGCCGCCTTGGAAACGTTAGACCGCTGCTGCTAAATGGGACCCGCATGTCATCCTCTATGTGCAATCAACTTTCTTTTCTTGGAGTTTTTTTGGCACCTCATATTTGGTCACTTGCCTTTTTTCGATCCCCTGCCGCCTCTCAAACGGTGATACCGCTGCTGCTAAATGGGACCCGCATGTCATCCTCTATGTACTATAAAACTTTCTTTTTTTTTTGGCACCTCATATTTGGTCACTTGCCTTTTCTTTCGATCCCCTGCCGCCTCTCAAACGGTGATACCGCTGCTGCTAAATGGGACCCGCATGTCATCCTCTATGTACTATAAAACTTTCTTTTCTTGGATTTTTTGGCACCTCATATTTGGTCACTTGCCTTTTTCTTTCGATCCCCCCGCCTCTCAAACGGTGATACCGCTGCTGCTAAATGGGACCCGCATGTCATCCTCTATGGACTATAAAACTTTCTTTTCTTGAATTATTTTTGGCCCATATTTGGTCACTTGCCTTTTCTTCGATCCCCCGCCGCCTCTCAAACATACCGCTGCTCCTAAATGGGACCCGCATGTCATCCTCTATGAGCAATCAACTTTCTTTTCTTGGAGTTTTTTTTGGCACCTCATATTTGGTCACTTGCCTTTTCTTTCGATCTCATGCCACGTTTGAAACGTTGAGGAACCTGCTGGCTCATGGGACCCGCATGTCATCCTCTATGTGCTATAAAAGTTTCCTTTGTTGGATTTTTTTTCACCCTCTGATTTTTGGCTTTGCTTTTTCTTTTGATCCCCGCTCCTTTGAAACGTTGAGTAAGCTATTGGCTCAAGGGACCCGCATGTCATCCTCTATGTCCATCAACTTTCTTTTCTTGGATTTTTTTCACCCCTAATTACTAGCTACTTTCTTTTTCTTTTGATCTCAAGCCGCATTACAAACATTGAGAGCCGCTGCAAAATGGGACCCACATGTCATCCTCTATGTACAATAAATCTTGGATTATTTTTGGCTCCTGATATTTGGTCACTTGCCTTTTTCTTTCGATCTCATGCCACCTTTGAAACGTTGAGTAAGCTGCTGGCTCATGGGTCCCGCATGTCATCCTCTACGAACAATAAAAGTTTCCTTTCTTGGAGTTATTTTTGACCCCTAATTTCTGGCTATTTGCCTTTTTCTTTTGATCCCCTGCCCCTTTGAAACGATGAGGACGCTGTTGGCAGGTTGGTCCCACATGTCATCCTCTATGAACAATAAAAGTTTCCTTTGGTGGATTTATTTTTGACCCCTAATTAATTTCTGGCTATTTCCTTTTTTTCTTTGATCCCCTGCCGCCTTGGAATTGTTGAGAATGCTGCTGCCTCATTTTTCTTTTGGTCCTGTGCCGCCTTGGAAACGTTGAGACCGCTGCTACAAAATGGGACCCGCATGTCATCCTCTATGTACAATAAAGTTTCTTTTCTTGGATTATTTTTGGCTCCTGATATTATGTCACTTGGCTTTTTCTTTCGATCTCATGCCGACTTTGAAACGTTGAGGATGCTGCTGCCTCATGGGTCCCGCATGTCATCCTCTCAGAACGATAAATGTTTTCTTTTCTTGTATTTTTTTACCAACTGATTTTTGGCTTTTTTTTATTTTCGATCCCCTGCCGCCTTTGAAACGTTGACGACGCTGCTGGCTCATGGGTCCCCGATGTCAGCCTCCCCGTACAAGAAACATGTGATATTTTATTTTGCAGACAATAAACGTTGTATTTCGCTCTGAGCTATTGCAAACGGATAAATTAAATCTTTATATCTACATAAACAAACTTATATGTTGAATCTCCTTGTTTTTTGTTTTTGCGAAGCATAGGACTTTCCTGTTTTTTTGAGAAAAATCCGACTTTCCTGTTTTGGAGTGGGCTGAAATTGTACGAGTCAAAAGTCCCAGCAGGATAGTTCGAAGGCCCAGATGTCCAGATACAGCCCAATTGAAATCTTTCTTTTCTTGGATTTTTTTCACACCCTGATTTCTGGCTACTTCATTTTTCTTTCGGTCCTGTGCCGCCTTGGAAGCGTTGAGACCGCTGCTACAAAATGGGACCCGCATGTCATCCTCTATGTACAATAAAGTTTCTTTTCTTGGATTATTTTTGGCTCCTGATATTATGTCACTTGCCTTTTTCTTTCAATCTCATGCCGACTTTGAAACGTTGAGGAAGCTGCTGGCTCATGGGTCCCGCATGTCATCCTCTATGAACAATAAAAGTTTCCTTTGTTGGATTTATTTTTTTCCCCTAATTTCTGGCTATTTGCCTTTTTCTTTTGATCCCCTGCCCCCTTTGAAACGATGACGACGCAGCTGGCAAGTCGGTCCCACATGTCATCCTCTATGAACAATAAAAGTTTCCTTTGATGGATTTATTTTTGACCCTAATTAATTTCTGGCTATTTCCTTTTTTCTTTTGATCCCCTGCCGCCTTGAAATAGTTGAGGATGCTGCTGCCTCATGGGTCCCGCATGTCATCCTCTCAGAAAGGTAAATGTTTCTTTTCTTGAATTTGTTTACCAACTGATTTTTGGCTTATTTTTTCTTTCGATCTCCTGCCACCTTTAAAACGTTGACGACGCTGCTGGCTCATGGGTCCCCAATGTCAGCCTCCCCATACTGCAAATCCTCTTTCTGCAAAGGTTGTATTTCTAGATAGATAAGGTGGATTCGAATCTGCCATGGTTCAGGCAGCTCAGGTAAGCCTTCTTGCACTGATTAATGGAAGTAGTGTATAGCAAGGTCAAGACATGTGGCTCGGTGTAATGAATCTATTTGAATCATGTTGTGGGTTCAATCTGATAGTTCTCTAACAGGTCAGCCAAAATAGAAATTAAGTTTTTTTCTAAAACGGAAATGCAAATTAAGATGAACACAAACATTAGTTATCATAATAGCTGATCATACATACATACTTGCTAAGAGCAAAAGCTTGCCAGAGTTTTACCACCCATACAATTAATTAGCAGTTCAGATAAGATAACCTTATATAAGTATAACTACAAATGCATTTGCTAAGGGCTCATGGGGCAACAGAACTAGACAACCGCGAACTTTATGACCAGCATGTCACAGCGGCATCGAAAGATCTTGACCTTCAACTTTGATCCAATGTGAAGTTTGGCACCGTCAATGAACTTTTTCCACCTGGAAGTAACAACCAAGCGGCCATCTGTGGGACTGACAGAGTACCGTCCCTCCACGGTGAGACCTTCACTCTCCATGACGAGGGATATCTTGCCCCTTCGGCCAGCATTGAGATCCTTGGAGATACTTTTAGGCAATTTCTGATTCAAAGCAAGAGATACCACCAAAAATTAGTCAATGGCACCAATGCACTGAAGACTGAACCATGTGAGACTTTGAGCAGAGAAGACATCAAGATAAGAGCAGTTATGCTGTCATATACTCACGAACATAGCCTTCAGATGCGTCCTGGTCACCACACGGGTGGCCACAGCAATGAGCTGAGACCTCGGTGATCTGGCTGGGGCAGGTGCAGAGCCTGGGCTGGTACACGAGCTGGTGCTGATGCAGGAGACTGCTGGGCAGGTGCAGTAAACGGTGCCTCTAGAGGAACCGGTGCTGATGCAGGAGACTGTTGGGCAGGTGCAGTAAACGGTGCAGCTAGAGGAACCAGTGCTGATGCAGGAGCCTGCTGGGCATGTGTGTAGTATATGGGGCCTCTACAGGAACCAATGCTGATGTAGGGGACTGCTGGGTAGATGCAGTAAACGGAGCTGGTACAGGAACCGGTGCTGATGCAGGAGAGTGGGAAGCCGGTGCCGGTGCTGGTGTGGTTGCCCTTTGTGACATCCGCTCATGTTCCATCAGGGGATCTGCAGCTTTGATCATGTTAAACCCAGCAAGCTAGAACAGAGGGAATGGTTTAGAACAACTGCTCAGAACAGTTATCAAAAGATATGAGTAGAAAAAAGTTACATATTATATATTTGGAAGTGTCTCCAACTCTGTAAGCAGTTACGTATATCTGCCCGTTTGAGTTTCTGATCCTCAGCTCGTCGCCCTTCTTCAGACCGTAGTCAAAAGCAAACTTTCTCCAATCATGTCCATACAAATATGTGATGGCTGCGTCTTGTAGACATACACCTCATAGACCGTGTAGGTGTTCATCAATTTGCCATTGCCATGCATAGTGAAAGACCCTTCATGCGGACACATCTGGTTAATCATTGGACGAAGTTCACAAGGTACAGTCTGCATGTGAAAATTGATACAAATGTAAGAAGCAGGAAGACTAAAAACAAGACTTTACTATATGCCAATTCATGCTAAACCACTGAGAATACATACCTGTAACTCTGTGAAGGAGCTACTAGAAAGGTAGATAGAGCCATAGGAGGTGTTATATGCGGGGTATGTACATGGGCCCGCCATATTCCCGCAAGCTCGGCATCGGGATGGTGAAGGAAACATGGGAGGTACTACTGGTGCGTAGCGCTGAATGTAAGTGGAAGAATTAGGTTGTGTAAAGTGCATAGTTCAGAGCAATGCAAATGTTGACAAGCGAGTGCATAACACTATGTTACAAACTGAACAGTGAAAAATTAGTGTATGATGAATATAAGCATGCTAATTTGGTGTTTCCGAATTCCAAAAAGCATTAGACAGAGCCGGTGATAATATCAGACATAAATCATGGCATGTATATGTGGCTTAAGAAAATATACCCGAACCCTTGGATGGTTACGGCCCGGCTGGTCCTTGGACTTGAGCTTATATAAGCATCCAGAAGGTGGGGCTGACAGTAACTTGGTGGCAGCCTCTGCAGATGCCTCATCAGCAGCAGTTGCAATCCTTTTGACCAATGAAGGGTTAGCAGTTTCAGTCTGCATATGAAAATTGAAGAGCAACAGACATCAGCAGTGATATATAAAATGAATCTATGAGACACTGATGCATATAGTGCTGGATGTAAGTGTAAGAATAGGTGTGTGTGTTTCTGAACTATTGGTAAGCATTAGACAAAGCCGGCAATAAACAGACAAAAATCAAATCATGTATGAGGATTAAGAAAATATACCTGCTTACTGAAAAGGGTACCACCCAGCTGGCCCGTGGCCTTGTGCTTGAGGAGGTTTTCAGAAGATGGTGGCGGCACCATCGTCTTCACAGCAGCCTCATCAGGATCATTTTTTATCCATTTGAGTAGAGGCACAGAAGTTTCATCCTGCATATGAATAGCAACAGAACTCATCATTGATATTTAATAAATCTATGAGATAGACTGATGCAAATAGTGCGGGTGTAAGTGGAAGAATAGGGTTGTGCATAGAGAACAGTTGACAACAATGCAAATGATTACAAAAGAAGCCAATGGAAATCAACAGTTTATATACTGGATGAGACAGACTGAAAAGTGAAAAATTAGTGTATGATGATTGTAAGCAAACGCAGTGTTTCTGAACTTTTGGTAAGCATTAGACAAAGCCAACAGTAATTAAACAGATAATAATGAAATCATGTATGTGGATTAAGAAAATATACCAGATTCATTAAAAGGTCACCACCCAGCTGGCCCATGGCCTCGTGCTTGTAGAGGTTTTCGGAAGATGGTGCCGGCACCATCGTCCTCACAGCAGCCTCATTAGCCTCATTTTGCATCCACTTGAGTAAAGGCGCAGCAGTTTCAGCCTGCATAAGAATGGGAACAGATCTCAGCAGTGATATTGAATGACTCTGAGACAGACTGATGCATATAGTGCTGGATGTAAGTGGAAGGGTATGGCCGTGTATGGACAACAGTTCACAACAATGCAAGGGTGTGTTCGGTTCTGAAACAGCGTGGAATGGAATGGAATGGTTCCATTTCAGAGGAATGGAATGGTTAAATTTTTGTTCGGTTGGGATAAATGGAGAGCAGAAGAGATCGAGGTTAAACTAACCATTTGTCTCAAAATTGTAATTAACAATTGCAAATGACATTTTAATCTCAAAGTCGTAATTAACAGCGCCTAATGGTGCTCTTTTAATCTAAAAATCGTAATTAACATCATTTTTTGTTGGGTTAGGGGAACTGGAGTAGATGAACATTACTGTATGATGATTGTAAGCAAACGAATTTGGTGTTTCTAAACTTTTGGCTTCGAGATCTTATGGGTTTCAACTCTAGCCTACCCCAACTTGTTTGGGACTGAAAGGCTTGGTTGTTGTTGTTGTTGTAAACTTTTGGCAAGCATAGAAAAAACCGACAATAAACAGAGAAAAATCAAGGCATGTTTTGTGGATTAAGAAAATATACCATATTCATTAAAAGATCACCACCCAGCTGGCGCGTGGCCTTGTGCTTGTAGAGGCATTTAGAAGATGGGGGCGGCATCAACATACTGGCAGCCTGATCAGCCGCAGTTTTGATCTTCCTTTTGAGTAAAGGCCCTAAAGTTTCAGTCTGCATATGAATAGCAAAACAAAAGGCAGACCTCAGCAGTGATATTGAATTACTGTATGAGATAGACTGATGCATATAGTGGATGCTCTTAGCCTTTTGCAGCGTGAACACTAGCTATGGACAGACAAAAAACTAGTTAACTCAGCTTTGTCTAGATATGAATGTACTACCACCATCCAAAAGCTTAAGCCTTATTTATTTTTGAGAAATCAAAACAAGCAAAGTTTGACCAAAATTTTAGAACATTCTATCAACAAATATAATACTGTGTAGATACCGTAGGAAAATATATTTTATTATCTATTTAATGATATTAATTTTGTATTTTGCATGTTACTGATTTTTGGTAAAAGCTTAGTCAAACATGGTATAGTTTGACTTTCTAAAAATAATATAAGCCCAAAGCTTTGGGATGGAGGCAGTAGTATCTAGAGCTAAAACACATCTAGATACATCCATATCTACAGATAGTTGAGTCAATTAATTTGGATCTGAGGGAGTATCAGATTCAGACTACATCATGGTAAGTTGGTTAAAAAAATTACCCCTGGGCGGTCCCTGCCCAGCTCGGCAGTGGCATTTCGCTTCTTGTGCTGCAGATCGGGCCATGCTCCTGCAGCAGGTGGGGCGCTATTCTCGTTCCCCATAGCCTCAGCACGGAACCTGGAGGTACCAACCTGATACAGAGAATATAGAGCATGGTGTCACAGAGGCTTTACGCACAAACAGCTGAAGACATGTGCTACTTTAAGCATATTCCAGAACAGGAACAGATTGAGGATGCAGAGAGACACTTAAAAGGTAAAGAGTGGATAAGCAAACGGAGTACCTGCTTCGCGGGGCTGGGGACGCAGCTCAGGCTCAGCCAACTGCCCACATGCGTGGTGGCCTTACGCTCCATTGCCCCCACCGCCGAGGTCTTACCTTTCCTGTACAAGCTGACAAAAGATACAGTGAGGATCAGCAGAAACTACAAAGGTTGCAAATGTCGACAAATAAAGGAAGAACACCCCAATCCAAGCAAAGGT
Organism: Lolium multiflorum; assembly: GCA_030979885.1. Classification (NCBI taxonomy): domain Eukaryota; kingdom Viridiplantae; phylum Streptophyta; class Magnoliopsida; order Poales; family Poaceae; genus Lolium; species Lolium multiflorum. The sequence goes on along the minus strand of CM061753.1, from coordinate 73,953,268 downwards.
AGCCCCCGCCCCCCACCCCCATCAATCACTCCCAGCTCGAGGGTGACCAGAAAGACACCCCTTCGCCCAGAATAGGAAAGAGATGCGCAAGATATCGAGGAGAGGAAAAAAGAACCGATCTCGAGAAAGGAAAGAACATTACTAGTCCTACCTAATCCGCTTGGTCTAGATGCAGCTTGCCCCTCCAAGCTGGATGCCTGGACGGTGGAGGCGAAAGGAGGGGATCGAGCTAGCGGCTTGCATCCGTCGGCAATCGGCACTCGATCGGGAGAGAAGGGGTGCTACATAAAGGGGAGGGGTAACATATTTTATTACACAGTGAACTTACTGATGTGACTAGTCATTACATGTCTCACTGAAACTAGGGCCCATAGCGTGGCACCCCAAATTCACTTGAAGCTGCCCGGCGGGACGCATTGGCGCGTCAAGAAACCCCCGAATTGTAGCGGGGAAATGAAACATTTCACAAAAATTCGAAATTCAAGCACACCGCCACGCGCCAAGCACGCGGCTGTTCCTTCCTCTTCCTCGGTTCCTCCTCCCCTATCCGAAAAAACCCCAAATCCCAAGCTCAAACCAAAAAAAAAACAAATCCCCTGGCCGCCATGCATGTCCTCGTTAACCCGCTGGAGATCGTTCCCGGACGATGCGGACCACCCGCCCTGAGATCCAGAATTCCGTCCACCTCGAGGCACTGCGTGCTGTCTCGCAGCAGCGGCTTGAGGGCGCTGAAGAGGAAGTTCCGCCGGAAAGTGCTCATGGCAACCGTGCAAGCTCACCGGCGTGCTGCATCCCGAGAGGAACTGGTCAAAGCTTTGCTATTCGCCACACACAAAAAATTGCGGGCCAAGATCTGGTCAAAGCTTCGTCGATGGCTTGCCGCGAGAGGCTTGGAGTCCAGAGTCAATAAACTAGCTGCTCGAGGACTGGGCGGTTTACACGGATTCATATTAACTGACTCAAGTTTGTTAGTCTAGTTAACAAATGCATCTAGATACATCCATATCTAGACAGAATTGAGTCAATTAATATGAATCAGAGGGGAGTACCTGAAAGTGTTTCATGCTACCAACTAATGCGCTGGCAGGAATCGCTGTAGAAGTAATTGTGCTACTACTCATACGATGAACTGATTGTGTGGGTGTCGAATTTTGCAACGCGATCATCCACTGAATGCTTAATCTAGCGCCAAAGGCGTACAAATCATAACATACTACAACACCAGAACATAAGAGTACGAATCATAAAGTAGCTCAACATTTTGCATCAGGGCTGGGTGGTCCTGAGACTACCGGGACGCCCCTGATGATCTCCGGGTGTGCATCCTCTTCAACGCAAAGCTGTGTACTCGGTCCACGGCCTCCTTCTGTAGGCTGGATAATCTCAGGTGCAGGACCTTCGTCTATGAGAGGCTCGTCATCAGTACCATCCACAGGTGCATCAGGGCTGGGTGGTCTTGAGACTACCCGGACGCCCCTGATGATCTCCGGGCGTGCATCCACTTCAACGCAAAGCTGTGTACTCGGTCCACGGCCTCCTTCTGTAGGCTGGATAATCTCAGGTGCAGGACCTTCGTCTATGAAAGGCTCGTCATCAGTACCATCCACAGGTGCATCAAACTGAGATTCATCTTCAAATCTCCCATCAAACTGAGAGACCTCTTTAACTCTATGCTTCTGCAATTAGTACATCAACCGATTAGACAAACATCTAAGGGATGCAACCTGAACAAATGCCGTTTTACATATTTACCTTCTCATCTGGCACAGCACATGTCCCAGAGCTGAAACCCGTTTCCTGAAGCAAGCGCTTTTTCTCTCCTTCCCGTCCATCCATCTGCAACAAGTTAAATTTGAGTACAGAACCTTGCACAGCAATGCAAACTATTGATTGAAACAGCGGCAGCATCAATATAAATAATTAACTACATATGCCAGCACACATACAGTGTGAGCAAGATCTGCTTCTCCTGCTAAAGGATCATTATATGGTTCACCATGCTAAACCCGCCTAACATATGTGCGGTCCATCCCAAAAATGTGTAAATGATCTGCCACTACAGGGTGAGGCCTCTTCTCACCATTCATACATGTGCAGCGCGGGCAATACACGTCCAGGTTGTGACCTTCATGAGCTCTAATAAACCCCATAAAGGGTTGAACACCATTTATATATGAAGGGGAACATAAGTGTCCATGCAGTATCCAAGTTCTGTCCATCTGTTTAATTATGAGATACAGTGGTTGGTGATTAATTTAAGGCGAAGTAGGAAATGTATATCCATCGAGTACAAAACTATACTACATGATTATGCATTTCAGCAATCATGTCGAGTACAAAACAAAAAATGCCCATCGACATTTTAGCAAACAGATCGTGTACAAAACTCTGCCATGGCATTTCAGCAAATTAACGGATCGAGTGCAGAACTGACTCTATATGCCCACGCAAATGAACAAATTGATCGATGACAAATCGAGCGGAAAACTATAAAGTGCCAATTAGTTCGAGCATACTGACGAATTTTTTTAGCAGCATCAAGAAAATATAAATCGTTAGGCCGTCTTGCCCGATACATGATTGAGCTAGAGATAGCAGCCCTACCGTGGATCAACTTGACCGCCGGTGCGTCTCGAGAAGAACGACGGGGAGGGGAAGCTTCTTCTTCGCACGGACGGGACGGGGAGGGGAAGCTCTTCGCACGGACGGGGATAAGTTGTGTAGGGGTGGGTGGGGGGTCATGCGGCCGGGCCGCCGGGGTGATAATTAAGGTCGGTAGGTGGCGTTTAATGGAGTTGCGTGTGTAATTTGCCGTGCACAAGGTTGAGGAATAGGCGGTTCCCTTTGCCGCGCGCACAATTCAAACTATCCCGCCCATGTAGTTTAAATTCGCCATATTTTCGTTAAATCGACATAAAGTCATGTGAGTGGGGGAAAATTAGCAAAGTTGCTTGAAAAATAGTAAAACTCTGGAATTATCCTTTAAATATGCTCTACTTCGTGTGGAAATCGGGGTGTGGAAGCATGTTGAGCTGTTTTATTTGTACTTTCTTCATTAAAACTCCCATTTTATGCACTTTGGATGGAAAGAAATCATTTGTACATAAATTTTGACAACGCCATTTGCAAACACTAATTGTTTTACATGCCAAGATGCACCCATCCACCAAATATATATGGGGCAAAAGTTTATCACAATCTAGCAGATATGCACAATTAGTGAGGGACCCCTTTTGATTTTGTGCAATTTCCACTAATTAGGTAGAGAGAAGGGGTTAATTAATTAGGCCATGTTAGGGGTTATGTGTTTTAGATTAGGTTGTGTGGATTCAAATACAACTTCTTTATTTGTGTGCTATGATTAATCAAAACTAGATTGATCGACTGCGCACACATTATTAGAGGCGCATGCCTTTGCGCACAAAGTGCATGTGTGTGTTGTTGGCCACCAATTAACGAGAGAGAGAGAGAGAGACAGAGAGAGAGAGGTAGAGAGAGATCTACATACGAGAGAGCGATTGAAATCCCCAAATTAAACACATATATATATGCATGGCACATTTAATTTAATTAGAGGACCGCGAGCTAAGGCACCCCTGGCCTGCTTGATGCACAATTAAGTGTCATTGGCCTATATATAGGGTTTAATTAGGGTTTAGGGTTTAGGGTTAGGAGGTTAGGGTTTAGGGTCTAGGGTCTAGGGTTTAATGTTTATGGTGTTTAGGGGTTTAGGGATTAGGGATTAGGGTTTATTTAGGGTTTAAGGTTTATGGATCATCGATCGAGTGCGCACACACACATTATTAGAGGCACACGCGCCTTTGCGCATAAAGTGCATGTGTATATGTGTGTGTGTTTTTTGGCCAACAACGATATATAGATGATCGAGAGAGAGAGATTGAAATCCCCAAGAATATGTTCAAATATATATTAAAATATATGCACGAATGCATGCATGGTAGGCCATGCATGCACACTAATTATATATATATTATGAGGAAACTTAATCAAATGTGTTTTCATTCGAGAGAACTTGTCAAAATTCAAGTTAATTAATTTATCATCGATAATTATATAATTAATTAATGAATCTCAGGGAGATGTTATACAACATATGATCGATATAGGCCATGTCGTATATATTAATTGGTGTTAATCTACCGTTTAATTTGCTAGCTAGCTGCTATATATAGATCGAGCATGTTTTTATTAGATCGGGTTATAGCTAGCTAGTATAGTTTAGGGTTATGTGTTTTAATGAACTAGGGTTTGATTAGCTAGGGGTTAGTTATATATATGGTTTAGGGTTAATGCATGGCACATTTAATTTAACTAGAGGACCGCGAGCTAGGCACCCCTGGCCTGCTTGATGCACAATTAAGTGTCGTTGGCCTATATATAGGGTTTAATTAGGGTTTAGGGTTAGCTAGGGTTTAGGGTTTAGGGTTTAGTGTTTAGGGTGTTTAGCTAGGGTCTAGGGTTTAGTTTAGGGTGTTTAGGGTCTAGGGTTTAGGGTTTAATTAGTGTTTAGGGTGTTTAGGGTTTAGGGTTTGGTTTAGTGTTTACGGTGTTTAGGGTCTAGGGTTTAGGGTTTAGTGTTTAGGGTGTTTAGGGTCTAGGGTTTAGTGTTTAGGGTGTTTAGGGTTTAGGGGAGTTTTAGGGTTGTTTAAGGTTTAGGGATCATCGATCGAGTGCGCACACACATTATTAGAGGCACCCCGCGCCTTTGCGCATAAAGTGCATGCGTATATATGTACGTGTGTGTTTTTTGCCACCAACAATGATATATAGATGATCGAGAGAGAGAGATTGAAATCCCCTAGAATATGTTCAAATATATATTAAAATTGATATAGGCCATGTATATTTTAATTGGTGTTAATCTACGGTTTGCTAGCTAGCTGCTATATATAGAGCATGTTTTTATTAGATCGGGTTATAGCTAGCTAGTACAGTTTAGGGTTATGTGTTTTAATTAAGTAGGGTTGATTAGCTAGGGTTAGTTACATATATATGGTTTAGGGTTAATGCATGGCACATTTAATTTAATTAGAGGACCGCGAGGCACCCCTGGCCTGCTCGATGCACAATTAAGTGTCGTTGGCCTATACATAGGGTTTAATTAGGGTTTAGGGTTAGCTAGGGTTTAGGGTTAGGGTTAGGGTTAGGGTTAGGGTTTAGGGTTTAGGGTCTAGGGTTTAGGGTTTAGGGTTTAGGGTTTAGGGTTTAGGGTTAGGGTTAGGGTTAGGGTTAGGGTTAGGGTTTAGGGTGTAGGGTTTAGGGTTTAGTGTTTAGGGTGTTTAGGGTTTAGGGATTAGGGATTATTAGGGATTAGGGATTTAAGGTTTTAGGGTTGTTTAAGGTTTAGGGATCATCGATCGAGTGCGCACACACATTATTAGAGGCACCCGCGCCTTTACGCATAAAGTGCATGCGTATATATGTGTGTTTTTTGGGCCACCAACGATATATAGATGATCGAGAGAGAGAGATCGAGATTGAAATCCCCAAGAATATATATGTTCAAATATACATTAAAATATATGCACGAATGCATTGTAGGCCATGCATGCACACTAATTATATATATATTATGAGGCAACTTAATCAAATGTGTTTTCATTCGAGAGAACTTGTCAAAATTCAAGTTAATTAATTTATCACGATAATTATATAATTAATTAATGAATCTCAGGGATATGTTATACAACATGATCGATATAGGCCATGTATATTTTAATTGGTGTTAATCTACGGTTTGCTAGCTAGCTGCTACATATAGAGCATGTTTTTATTAGATCGGGTTATAGCTAGCTAGTATAGTTTAGGGTTATGTGTTTTAATTAAGTAGGGTTGATTAGCTAGCTAGGGTTAGTTACATATATATGGTTTAGGGTTAATGCATGGCACATTTAATTTAATTAGAGGACCGCGAGGCACCCCTGGCCTGCTCGATGCACAATTAAGTGTCGTTGGCCTATACATAGGGTTTAATTAGGGTTTTAGGGTTAGCTAGGGTTTAGGGTTAGGGTTAGGGTTAGGGTTTAGGGTCTAGGGTTTAGGGTCTAGGGTTTAGGGTTTAGGGTTAGCTAGGGTTTAGGGTTAGGGTTAGGGTTAGGGTTAGGGTTAGGGTTTAGGGTTTAGGGTTTAGTGTTTAGGGTGTTTAGGGTTTAGGGATTAGGGATTATTAGGGATTAGGGATTTAAGGTTTTAGGGGTTGTTTAAGGTTTAGGGATCATCGATCGAGTGCGCACACACATTATTAGAGGCACCCGCGCGCGCTTACGCATAAAGTGCATGCATATATATGTGTGTTTTTTGGGCCACCAACGATATATAGATGATCGAGAGAGAGAGAGATCGAGATTGAAATCCCCAAGAATATATATGTTCAAATATACATTAAAATATATGCACGAATGCATTGTAGGCCATGCATGCACACTAATTATATATATATATATATTATGAGGCAACTTAATCAAATGTGTTTTCATTCGAGAGAACTTGTCAAAATTCAAGTTAATTAATTTATCACGATAATTATATAATTAATTAATGAATCTCAGGGATATGTTATACAACATGATCGATATAGGCCATGTATATTTTAATTGGTGTTAATCTACGGTTTGCTAGCTAGCTGCTATATATAGAGCATGTTTTTATTAGATCGGGTTATATCTAGTATAGTTTAGGGTTATGTGTTTTAATTAAGTAGGGTTGATTAGCTAGGGTTAGTTACATATATATGGTTTAGGGTTAATGCATGGCGCATTTAATTAATTTAATTAGAGGACCGCGAGGCACCCCTGGGCTGCTCGATGCACAATTAAGTGTCGTTGGCCTATACATAGGGTTTAATTAGGGTTTAGGGTTAGCTAGGGCAGATGGTTAGGGTTAGGGTTAGGGTTTAGGGTCTAGGGTCTAGGGTTTAGTGTTTAGGGTGTTTAGGGTTTAGGGATTAGGGATTAGGGATTTAGGGTTTTAGGGTTGTTTAAGGTTTAGGGATCATCGATCGAGTGCGCACACACATTATTAGATCGAGGCACCCGCGCCTTTACGCATAAAGTGCATGCGTATATATGTGTGTTTTTTGGGCCACCAACGATATATAGATGATCGAGAGAGAGATTGAAATCCCCAAGAATATGTTCATATATACATTAAAATATATGCACGAATGCATTGTAGGCCATGCATGCACACTAATTATATATATATATATATTATGAGGCAACTTAATCAAATGTGTTTTCATTCGAGAGAACTTGTCAAAATTCAAGTTAATTAATTTATCACGATAATTATATAATTAATTAATGAATCTCAGGGATATGTTATACAACATGATCGATATAGGCCATGTATATTTTAATTGGTGTTAATCTACGGTTTGCTAGCTAGCTGCTACATATAGAGCATGTTTTTATTAGATCGGGTTATAGCTAGCTAGTATAGTTTAGGGTTATGTGTTTTAATTAAGTAGGGTTGATTAGCTAGCTAGGGTTAGTTACATATATATGGTTTAGGGTTAATGCATGGCACATTTAATTTAATTAGAGGACCGCGAGGCACCCCCTGGCCTGCTCGATGCACAATTAAGTGTCGTTGGCCTATACATAGGGTTTAATTAGGGTTTTAGGGTTAGCTAGGGTTTAGGGTTAGGGTTAGGGTTAGGGTTTAGGGTCTAGGGTTTAGGGTCTAGGGTTTAGGGTTTAGGGTTAGCTAGGGTTTAGGGTTAGGGTTAGGGTTAGGGTTAGGGTTAGGGTTTAGGGTTTAGGGTTTAGTGTTTAGGGTGTTTAGGGTTTAGGGATTAGGGATTATTAGGGATTAGGGATTTAAGGTTTTAGGGGTTGTTTAAGGTTTAGGGATCATCGATCGAGTGCGCACACACATTATTAGAGGCACCCGCGCCTTTACGCATAAAGTGCATGCATATATATGTGTGTTTTTTGGGCCACCAACGATATATAGATGATCGAGAGAGAGAGAGATCGAGATTGAAATCCCCAAGAATATATATGTTCAAATATACATTAAAATATATGCACGAATGCATTGTAGGCCATGCATGCACACTAATTATATATATATATATATTATGAGGCAACTTAATCAAATGTGTTTTCATTCGAGAGAACTTGTCAAAATTCAAGTTAATTAATTTATCACGATAATTATATAATTAATTAATGAATCTCAGGGATATGTTATACAACATGATCGATATAGGCCATGTATATTTTAATTGGTGTTAATCTACGGTTTGCTAGCTAGCTGCTATATATAGAGCATGTTTTTATTAGATCGGGTTATATCTAGTATAGTTTAGGGTTATGTGTTTTAATTAAGTAGGGTTGATTAGCTAGGGTTAGTTACATATATATGGTTTAGGGTTAATGCATGGCGCATTTAATTAATTTAATTAGAGGACCGCGAGGCACCCCTGGGCTGCTCGATGCACAATTAAGTGTCGTTGGCCTATACATAGGGTTTAATTAGGGTTTAGGGTTAGCTAGGGCAGATGGTTAGGGTTAGGGTTAGGGTTTAGGGTCTAGGGTCTAGGGTTTAGTGTTTAGGGTGTTTAGTTTAGGGATTAGGGATTAGGGATTTAGGGTTTTAGGGTTGTTTAAGGTTTAGGGATCATCGATCGAGTGCGCACACACATTATTAGATCGAGGCACCCGCGCCTTTACGCATAAAGTGCATGCGTATATATGTGTGTTTTTTGGGCCACCAACGATATATAGATGATCGAGAGAGAGATTGAAATCCCCAAGAATATGTTCAAATATACATTAAAATATATGCACGAATGCATTGTAGGCCATGCATGCACACTAATTATATATATATATATTATGAGGCAACTTAATCAAATGTGTTTTCATTCGAGAGAACTTGTCAAAATTCAAGTTAATTAATTTATCACGATAATTATATAATTAATTAATGAATCTCAGGGATATGTTATACAACATGATCGATATAGGCCATGTATATTTTAATTGGTGTTAATCTACGGTTTGCTAGCTAGCTGCTACATATAGAGCATGTTTTTATTAGATCGGGTTATAGCTAGCTAGTATAGTTTAGGGTTATGTGTTTTAATTAAGTAGGGTTGATTAGCTAGCTAGGGTTAGTTACATATATATGGTTTAGGGTTAATGCATGGCACATTTAATTTAATTAGAGGACCGCGAGGCACCCCCTGGCCTGCTCGATGCACAATTAAGTGTCGTTGGCCTATACATAGGGTTTAATTAGGGTTTTAGGGTTAGCTAGGGTTTAGGGTTAGGGTTAGGGTTAGGGTTTAGGGTCTAGGGTTTAGGGTCTAGGGTTTAGGGTTTAGGGTTAGCTAGGGTTTAGGGTTAGGGTTAGGGTTAGGGTTAGGGTTAGGGTTTAGGGTTTAGGGTTTAGTGTTTAGGGTGTTTAGGGTTTAGGGATTAGGGATTATTAGGGATTAGGGATTTAAGGTTTTAGGGGTTGTTTAAGGTTTAGGGATCATCGATCGAGTGCGCACACACATTATTAGAGGCACCCGCGCCTTTACGCATAAAGTGCATGCATATATATGTGTGTTTTTTGGGCCACCAACGATATATAGATGATCGAGAGAGAGAGATCGAGATTGAAATCCCCAAGAATATATATGTTCAAATATACATTAAAATATATGCACGAATGCATTGTAGGCCATGCATGCACACTAATTATATATATATATATATTATGAGGCAACTTAATCAAATGTGTTTTCATTCGAGAGAACTTGTCAAAATTCAAGTTAATTAATTTATCACGATAATTATATAATTAATTAATGAATCTCAGGGATATGTTATACAACATGATCGATATAGGCCATGTATATTTTAATTGGTGTTAATCTACGGTTTGCTAGCTAGCTGCTATATATAGAGCATGTTTTTATTAGATCGGGTTATATCTAGTATAGTTTAGGGTTATGTGTTTTAATTAAGTAGGGTTGATTAGCTAGGGTTAGTTACATATATATGGTTTAGGGTTAATGCATGGCGCATTTAATTAATTTAATTAGAGGACCGCGAGGCACCCCTGGCCTGCTCGATGCACAATTAAGTGTCGTTGGCCTATACATAGGGTTTAATTAGGGTTTAGGGTTAGCTAGGGCAGATGGTTAGGGTTAGGGTTAGGGTTTAGGGTCTAGGGTCTAGGGTTTAGTGTTTAGGGTGTTTAGGGTTTAGGGATTAGGGATTAGGGATTTAGGGTTTTAGGGTTGTTTAAGGTTTAGGGATCATCGATCGAGTGCGCACACACATTATTAGATCGAGGCACCCGCGCCTTTACGCATAAAGTGCATGCGTATATATGTGTGTTTTTTGGGCCACCAACGATATATAGATGATCGAGAGAGAGATTGAAATCCCCAAGAATATGTTCATATATACATTAAAATATATGCACGAATGCATTGTAGGCCATGCATGCACACTAATTATATATATATATATTATGAGGCAACTTAATCAAATGTGTTTTCATTCGAGAGAACTTGTCAAAATTCAAGTTAATTAATTTATCACGATAATTATATAATTAATTAATGAATCTCAGGGATATGTTATACAACATGATCGATATAGGCCATGTATATTTTAATTGGTGTTAATCTACGGTTTGCTAGCTAGCTGCTATATATAGAGCATGTTTTTATTAGATCGGGTTATAGCTAGCTAGTATAGTTTAGGGTTATGTGTTTTAATTAAGTAGGGTTGATTAGCTAGGGTTAGTTACATATATATGGTTTAGGGTTAATGCATGGCACATTTAATTTAATTAGAGGACCGCGAGGCACCCCTGGCCTGCTCGATGCACAATTAAGTGTCGTTGGCCTATACATAGGGTTTAATTAGGGTTTAGGGTTAGCTAGGGTTTAGGGTTAGGGTTAGGGTTAGGGTTTAGGGTCTAGGGTTTAGGGTTTAGTGTTTAGGGTGTTTAGGTTTAGGGATTAGGGATTAGAGATTTAAGGTTTTAGGGTTGTTTAAGGTTTAGGGATCATCGATCGAGTGCGCACACACATTATTAGAGGCACCCGCGCCTTTACGCATAAATTGCATGCATATATATGTGTGTTTTTTGGCCACCAACGATATATAGATGATCGAGAGAGAGATTGAAATCCCCAAGAATATGTTCAAATATACATTAAAATATATGCACGAATGCATGGTAGGCCATGCATGCACACTAATTATATATATATTATGAGGCAACTTAATCAAATGTGTTTTCATTCGAGAGAACTTGTCAAAATTAGAGTTAATTAATTTATCACGATAATTATATAATTAATTAATGAATCTCAGGGATATGTTATACAACATGATCGATATAGGCCATGTATATATTAATTGGTGTTAATCTAAGGTTTGCTAGCTAGCTGCTATATATAGAGCATGTTTTTATTAGATCGGGTTATAGCTAGTATACTTTAGGGTTATGTGTTTTCATTAAGTAGGGTTGATTAGCTATGGTTAGTTACATATATATGGTTTAGGGTTAATGCATGGCACATTTAATTTAATTAGAGGACCGCGAGGCACCCCTGGCCTGCTTGATGCACAATTAAGTGTCGTTGGCCTATATATAGGGTTTAATTAGGGTTTAGGGTTAGGGTTAGGGTTTAGGGTCTAGGGTTTAGTGTTTAGGGTGTTTAGGGTTTAGGGATTAGGGTTTCAGGGTTGTATAAGGTTTAGGGATCATCGATCGAGTGCGCACACACATTATTAGAGGCACCCGCGCCTTTGCGCATAAAGTGCATGCGTATAGTTTAGGGTTATTTGTTTTAATTAAGTAGGGTTTGATCAGCTAGGGTTAGTTACATATATATGGTTTAGGGTTAATGCATGGCACATTACATATAGTTTAAATCTCAAGAATGTTTATACATGATAGGCCATATGTGCAAAGGAATTTTTTTCCCGTGAACTTGTCAAAATTCAAGTTTATCGTGCCAATGGAAACTAGTCCAAAAAATTACATAGAGGACCAAAAGTACTAGACAATAACTAATAGAACCTGCAACTTTACAAAAAGGACCCCAAAACATATAGAAGAAAATCAATCGAGTCCTTCTCGACCGCACATCAGATCTCTGCTCCGCATCCTTTCCAGCAACTCCGTCGCCGGGGACGCACCACTTGGGACGGTGTCGCCGGTAGTCGCCAGGACGAAGGAGAAGAAGGGCCTCAGCAACGGCATATTGGCTCTGAGAAGGGCCGCTGAAAGGCCAAGATGTGCACGGGCAAGACGGATGACGCCGTCGTATGCCCCGAGCTTGTGAACTTTAGCAGCTTGACTTCCCCATTGGCCAGATCTGAAGCACTGACCAAAGCAAGCCTCACCGTTAGCGCCATCACATTGATGGCACCAGATCGGGGTTTGGCCGGCAAGATCCGCCAGATTCACCATAGGCCAGATCTGAAGCCGATGACGAGATCCCCGACTCCATTGCGCCATTCTGCTCATGGGAAACACTGGATCTAAGCTTACAACAACACTAACTCCCTCGGATCCAAATTAGCTGACTCAACTTTGCTTATCTAAATATGGATGTATCCACACATGTTTTTACTCTAGATACATACACGTCTAAGGAAAGTTGAATCAATTAATTTAGTTCGGAGGGTGTACAATATACAGAGAGAAGTCGGCCTCGTCTCCGGCCGGCGAGGCCGCCGGAGAGAAGGGGGAGAGGAGCCGGGGGAGTGGGAGAGACTCGAGAGAGAAAGAGAAGAGGAAGAAATGAGAGCTCCCTGGGGAAGAACATTATTTTTGTCGTTCTGCTCGTAGCTTGAAACTGAAAATTTCGGCCGCGCGCCAAATCATCCCGCCGCATCCATTCGAAAATCCCGTGACCAGTTTTACCCTTTTAACCCTGGTCCGGAAGCTACAACCCACCGACCATGGAGGGCTCATTCGGTAACAATGAAATATCTTGCCTAGATCCCGAACCCTCCCCACAGGCCCACACCCACCCACCAACCATTCGCCCCATTAGCTCAAAAATACTCTCACACGCCAAAGCTCTGACTCTCTACAGTACTAGATCTGCTTCGCCGCCGGCATACTCCTCCACAGCGTAGCCTTGATCGTGTTGGCTGTCCACCCACCTGATCCGCTCCCCCGCCGCCCTCGTCACCGACGGATCTGCTTCACCGCCGACCTCGCCACCGACGGATCTGCTTCACCGCCGACCTCGCCACCGACGGATCTGCTTCACCGCCGACCTCGCCACCGACTACCTCGCGCAGCGGCTGTATCAACTTCACCGAATCCCTTGCCAGCCAACCAGATCTGCTTCACTAACGCCCGCTTCTACTGAAACAGGGTCGATTCATCGTCTCCCGCGTTCGCCGCCGCTGGAATGCAAGTTGCCGCCCCCGTCCACCCCGCCGCAGCTTGGTTAGTACGCTGGCCCGTTAGATCGCGGTGTTTCTTTAGCCATGTTTTGTGTAGTTATTTGCAGATCTCATATGCCGTTAACTTTCTTGATGTGTTGCTTCGCATGAAGTTTGTTTAAATATTGTACAGTACAAAAGCATTATCCGGTCGCTACCATCCTGTTCATTCTACTGACACCTGTGTGCATCCACATATTTATAGCCTTATACCCATTCATTTGCTGCCAACTGTTTTTGTACTGCATGCTATTGTCGCACTGCTTTTATAGTCATGCTATGGGCATTTCCAATCTGCTTGTTCTTATACCACGTCATTAGCTCACCGCTAGCTAGCTGTTTTCTCGTGTCTGCTATTCTCACACTGCTTTTATAATCATGCTATGTGCATTTCCAATCTGCTTGCTCTTATACCTCGTCTTTAGCTTATATAGTTATTGCTGCGTGCATGTCTGGTCTTTGTATTATCGTAGACTGACTTGTCAATGTTATTTTTCCTAGGGATTGATCATGCGAACCACTTATTAGAACATCCAACATTAACAGCGGGGACGCTAGGGAAGGTTGGAATCTGAGTTCTTGGTTGGTAATTTTGGCAGTTTACTTCCGTTATTATCTATAACCTATATGCATTGTTCCTTATGCAAGAGATTAACACTTGGAACCCTGCCATAGCAATGCCATTCATGCTTTACTATGTTTCTGCCTATTTGATATGCTTGTCTTGGAGAAACTGCGAAGGTGATTTGAACCTGACATTTGGTCATTCTTAATGCCAGTTTACTTTATGTGGAAAACCTTGGCATTACCCTACTCTAAATCTGAATGTCTGAAATTCGTATCTCATGCAAAGCAACATCTAGTTGGTTTTAATCTGATATCTGGTAAATATTGGCTTATTCATTTGGCAGCTCAAGTTTTTTGTTATTTGAAACCAGCTGACTTGGTCTTAAATGTGATATCTAAACACAGATTAAGGACAATGGAGCAGGAGGATTAGCATTTCACTTGATGGCTGAACCTAAAATGACAGGCATGTTGACCACGACTAGTGCACGCAAGAGAAGGACCTGCAGTGAGCCAGTATGTGCTTAGTACATGCATCTTATCTTATCTTGTGCTTATTTCTGCTACATGCTGTTATCTGATCTCTACATTGCGTAATACATGTTTGAATAGTTAATTGTTGTAACTATGTTTGCAATGTTACCAGAATGCAGTTTTAATGAAGCAGTCATCATTAGAAGATAGTCGCCAAAAAAGGATCTGTAGCGACCCTGTGCAACATTATGATGTAAGTTTGTGCTTAGTACAAGTTCCATACATTGTCTTATTTATGCAACTTGTTATTATCTTATATCTACATTGCATAATAAATGTTTGCATAGTTCATCGTTTAACTCTTTTTGCATTATTATCAGAATGCAGTTGTGATGAAGCAATCTTCATTAGAAGTGAGGCCCACAAAAAGTTCTGATATTTCTTCTGATGCATCTTCTCATAGCCGTCAACCTAGACCATTGCTTTCATCAAACAGTAAATATCTCAAGGCTGTACTTTATAAAAGACATGGTATTGCTGCTTTAAGATCTGTAGCTGATATGTTGACAAAGAGTACACAAGATTCAATCAAGGCGATTGCCAAATGTCAACGTGTTATTGATGATGCTAATAGAAGTCCTCAATGATTCTATGTAATTTTTTTATTTGGGCACATTAATTGCCTTGTAATTTTCCTACTTGTTTTATTTGTGTATGTAATTGTGTGTATCATTGATATCAGATTTTAGGCTCATGAAATTTAATGCAAGTTGACTAGTCAAACAAGTAGGGCACTACAACAGATTGGGCCGGCCCACTTACAGTAGTGTGGGACCCACTTTCATTTTGGGCCGGCCCACTTCTTTAGTAGGCCGGCCCGGTTACACGATAGTGGGATCCACATGCTTATTGGGCCGGCCCACTATCTTGTTGGGCCAGCCCATTTGCTATATGGTGGTCCCACATGGTAAATGGGCCGGCCCTTTAACAGAAGGTGGGACCCACCTGTGTTTTTGGCCGGCCCACTATCTTGTTGGGCCGGCCCACTTGCTATATGGTGGACCCCACATACTAAATGGGCCGGCCCTTTAACTGGAAAGTGGAACCCACTGTGTTTTTGGCCCGCCCACTATCTTGTTGGGCGGCCCACTTGCTATATGGTGGACCCCACATACTAAATGGGCCCTTTAACAGAATGTGGGACCCACCTGTGCTTTTGGCCCGGCCCACTATCTTGTTGGGCCGCCCACTTGCTATATGGTGGACCCCACACACCAAATGGGCTTAACAGAAAGTGGGACCCACTGTGTTTTTGGCCCGCCCACTATCTTGTTGGGCCACTTGCTATATGGTGGACCCCACATACTAAATGGGCCGACCCTTTAACCGGAAAGTGGGACCCACTGTGTTTTTGGCCCGCCCACTTGCTATATGGTGGACCCCACACACTAAATGGGCCGGCCCTTTAATAGGAAAGTGGGACCCACCTGTGTTTTGGCCCGGCCCACTTGCTTCTTGGGCCGGCCCAGTTGCTGTAAGGTGGACCCACATGTTAAATGGGCCGGCCCATTTAAGTTTTGACCAGTCAACCTTAGAGGTTAGGCCCGGCCCACGTAACTAATGGACCAGCCCAGCTATATAGTTGACCGGTCAAACTATGTCATCTGGCCCGGCCCGCTTAAGACGTGGCAGGCCTCGTGTGGGCCTACCATCTACCACGGGGTTTCAGCCGGTTAACGCCGTTAACTGCAAACGGCGTCACCACGTGTCGTTTGCATGACGTCAGCAGTCAACGGGCTCCCGAAACACTTGCGCAACGGTCCGATTTTCCGTGGCGGAAGGGCGCCCAAGCGCGACGGACCGAAAAACGTCGTTGGACGTTGCCTGACGCAGTTTCCACAACAGAACCCATATCGTCGGGTTAGGCCCATAGGCGACGAAAAATACCCCTTAGCGGACGATTTTGAGACGTTGTCTATCAGAACTTTTCTTGTAGTGCCATGAGCCAGCAGCTTAGTCAACGTTTCAAAGGCGGCATGACATCGAAAGAAAAGGCAAGTGACCAAATATCAGGTGCCAAAAAAATCCAAGAAAAGAAAGTTTTATTGTACATAGAGGATGACATGCGGGTCCCATGAGCCAGCAGGTTCCTCAACGTTTCAAACGTGGCATGAGATCGAAAGAAAAAGGCAAGTGACCAAATATCAGGATCCAAAAATAATTCAAGAAAAGAAACTTGATTGTACATAGAGGCTGACATGTGGGACCTATGAGCCAGCAGAGTCCTCAACGTTTCAAAGGCGGCAGGGATCAAAAGAAAAAGGAAATAGCCAAAAATCAGAGGGTGAAAAAAAACCAAGAAAATGAACTTTTATAGTACATAGAGGATGACATGCGGGTCCCATGAGCCAGCAGGTTCCTCAACGTTTCAAACGTGGCATGAGATCGAAAGAAAAAGGCAAGTAACCAAATATCAGGATCCAAAAATAATTCAAGAAAAGAAACTTGATTGTACATAGAGGATGACATGCGGGTCCCATTTAGCAGCAGCGGTATCACCGTTTGAGAGGCGGCACAGATCGAAAGAAAAGGCAAGTGACCAAATATCAGGAGCCAAAAATAATTCAAGAAAAGAATGTTTTATAGTACATAGAGGATGACATGCGGGTCCCATTTAGCAGCAGCGGTCTCACCGTTTGAGAGGCGGCACGGGATCAAAAGAAAAAGGCAAGTGACCAAATATGAGGTTCCAAAAAAAATCCTAGAAAAGAAAGTTTTATAGTACATAGAGGATGACATGCGGGTCCCATTTAGCAGTAGCGGTCTCACCGTTTGAGAGGCGGCAGGGGATCGAAAGAAAAAGGTAAGTGACCAAATATGAGGTGCCAACAAAATCCAAGAAAAGAAAGTTTTATAGTACATAGAGGATGACATGCGGGTCCCATTTAGCAGCAGCGGTATCACCGTTTGAGAGGCGGCAGGGGATCGAAAGAAAAAGGCAAGTGACCAAATTTGAGGTGCCAAAAAAACTCCAAGAAAAGAAAGTTGATTGCTCATAGAGGATGACATGCGGGTCCCAATTAGCAGCAGCGGCCTCAACGTTTCCAAGGCGGCAAGGGATCAAAAGAAAAAGGAAGTAGCCAGAAATCAGGGGGTCAAAAAAATCCAAGAATAGAAAGAATTTTGGTTCATAGAGGATGACATGCGGGACCCACGATCCTGCATCGTAAACGGCTCGATCGGAGAGCGTTGAACGAGATGGCGCGATCGAGAGAAAAACAATGCCAGAGAGGCTGCCATCTGGGCCCTACATCCCTCGGCGGTGCGGATTTGCGTTGACTCGGCCGGCGAACCCGAGATTTCGAGATGCACCACGTCCCGGGCCACCATACGCGACGTTTTGGCCGTTTTCGTCGGGCTAGGTGGCCTCAAAAACGAGAAAAAAACGTTTTGACATGCACAACGGAGAGACCAAAAATCGTCGGCCATGGTACACCAGCAACCACGGCGCGACTTCAACTTCGTCGGCCATGGCAACTTTTCTTGTAGTGCCTCTGGACTACTTAAAGCCCTTGACCTAAAAACGCACGGGGGTTCGACCAATTTTCGAGAAGACATCCAGAACTCCGCCGCCATCGAAAAACCCTATTTCGGGATCAGAAACTCCGTCTCCGCACCGGGACGGGGAATTGGAGGAGATCATCGCCATCATCGCCACCGACGCCTCTCCATCGACCATCCATGTTTCCCCCATCCATGTGTGAGTAAATCCCCGCTGTAGGCTGAAGGGGATGGTAGGGATTGGATGAGATTGTTCATGTAATAGCCATAAGATTGTTAGGGCATGGTGCCTAGTATCCGTTGTTGGTACTTTTATGATATTGTTGCAACTTGTTATGCTTAATGCTTGTCACTTAGGGCCCGAGTGCCATGATTTTAGATCTGAACATGTTATTGATTCATGATGATATTCATTGTTTTATGATCTTACCTACAAGTTGTATACACATATTGCTGTCCGGAACCCGAGGCCCCAGAGTGACAGAAATTGGGACAACCGGAGGGGAAGGCGTGATATGAGGATCACATGTATTCACAGAGTGTTAATGCTTTGCTCCGGTACTCTATTAAAAGGAGTACCTTAATTACCAGTAGTTTCCCTAGAGGCCCAGCTGCCACCGGCTGGTAGGACAAAAGATGTTGTGCAAGTTTCTCATTGCTAGCACGTATGACTATATACGGAACACATGCCTATGGTTATTTAGTACTTGGATACTGTTTTATTATTATCTGCAAATGCCTTGTCTTGATTATTACGTGAGTTATCTTATCCATGCAGCGCCCGTTCATCCATCCCTATGCCTACGTATTTTAATCCCGTTTACTATAATCACTACCGGTGTCTTTACACCGCGCTTATATTTCACTACTGCTATCGTTATAAAACTATTGCTACTGATAAACTATTGCGAGCAAGTCTGTTTCCAGGTGCAGCTGAATTGACAACTCCAATGTTAAGGTTACAAATATTCTTTGGCTCCCCTTGTATCAAATCAATAAATTGGGTTTTACTTCCCCTGAAGACTGTTGTGATCCCCTATACTTGTGGGTCATCATGCGCAAAGGCACGGGTGCCTCTAATAATGTTTGTGTGCACTCGATCAATGATCCCTAAACCTTAAACCCTAAAACCCTAATCCCTAATTAAACCCTAAACGTACACCCTAAACACCCTAAACACTAAACCCTAAACCCTAGACCCTAAACCCTAAACCCTAAACACTAACCACTAAACACTAAACACTAAACCCTAAACCCTAACCTAAACCCTAAACACTAAACCCTAAAGCCTAACCCTAAACACTAAACCCTAAACCTTAAACACTATAACCTAAACCCTAATAAACCCTAAACCCTAAACACTAAACCCTAGACCCTAAACCCTAAACCCTAAACCCTAAACCCTAAACCCTAACCCTAAACCCTAAACACTAAACCCTAAACCCTAACCCTAAACACTAAACCCTAAACCTTAAACACTAAAACCTAAACCCTAATAAACCCTAAACCCTAAACACTAAACCCTAAACCCTAAACACTAAACCCTAAACACTAAACCCTAAACCCTAAACCCTAAACCCTAAACCCTAAACCCTAACCCCTAGCTAACCCTAAACCCTAATTAAACCCTACATATAGAGGCCAACGACACTTAATTGCGCGGGTGCCTCTAATAATGTGTGTGCGCACTCGATCGATGATCCCTAAACCTTAAACCATAAAACCCTAAAACCCTAATCCCTAATCCCTAAACACCCTAAACACCCTAAACACTAAACCCTTAACCCTAAACCCTAAACACTAAACCCTAAACCCTAAACACTAAACCCTAAACCCTAAACATTAAACCCTAGACCCTAAACTCTAATTAACCCTAACCCTAATATAACCCCTAGCTAGCTAACCCTATACCCTAAACCCTAATTAATCCCTACATATATAGGCCAATGACACTTAATTGCGCATCAAGCAGGCGACCAACTAATTAGCGCTGATAAATTAATTAACTTGAATTTTGACAAGTTCTCTCGAATGAAAACACATTTGATTAAGTTGCCTCATAATATATATTTAGTGTGCATGCGCGCATGTCATACCTTGCACATATCATTCGTGCATATATTTCAATATATATTTGAACATATTCTTGGGATATATATATTTCAATCTCTCTCTCTCGATCTATATATCGTTGGTGAAACACACTTATATACGCATGCACTTTATGCGCAAAGGCGCGGTGCCTCTAATAATGTGTGTGTGCACTCGATCGATGATCCCTAAATTTAAACCCTAAAACCCTAATCCCTAATCCCTAATTACACCCTAAACGTACACCCTAAACACCCTAAACACTAAACCCTAAAACCTAGACCCTAAACCCTAAACCCTAAACCCTAAACACTAAACCCTAAACCCTAAACACTAAACCCCAAACCCTAAACCCTAACCCCTAACCTCTAGCTAACCCTAAACCCTAAACCCTAATTAAACCCTACATATATAGGCCAACGACACTTAATTGCGCGGTGTAATGCGCACTCGATCGATGATCCCTAAACCTTAAACCATAAAACCCTAAAACCCTAATCCCTAATCCCTAAACACCCTAAACACCCTAAACACTACCCTAAACTCTAAACACTAAACCCTAAACCCTGAACCCTAAACCCTAAACCCTAAACACTAAACCCTAAACCATAAACCCTAAACCCTAAACCCTGATTAACCCTAACCCTAACCCTAACCCCTAGGTAGCTATAACCCTCAACCCTAAACCCTAATTGAACCCTACATATATAGGCCAACGACACTTGATTGCGCATCAAGCAAGCGACCAACTAATTAGCGCTGATACATTAATTAACTTGAATTTTGTCAAGTTCTCTTGAATGAAAACACATTTGATTAAGTTGCCTCATAATATATATATAATTAGTGTGCATGCGCGCATGGCATACCTTGATCATCATTCGTGCAGTATTTCAAGACCACCTTGTGCACCTGGATGGTACTGATGACGAGCCTTTCATAGACGAAGGTCCTGCACCTGAGATTATCCAGCCTACAGAAGGAGGCCGTGGACCGAGTACACAGCTTTGCATTGAAGTGGATGCACGCCCGGAGATCATCAGGGGCGTCCCGGTAGTCTCAGGACCACCCAGCCCTGATGCAAAATGTTGAGCTACTTTATGATTCGTACTCTTATGTTCTGGTGCTGTAGTATGTACTATCTTTGTTATGATTTGTACGCCTTTGGTGCTAGAACTATAATTAAGCATTCAGTGGATGATCGCGTTGCAAAATTTGACACCCACACAATCAGTTCATCGTATGAGTAGTAGCACAATTACTTCTACAGCCAGTCCTGCCAGCGCATTAATTGGTAGCATGAAACACTTTCAGGCACTCCCCTCTGATTCATATTAATTGACTCAATTTTGTCTAGATATGGATGTATCTAGATGCATTTGTTAACTAGACTAACAAACTTGAGTCAGTTAATATGAATCGGTGTAAACCGCCCAAGTCCTCGAGCAGCTAGTTTATTGACTCTGGACTCCAAGCCTCTCGCGGCAAGCCATCGACGAAGCTTTGACCAGATCTTGGCCCACTTTTTTTGAATAGCAAAGCTTTGACCAGTTCCTCTCGGGATACAACACGCCGGTGAGCTTGCACGGTTGCCATGAGCACTTTCCGGCGGAACTCCTCTCAGCGCCCTCCGCCATCGCGAGACAGCACGCAGGCCTCGAGGTGGACGGAACGGACGAACTCGGGATCTCAGGCGGGGGTCCGCCTCGTCCGGAATGATCTCCAGTGGGTTAACGAGGACATGCATGATGGCCAGGGGATTTGGGTTTTTTTTTGTTGTTGTTTGTGCTTGGGATTTGGGGTTTTTCGGATAGGGGAGGAGGAACTGAGGAAGAGGAAGGAACAGCCCGCGTGCTTGGCGCGTGGCGGTGCTTGAATTTTGAATTTTTGTGAAATGTTTCATTTCCCCGCTACAATTCGGGGGTTTCTTGACGCGCCAATGCGTCCCGCCGGGCAGCTTCAAGTGAATTTGGGGTGCCACACTATGGGCCCTAGTTTCAGTGAGACATGTAATGACTAGTCACATCAGTAAGTTCACTGTGTAATAAAATATGTTACCCCTCCCCTTTATGTAGCCCCCTTCTCTCCCGATCGAGTGCCGACAACCGATGGATGCAAGCCGCTAGCTCGATCCCCTCCTTTCGCCTCCACCGTCCAGGCATCCAGCTTGGAGGGGCAAGCTGCATCTAGACCAAGCGGATTAGGTAGTACTAGTAATGTTCTTTCCTTTCTCAAGATCGGTTCTTTTTTCCTCACCTCGATATCTTGCGCATCTCTTTCCTATTCTGGGCGAAGGGGTGTCTTTCTGGTCACCCTCGCGCCGGAGTGATTGATGGGGGTGGGGGGCGGGGGCTACCTTTGCTTGGATTGGGGTGTTCTTCCTTTATTTGTCGACATTTGCAACCTTTGTAGTTTCTGCTGATCCTCACTGTATCTTTTGTCAGCTTGTACAGGAAAGGAAAGACCTCGGTGGTGGGGGCAATGGAGCGTAAGGCCACCACGCATGTGGGCAGTTGGCTGAGCCTGAGCTGCGTCCCCAGCCCCGCAAAGCAGGTACTCCGTTTGCTTATCCACTCGTTCTATCTGCATCCACAATATGTTCCTATTCTGGAAAATGCTTAAAGTAGCACATGTCTTCAGCTGTTTGTGCGTAAAGCCTCTGTGACACTATGCTCTATATTCCACTTACATCCAGCACTATATGCATCAGTCTGTCTCAGAGTCATTCAATATCACTGCTGAGATCTGTTCCCATTCTTATGCAGGCTGAAACTGCTGCGCCTTTACTCAAGTGGATGCAAAATGAGGCTGATGAGGCTGCTGTGAGGACGATGGTGCCGGCACCATCTTCCGAAAACCTCTACAAGCACGAGGCCATGGGCCAGCTGGGTGGTGACCTTTTAATGAATCTGGTATATTTTCTTAATCCACATACATGATTTTATTATTATCTGTTTAATTACTGTTGGCTTTGCCTAATGCTTACCAAAAGTTCAGAAACACTGCGTTTGCTTACAATCATCATACACTATTTTTTCACTTTTCAGTCTGTCTCATCCAGTATATAAACTGTTGATTTCCATTGGCTTCTTTTGTAATCATTTGCATTGTTGTCAACTATTCTCTATGCACAACCCTATTCTTCCACTTACATCCCGCACTATTTGCATAAGTCTATCTCATAGATTTATTAAATATCAATGATGAGTTCTGTTGCTATTCATATGTAGGATGAAACTTCTGTGCCTCTACTCAAATGGATAAAAAATGATCCTGATGAGGCTGCTGTGAAGACGATGGTGCTGCCACCATCTTCTGAAAACCTCCTCAAGCACAAGGCCACGGGCCAGCTGGGTGGTATCCTTTTCAGTAAGCAGGTATATTTTCTTAATCCTCATACATGATTTGATTTGTCTGTTTATTGCCGGCTTTGTCTAATGCTTACCAATAGTTCAGAAACACACACAACCCTATTCTTCCACTTACATCCAGCACTATATGCATCAGTGTCTCATAGATTCATTTTATATATCACTGCTGATGTTTGTTGCTCTTCAATTTTCATATGCAGACTGAAACTGCTAAGCCTTCATTGGTCAAAAGGATTGCAACTGCTGCTGATGAGGCATCTGCAGAGGCTGCCACCAAGTTACTGTCAGCCCCACCTTCTGGATGCTTATATAAGCTCAAGTCCAAGGACCAGCCGGGCCGTAACCATCCAAGGGTTCGGGTATATTTTCTTAAGCCACATATACATGCCATGATTTATGTCTGATATTATCACCGGCTCTGTCTAATGCTTTTTGGAATTCGGAAACGCCAAATTAGCATGCTTATATTCATCATACACTAAATTTTGACTGTTCAGTTTGTAACATAGTGTTATGCACTTTGCAACATTGCATCTCTGAACTATGCACTTTACACAACCTAATTCTTCCACTTACATTCAGCGCTACGCACCAGTAGTACCTCCCATGTTTCCTTCACCATCCCGATGCCGAGCTTGCGGGAATATGGCGGGCCCATGTACATACCCCGCATATAACACCTCCTATGGCTCTATCTACCTTTCTAATAACTCCTTCACAGAGTTACATGTATGTATTCTCAGTGGTTTAGCATGAATTGGCATATAGTAAAGTCTTGTTTTTAGTCTTCCTGCTTCTTACATTAGTATCAATTTTCACCTGCAGACTGTACCTTGTGAACTTCGTCCAATGATTAACACTAGTAGAAAAATGGGCATCCATCTAAGCCATAAATACCGGTTCCCTTACGAACCGGTACTAAAGGGTGTATTAGTACCGGTTGCACTGCCCAGACCTTTAGTACCGGTTCGTAAGGACCTTTAATACCGTCTGCCACGAACCGGTACTAAAGGTTTTTCCGCTCCCCACGCAGCCCAACCCCCCCGGGATCGCCTTTTTTAACACTGTAAAATAGAAAAGAAAATGATAGAAAATTCAAAAAAATAAAATGTTTTCAGATTCTTGTATGTTATGCAACCTACTATTAGGGAAAATGAAAAAATTTGAATTTTTGCGTTTTTTGCAAAAAGTTTTGAAAAATGGTAAAACCGCAATAACTTTTGCATACGACGTCGAAAAAAACGTATAATATATCAAAAAAATCCTGGGAAAAAGTTACATCCGATTTCACCGGGGTTTACCCGGTTAGCCAATTTTTAGATTCTCAAAATTCCAAATGAAAATATGAAAGCAGGAAGATTTTAGTTTTTTTCCAGAAATTTAGAATTTTATATATTTTTATTTTTTTTAAATTAAAATATTAATTATAAGATTTTTTGAGTCCTAACATATTACTATTACTTTTATCAAATTATAAGATTTTCAATTTTTCAAGTTTTAGGTTTTGCAAAAAATATTAAAAAATTTAAAAAATAATTAAAAATAATAAAAATTAAAAAAGTTAATTTTATTTATTTATTCAACATTATTATTACATCATTACTTTTGTTTATTAAAAGAATTATTTGGAATTCAAACGATAAAAAGTGTGACATCGACCAACATGTTAATAGGATTGATATGATACTATTATCACATACATGCGCGCGAAGCACTTGGAAGTGGAACGGGATGGAACTTGGAAGTTAAGCGTGCTAGTGCGGGAGTAGTGTGAGGATGGGTGACCGAGCGGGAAGTTTGACTACGGGTAAGTAATTTGACTAGAGATTAAGTGTAGTTAGAGACTAACGGAAATACTAGTAATTCTGAAAAAAATAAAAAAAGAGGCCGTGAAAAAAAGGGTGTGAAAAATAATTAGAAAAAATGGAAAAAAAAATTAAACGAAATAGGCTTTAATACCGGTTCGTGTTACGAACCGGTACCAAAGGTCTCCAGCCCCACGGGTTCCTCCGTGCCCACGTGGAGGCACCTTTAGTACCGGTACTAAAGGTGGGAGGCTTTTAGTACCGGATAATTAGTACCGGTTCCAAAACCGGTACTAAAGGGGGGGTTTTCTACTAGTGAACCAGATGTGTCCGCATGAAGGGTCTTTCACTATGCATGGCAATGGCAAATTGATGAACACCTACACGGTCTATGAGGTGTATGTCTACAAGACGCAGGCCATCACATATTTGTATGGACATGATTGGAGAAAGTTTGCTTTTGACTACGGTCTGAAGAAGGGCGACGAGCTGAGGATCAGAAACTCAAACGGGCAGATATACGTAACTGCTTACAGAGTTGGAGACACTTTCAAATATATAATATGTAACTTTTTTGTACTCATATCTTTTGATTACTACATTCTGAGCAGTTGTTCTAAACCATTCCCTCTGTTCAAGCTTGCTGGGTTTAACATGATCAAAGCTGCAGATCCCCTGATGGAACAAGAGCGGATGTCACAAAGGGCACCCACACCAAGACTGCACCGGCTTCCCACTTCGCATCAAGACTGTTCCCGTACTACCTGCTTATCGTATCTACCCAAGAGGCCCTACATCGCATTGGTTCCGAGAGGCCCCATATACTACACTCGCCCAAAGAAGTTCCCGTATCAGACGTTCCTCAAGCTGCACCGTTTACGCACCTGCCCAACAGTCTCCTCATCGCACCGGCTCCTCTAGAGGCACCTGCACGCACTCCCAGCAATCTCCCGCATCACCACCAGCTCATGTACCAGCCCAGGCTCCTGCACCTGCCCCACCAGATCACCGAGGTCTCAGCTCATTGTTGTGGCCACCCGTGTGGTGACCAGGACGCATCTGAAGGCTATGTTCGTGAGTATATGACAAGATAACTGCTCTTATCTTGATGTCTTCTCTGGTCAAAGTCTCACATGGTTCAGTCTTCAGTGCATTGGTGCCATTGACTAATTTTTTGGTGGTATCTCTTGCTTTGAATCAGAAATTGCCTAAAAGTATCTCCAAGGATCTCAATGCTGGCTGAAGGGGCAAGATATCCCTCGTCATGGAGAGTGAAGGTCTCACCGTGGAGGGACGGTACTCCGTCAGTCCCACAAATGGTCGCTGGGCTGTTACTTCCAGGTGGAAAAAGTTCATTGACGGTGCCAAACTTCGCATTGGATCAAAGTTGAAGGTCAAGATCTTTCAATGCCGCTGTGACATGCTAGTCATAAAGTTTGCGTTGTCTAGTTCTGTTGTCCCATGAGCCCTTAGCAAATGCATTTGTAGTTATACTTATATAAGGTTATCTTATCTGAACTGCTAATTAATTGTATGGGTGGTAAAACTCTGGCAAGTTTTTGCTCTTAGCAAGTATGTATGTATGATCAGCTATTATGATAACTAATGTTTGTGTTCATCTTAACTAGCAAGTTGACCCGCGCATCCGCGCGGCTAGATATTATTTTCCTTAGCAATAGTTATTCTCTATTCATTAAACCAATTTTGAGATGTTGGTGTGCTATTAGATATTACTTTTGTGTGTAGAAAGAACTATTAGATTGAAAATTTGGATTGTAGTACCATGTAGCAAGAATATCCGTGTGAAACACACTTTGCTATTTCCTTCCGTACTAATTATTTCCCTCATGTAAAGTACAATATATTTAGTACACCTGACAGAAGATTGAATGCATGCATGCAGTTGACACTATAGTATTATAGCCTTTTAAGTAACATTTTATCTTTGTATTGTTTTACTGTTGCATGGTCATAAGTGTCTACCTCTTATAATTTTGTAATATTTGTTTTTACCGCAAACAAATTTAAATATGTTGGGCTTGAGGGTAAACCTTGTGTTTTGTTACTCTATCCACCCCCGTTTGCATGGCAAGCAGTTTATTCTATGGCATATAAATTTGCGAGGTTTTTACCAATATGGCAATATTGTTCACGCCAAGTAGGAGTTTTTTGTTGTAGAAACAACGTTACTTAAATTCTTCGACATTGTGATGGACATGATGATTCTTTTACATGTCTTGTATGGCCGATTTTGGAAGTTGAACATGTTTACACTATTTCACTCTTTCTAGCATACAACTTCTCTGCCAGTTTTAGCTAGGTACACTACTTTATAAACTCTATAGTTCGCAGAAGCATTTATTTATGCTTATTTTGATTTAAGTAAGTATGAAAGTCAATTTGCAAAATTTGTTGCAATTTTTTTCTTATATTCCCTATTATTTGGAACTTCTAATTATTGTATAAATTGCATCTAAACATTTAGTTATTTACATGCATATGGATTACATATCCTTTTTAGTCAATTCCTCCATGTTTCATTCCCAATTGAATCAGATGGGTAATTTTAGTATAAATCTTATTTATGTAGGTATTCATGCAGTTCATATGAAGCACGCAAATAATATTGAAATTTTTTGTATATGAAAAATATTTTTATTCTTATCCCAGCTTAACTTTCATATAAAGTCAACTGATAAAAAAATATTGAATTCAATTGGAATTCGTTTGAAAACTCAATTTGTGAATTCATTTTTTCCGAAATTCCAGGATAATACAGATTTCTTTTGTCTTTACCTCATATATCCGTCCATACTTCGTGTGAATTATTTCAACGCCATTGGCAAGCCCGCTTACTCTCTCTCTTATATGCGATGCATCTATGGCCTCTTGCATGCACTTCTTAATTTATGACCTTCATCAAATCTTATGTACTTTAGAAAAAATAATTCAAATGAAAACATACCCAAAAAAGTACTAAAGTATTTGTACCTGAAATTGATCGTATAAATTGATACCTGAAATCTTATGTATTTATCGATTCCTGCTAGGACGGCGTTGTCCGCTGGATAAAATACCTCCCTTCATCTGCATAAACATACGGCTCTAGCTGCTTTTTTTTTTGAAACATCAGGCAAAAGCTTTGCCCGTTTCATTGATTAAGAAGATAGTTGCCAAGTTAATTACGGAAAACCTGGCGAAAACCGATACAATCAACGAGAGCAGACACCCAAAAACACAAGAGTTTAGGGGCAGCCGCACTGTTTAAAACGGCTCAGCCCAAAACCAGAGCTAAAACAACAAAACAACTACTACGGTAGGGAAGCAACACCCGCAAGAACCCGGCAAGTCCAACCTGCACTAGTCATAAGGCTTATTTTTCTTTGGGCCACCCTTGGACTTGAGAGAGGGCAGCTTCTTCTTCTTCTGCTGCGCAATACGGCCACTACGGCGAGGAGAGGCAAGCATCAGACATTTTGTCTTCTTTGGTGCCGGAGTGGACATGAACGGCGGTATAGGTGGGCTCACGTGCACTGGCATTCCCCATGGCGCAGGCTCAATCTCAGCAGAGATGTCACGCACCAGGTAGGGTGAGCCAAGGGACAAGTCGAGCACACACCGCGACCCCACGGGTATTGTGCATATCAGATGATACATACCTCAACATCAATATGCACATGCACGCACGTATACCCTGATTTCTTGGCCAGTTGACTGATGCAGATCGCGGCGTGGCATGAGTAACTTCACGTCCAGCAGTGCAAGATTGAACGCCTAGAGGTGAACGCATATCACACGATGCCCAAAGGCCCTGGAAGAACGCCGCCGGTATTGCTTCCTCTTGGATTGTTGAAGATCCTGTTAGATTCGTCTTGCCTGCAGCGCTGTATTTACCACCGTAGACCGGGTTGCCAACTTGTCATCGATCTAAACCACCTCCAGGTCCGACGACATCCTCGCTTCTTGCCAGGAAGTTAATAGTATAATTTTTCTGTTCGTATCTGAAGCGTAGACGTGGGGGAATATGCGTATCCAAATCAACACTGGTCGGACGCCAGGCCATGGAGTAGAGAACACGTCGCCAGCGGTAATGCTTCGTCCTGGATTGTCGAAGAAGAGGAGGTATCCTGTCAGATTCGTCTTGGATTGGATGCCGCTCTGTTTGCCACCATAGACCTGGCTTCCATCGATCTCAACCACCTCCCGGGTGCGACGACGCCGTCACTTCTCGCAAGGAAGTTAAGATTTTTATCTGTTGTGTAGACGTGGGCGAGAATAATATTGTATATACATGTTTCGGCCGTACGCCACGTAGTTAATCTTAACCATTGTTTCTGATTAGATTTAGGCTAGCTACTCTACATCATTGGTTGTTTGTTGTTTTAATAATACTAGGACAAAACCCGTGCGTTGCTACTACTTCATATTAACTCATAGAAATATTATAAATCAATTGAATCCAAATGGCATGAAATCCTTTATCAACCTATTGAGCGTTCGGCATCGATTTCTTAATGCCATGAAAAACTTTGTCTAAATTACATAAAATCTAAAAGGAATAGCACAGTTTCATAGTAAACACCGAACAATTGCCTAACCACGAGCAATCACACCCCATTATGCCTGCCTCGTCATCGCCATGGCATCAACATTAAACTTCAGAACTCGTTTGTGTTACTGAAAACTCTCTACATTCAAGTGTACAATACTTAGAGCATCTCTAGCAGTAACTGAACTCGCCGAAACTGAAAACGGCGAGTTCAGTCTCCCGAATTTTACGGTTTTGTTGATTTTAGTCGAGGCGCAGAATAGAAACTGAAAAGACGAATTGAAAAAAAGAAATCAAACGTCATGGAAATTTTTTGGCGATGAACATGCGAAATGCAACGAGATTGATGCTCCGATCGAGCTACATTCAAACAAAATTTACATATAACCCATAAATTAACTACTAATCCTCCGCCGCGCACCTAATTTGACCATAATTTGCCCCTGGGATAGGGTCACCGGGGCCTCTACGCGCGTCGGAGGACGCCAAGGCGACGACGAGGGCGGCGAGCTCGATCACCGTCGCCTCCACCTCGTAGTCCCCGCTGGTGAGGGAAAGTACCGGCGCGTCGTCCTCGTCGTCGCTGCTGTCGGGGAGCGGCGGGCTGCACGAGCCGGACGGGAGCTCTCCGTCCGCATTGCGCGCGGACCTGCGCGGCCACCTGCGCTTCGACCGCTTGCACGCTCCCTCGGAGCGCATCCACTTCGCATGCTCTGCCTCCGAGCGCAAAAATGGCGGACGAGGCGGTGAGCCTCCGCCGCCGATACGGCCGCCTCCCCTACCGCATCTTGCTGCGCGAGCCATGGGGAATGGAGTGGAGGTCGCGGCGGAGCAGAGATCGCGAGGGAGCGGCCGGAATTCCTCGCCGGAGTGCGAGGGTTTTTCGCGGCGGAGGAGCGGATGCGGTGGAGGGGAGTATGGTTTAGGAACCAAACTCCCCTCCCCGACCTGGTTAAATAGGGGCCACGCGTGGAGTTTCTTGGGCCCCCGAGAAACTTTTTTTGGGCCGGACCGTTGATTCAGGCTCTGGTCCCTGTGGCTTTCGGCCCGAAGCCGTAAATTCGCCGGAAAAATTCAGTTCTAGCGACATTTACGGGCTCTGTTAGAGTTGCTCTTAGTTCTGTGTTTCAAAATTGGACCTTACATAGGAGTCTCACCTTCTGTAATATTATTTTTGTTATCCACCAATGCCACCGGTGAAGACCTGAACATGTTTCACGGACGGGGCGACAGCCGACAGCCGAGGTCATCCTCGACGTTTGACGTCCATAAGCACGAACCAGTAGGCGTGGCGGTGCCTGTCACGCGGGAGTTGCAGATGAGCGTGCAAAAGATTACGCTCGGCGCTTATCGTCATCTTGCTATCGTCAACAAAGCAGACCTGACTCTCTCTCTCTCAATTCTGATCATGCCCTCTCGAGGCTAGCGATTTCACGACTGGCAGCGGGGAGGGTTCGAAAGCAGGTGTCAGACGACGAAGCACGGGCGGCCAACGATGTCCTTGACCAAATTGTATGACGACCAGCGCCCGCTTGGGAGGATCAAATCGTTGCGCTCTGCCGGCACCGGCCTGGAATCATGCCGCCGCGACCTAGCCTTTAACCAATATCTATCCCCGCTCTCTCTCTCTCTCGATGCGATGCAAAATAGGCAACAAGCTGAGCACGTATTTATAGAGAATATACGAATATAAGATGCAGACCAAGCCTTGGTTAGGTACTGTGTTGCAGAGTTGAGACGCTTTGATGGCCGTACGTGTGATGTTTTTTTTTTTTTTTTTTTGAGATGCACGTGTGAAGCTAATTAACAGTGCTTTGGTTCAGTCGGGAGTCTGTTTTGTGGGCGTACGTGTGAAGCTAGCTACGGTGTTCTGGTTTGGATGGGACTTGTATGACGGACGTATACGTGCGGTGTTTTTGAACCTCGTGGCTTAGACGTGCATAGCGTGATCGGACGAAGAAAATCTTTCTCGCGGAACCAGTAGAGCGACGGACGAAAATTTGATTTTGAACCCTTTTTTTGCCTTCTAACTTATGGGTGACTGGTGGGTAATTTTGTATCAATTTTAGGGGTAGTTTTTGTGACGTACCAAACCAAACCAAACGACGGAAACACTTTTGCTTTTATTATTAGGTATAGATTTGGTTCAGTCGGGAGTCTGTTTTGTGGGCGTACCTGTGAAGCTAGCTACAGTGTTCTGGTTTGGATGGGACTTGTATGACGGACGTATACGTGTGTGTTTTTGAACCTCGTGGCTTAGACGTGCATAGCGTGATCGGACGAAGAAAATCTTTCTCGCGGAACCAGTAGAGCGACGGACGAAAATTTGATTTTGAACCCTTTTTTTGCCTTCTAACTTATGGGTGGCACTGGTGGGTAATTTTGTATCAATTTTAGGGGTAGTTTTTGTGACGTACCAAACCAAACCAAACGACGGAAACACTTTTGCTTTTATTATTAGGTATAGATAATAGATAGATAGATTTGCATTTCCGTTTTAGAAAAATACTTAATTTCTACTTTGGCTGACCAGTTAGAGAACTATCATATTGAATCCACAACATGATTCAAATAGATTCATTACACCGAGCCACATGTCTTGACATTGCTATACACTACTTCCATTAATCAGTGCAAGAAGGCTTACCTGAGCTGCCTGAACCACGGCAGATTTGAATCCACCTTAGCTATCTAGAAATACAACCTTTGCAGAAAGAGGATTTGCAGTACGGGGAGGCTGACATTGGGGACCCATGAGCCAACAGCGTCGTCAACGTTTTAAAGGCGGCAGGAGATCGAAAGAAAAAAATAACCAAAAATCAGTTGGTAAACAAAATCCAAGAAATGAAACATTTACCTTTCGAGAGGATGTCATGCGGGACCCATGAGGCAGCAGCATCCTCAACTATTCCAAGGCGGCAGGATCAAAAAAAAAAGGGAAATAGCCAGAAATTAATTAGGGTCAAAAATAAATCTATCAAAGAAAACCTTTATTGTTCATAGAGGATGACATGTGGGACCTGCCCTTGCGTCGTCATCGTTTGGGCAGTGGATCAAAAGAAAAAGGCAAATAGCCGTAATTAGGGGTAAAAATAAATCCAACAAAGGAAACTTTTATTGTTCATAGAGGATGACATGCGGGACCCTTGAGCTAGCAGCTTCCTCAACGTTTCAAAGTCGGCATGAGATCGAAAGAAAAACGCAAGTGACCAAATATCAGGAGCCAAAAATCATCCAAGAAAAGAAATTTTATTGTACATCGAGGATGACATGCGGGTCCCATTTTGCAGCAGCGGTCTCAACGTTTCCAAGGCGGCACAGGACCAAAAGAAAATGAAGTAGCCAGAAATCAGAGGGTGAAAAAAATCCAAGAAAAGAAAGATTTCAATTGGGCTGCATCTGGACATCTGGCCTTCGAACTATCCTTGGGCCTTTTGACTCGTACAATTTCAGCCCACTCCAAAACAGGAAAGTTCGGATTTTTCTAAAAAAAAAGTCCTATGCTTCGTAAAAACAAAAAACAAGGAGATTCAACATATAAGTTTGTTTATGTAAAAATAAAGATTTAATTTATCCGTTTGCAATAGCTCAGAGCGAAATACACTGTTTATTGTCTGGAAAATAATCAAGATATCACATGTTTCTTGTTCGGGAGGCTGACATCGGGGACCCATGAGCCAGCAGTCAACGTTTTAAAGGCGGCAGGATGGAAAGAAAAAATAAACCAAAAATCTGTTGGTAAAAATCCAGGAAAAGAAACATTTTCGTTCTGAGAAGATGACATGCGGGACCCATGAGGCAGCAGCATCCTCAGCTTTTATTGTTCATAGAGGCTGACATGTGGAACCCGTGAGCCAGCAGCGTCCTCAACGTTTTAAAGGCGGCAGGAGATCGAAAGAAAAAATAAGCCAAAAATTGTTTGGTAAACAAAATCCAAGAAAAGAAACATTTACCGTTCTCAGAGGATGACATGCGGGACCCATGAGGCAGCAGCATCCTCAACGATTCCAAGGCGGCAGGGATCAAAAGAAAAAAGGAAATATCCAGAAATTAATTAGGGATTCAAAATAAATCCATCAAAGGAAACTTTTATTGTTCATAGAGGATGACATGTGGGACCGACCTGCCAACAGCTCTCATCGTTTCAAAGAGATCAAAAGAAAAAGGCAAATAGCCAGAAATTAGGGGTCAAAACTAACTCCACGAAAGGAAACTTTTATTGTTCGTAGAGGATGACATGCGCGACCCATGAGCTAGCAGCTTACTCAACGTTTCAAAGGCGGCATGAGATCGAAAGAAAAAGGCAAGTGACAAAATATCAGGAGACAAAGATAATCCAAGAAAAGAAACTTTATTGTACATAGAGGATGACATGCGAGTCCCATTTAGCAGCAGCGGTCTCAATGTTTCAAATGCGGCTTGAGATCAAAAGAAAAAGAAAGTTGATTGTACATAGAGGATGACATGCGGATCCCATGAGTCAGCAGCTTACTCAACGTTTCTAAGGCGGCAGGGGATCAAAAGAAAAAGGAAATAGCCAAAAATCAGAGGGTGAAAAAAATCCAAGAAAATAAACTTTTACAGAGGATGACATGCGGGTCCCATGAGCAGCAGGTTTTTCAATGTTTCAAACGTGGCATGAGATCGAAAGAAAAGGCAAGTGACGAAATATTAGGAGCCAAAAAATAATTCAAGAAAAATGATTGTACATAGAGGATGACATGCGGGTCCCATGAGTTAGCAGCTTACTCAACGTTTCCAACGCGGCAGGGGATCAAAAGAAAAAGGAAATAGTCAAAAATCAGAGAGTGAAAAAAAACCCTAGAAAATAAACTTTTATAGTACATAGAGGATGAAATGCGGGTCCCATGAGCCCGCAGGTTCCTCAACGTTTCAAACGTGGCATGAGATCGAAAGAAAAAACAAGTGACCAAATATCAGGAGTGAATGTACTAGGACGTCGCCTAGAGGGGGTGAATAGGCGGTGTATAAAAACTTCTACTTGAGAGCTAAACTAGGCGGAATAAAACTACACATGTGTTTACTAGTTTAGCTCAAAGCCTATCAACTAGGGGTTTGCCTAAGAGCACCAACAACCTATGCTAGCATGATGAGCAACAAGGTGATAACAAGCTAGGTATAGCACATCAAGCAAGATAGATATAACAAGGTAAAGCGCATAGGTAAAGGAGCTCGGGTTGAGAAGTAACCGGTGCACGAGGAGACGATGATGTATCCCGAAGTTCACACACAAGGTGCTACGTCTCCGTCTGGAGCGGTGTGGAGGCACGAGGCACTCCAATGAGCCACTAGGGCCACCGTATTCTCCTCGAGCCTTTCCACCAAAGGAAAGCCTCGATCCACTAAGGGACCCTTGAGGGTGGTCACCGAACCCGTACAAGCTTGGGCAAACACCCAAGTATCACGCTTGAGGCAACTCCACAACACGGAGGCTCTCAAGTACACGGCCACAAGAGGCTACAACACACCACCAAGCCACCAAGATACTAACGCGCCACAAGAGGCTAACACACTCCACAAAGGCCACAACGCCACAAAGGCCACCACGCCACAAAGACGATAAGGCCACTAAGGCTACAAGGCCACAAAGGATACAACACCACAAAGGCAACAACGCCACAAAGGCCACCACGCCACAAAGACGATAAGACCACTAAGGCAAGAACACCACTAAGGTAACAAGGCCACTAAGGCAACAACACCACTAAGGTAACATGCCCTCTACGAGATCGAAACCCCGGAGAGAACCCAAACCGATGCACCTAATGCAATGGCTAAGAACACCACTAAGATGCCCAAGTTCTTCTCTCCCAAATTCCAACAAAGCTACAAAAGCTATTGGGGGAATAAGGGAGGAAGAACAAATATGAGGAGAAACACCAAGCAACTCCAAGATCTAGATCTAGCAAGATCCCCTCACTTGGAGAGGGATTCAATTGGTGAAGCTCTAGATCTAGATCTCCTCTCTCCTTTCCCCCAAAAATATGCAAGAAATAGTGGGGGGATCAAGAGGAGGAAGAAACAACTCAAGGTCAACAATGGAGGAGAGAGAATGGAGAGGAAGAAGTGTTTGGGTCGGAGGTGGAAGAGAGGTATAAATAGGGGGCCCAAAATATAGCTGTTGGGGCTGAGAAAACGGTCAGATTCGCGCCCGAGCGGTACTACCGCTTGTCAAAGCGGTACTACCGCTCGCGCGCAAAACTGTGCAGAAAACGGTCAAAAATCGGCCCAAAGCGGTACCACAAGCGGTACTACCGCTCGAGCGGTACTACCGGGTCGGTACCGGGTCAATACCGGACCAGATCCATTGTCTCGCAGAGACCAAACCGGTACCTGACCGGTACTACCGCCCTTCCCTTTTTTTCTTTAAACTGCGATACGAAAACGGCAATATCTCGAGCTTGGAAACTCCGATTGAGGTGAAACCAATTTTGCCGGAAAGAGGACGACGAGAGCTACCACTACACAAGGTGAAAACATGGAAAAGAGTGAGTGATGATTTTCTCATGGTCATAGAGGTGTAACCTCTCAATATGGTATATCGGGAAAATCATCACCCTTGCACATGCAACATGCGATGCATCCGGAATCCGTTTCCAATGAGCTAGAGCTTGTCATGAGAATGAACACAAGCTCTAACTTATCTCATGGATAAGAACCAAGAATAACTAAGAAACACGATGCAATGCATGCAAGGTTTGAGCTCTCTCCGATGATGCGATCCGCTATCCTATCGAGCACAAACCTTGTCCTTGCGCGTTCCTCTCGAGTCGGCAAGCTCCGTCTTCATCCTCTTCAACCTTGTACGTGCCACCGTCTTCCTTGATCTTGTACGCACGCCACCGTATTCATCCATCTTCATCTTCAACACGGTCTTCGTCTCTCTTCGACACCGTCTTCGTCATTGTACTCCATCTTCTCCATCTTGAAACCTTGAGACCAACACATGGCTATGGACCTAAGATAGATTCTCAATGCAACCGTTAGTCCATAGGGATTGTCATCAATTACCAAAACCACACATGGGGGCTCCATGTTCTTTCAATCTCCCCCATTTTGGTAATTGATGACAATCTCTTTGAGAGGGTTTAAATATGGAATTTAGTGAACAACCCAAGTTGAATATTTAGAACAAACTCCCCCATAATATATGCATGTGTGAATGAACTTGAATTTCATTGCATATACCGGCAATTAAAGCCTAGCGGAGTATCCTCTAAATATTCAACCATGCAAAGCAACAAATGCAAGGCATGAAAGGCAAATGCTTAAGAACCAACAAAAGCAATTCCCTTAAACCCTCCAAACTTCTCCCCCATTGGCATCGATTGCCAAAATGGACGAAAGGTTTGGAAGGCCAATATAGTTAGAATTCCTCCATAAGGTGTGCATTTCTCATAATGTGAGTGAAATCAAATGCACGTATTCAATGACGAATACCGGGAGGAAATCCAACTATATTGAGGATCAAAGATTGCAAGAGGATGTGAAGGTGAGAAAGCTTCGACAAATGAAGCAAGCAATCCAATGACCCAAAAAGAAACACAAGCTTAATAAGAAAGCAAGTTGTGCCAAAATCAATTATGAGTGCTTGAAAATGCAAATAGAACGAAATGAGCACTCATAACAAATTCTTTGTGGAGCCATCAAGAGACAAACAAGAATGGAAGGAATGGACTCCAACAAAGAGGGATATCAAAAGATATGTACCATCTCTCATGTATATAAGTTTCTCTAAGTGGGCAACATCACGAAGATATTTATCCACAAAGAAACATGCACACACAAGATAGGTACGAGAGAAGAAGAGCAAGATATCCAAGGTGAAGTAACACAATATACCAATGAGACATTTGCTTTATAGCACGGCCAATGGCTCATATTTATCTCATTGTACATTGAACAACTTCAACCAAAAACACCTCAAAGACATCACAAGAATCACCAAGAGAAGGAGATAGTTGAGATGCTTTGAGAGAGGCAAACAAGTATCACCAAATGAAACACCAAGGATACCCCATGGTTGGATACAAGATAGCATGCATGAGGGGATTGATACTTGTTACCCGGATGCAATGGTGTGATGTAGTAGATATGAGTTAGTTATAACATCATAGCTCGCCTCCTATAGCCACTTGTCCTCCACTTCTTCTTCATGAGTGAGACGAGCATCCAAAGCATCACCAATGTACCTAAGACACAACTCAAGTACAAAGTGGTCCCCAAACTAATTGGGTCCTAGTAGTTAGTGAAACTACAACACATAGGACAAACTCCACGTAAATATGTGCATATGGATATGAATTTGAATTTCATGCACATCTTAGCCGATTTAGGATTATGGTGGAGTTTTCCCTATGCATTGGATCAACGAAAGCAAACATGCCATAAGATATACATGAAGTAAATATGCATGCAAGACTTTCAAGAACCAAATGGAGATATGACTTGGACAAAATGCAAAATAGAACACGATGGCACACAAAGGTGTGACATGTCAAAAGGTTGTCCAACCCATATCCAAGAATCAAATCAACACAAGATTGACCCCAAAGTTCAACAAATGAACTAAACACAACGAGCAAGATGATATCCAAAACAAGCATGCTCAAGGACTTATCTCATTTTAGGAAAGTAAAACCAAATATCAAGTAATGAGATAACCAACTCCCAAAGAAAGCAAGGTTCCAAATAAACCAAACCCTCAACGCTTTTCATGATGGCACAAAAGTACCGAAAAGAAAAGGTTTGTCTTCCAAGGTCAAATTCTTGAAACAAGGGAGTGTTCTAGCAAACATAGGAGAGCTCCCCCAAAATTAGTGCACTATTTAGGATTTTGCATTTGAATACAAAATGCACAAATGCGGGATTATTGCTCAACCATGTTTATCAAAACACTAACAAGGTTCAAGTGAAATAAGGAGATCCAAAAGAAGCAAGGAAGACATATGGGAGTCTAACCCACAAGGACAAATTCTTGGCAAGAAATGAAGCAATTGAGCACATGAGCCAAGTGTGAGGATGATCCGGAACAATACCACACAATTTATTACCAATTGTCCAAGGACAAGAGGTATTTAGGAAATATTTCCATATGGTAGTTTGTGAGCATGTCCAAGATCATCTTCACAACAAAGAAAGCATATGGTAAAGGATAAGAATTGACCATAATGCAAAAGGAGATTCTTGAGAGCTTCAATTAGTTACACCAATCATGCAAGGCAATGAATAGCATAACATGAAGCACATGATTTTCCAAAGAGTATATGGAGCTAGCAATACAATGTGGAAAACCATGCCAAGAAAAACTCCCACAAACAAAATCCAAGAGAATAGCAATAAGAGCATTTTATGCAAAATGGGATTTGTTTGAGCACACATGTCACATAGGAACAAGATAATCTAAAATATCAATTCTATGTGACACAACCTCAAATGTTCACATTTTCTAGGCTTGTAAGATGCACAAAGCATAATACTCCCCCATAATGTGATAAAGATATTTTTCGTGCAAGAGGCAAATAAGAACCAAGTGAGATAATTAATGGACATTATAGAATTTTAATTCATCATGTCGCACATTTTAGGATTGTGAAATGCACAAAGCATATCACTCCCCCAAAATGGGATAGTCCATTAATTTCTCACATGAGCCAACAACTAAGATATCAATAAGATGCAATAGGCTCAACAAAGAACAATTGTACATGATGTGCCACCCAACATATATAAGCATGGAAGCAAGATAAGCAAGTAGGAGGCACAACATACACAACCACATGCAAGGTACAAAACCAACACATGTAAAAGGGGAGCGAGTAACTTTCAATGTAAAGGAGTTGAGGACTCGTTACCGCAAGGAGGAGCATGGGTAAAGGATGAAAGGAATAGTACTTGACTTGAGGAAGTGAGAATGATGAAGATCCCCCAAGTCTTCATGAACTAGTCAAGCCTCCATGCCCTCCACTTGTACCTATTGATCAAATTTTGGCTTGTTGGTCCCCAACCAAGTTGGGTCCTAAGAAGTTAGTCACAATAGGCTTGGCAACCCAAATGGTTCTTTTTACGAAACCACTTTGAGTGCCAACATATTTGGCAAACACATCGCCAACCTTATCCTTATGTAGAGAATAAGCACCATGGATCAAGATAGGGTTGGATGAGTTACCAATAGTGCAAAAGGAGGAGATGTGGCCCTTCTCACGGCATATGTAGCATGTTCTTCTCTTCTCCTTCTTCTCACTTGATTTCTCCACAACGGGAGCCTTGGCTTGATCCTTCTTGGGTAGCGGCCTTTCTTCAAGTCGAGGTAGACCTTGAGCTTGGCCTTGAGGTAGACCATGAGCTCCATCTTGAGGCCGCTTCCCTTGTTTCTTCTCGCCAAGTGGCTTCTTCTTCAAGGGGCACGATCTAACATGATGCCCTTCAATCTTGCACTTGAAGCACACAATCTTGGCGGGGTCCTTCACATGCCCATGGCCCTTCTTCCGCTTGTGCGTGGTGGACTTGTTCTTGTTGTTGGAGTTGAATCCAAGTCCACTCTTGTCATTGGGGGATTGCTTCCCTTCATGACCCTTTACCAAGTCCTTCTTCAAAGAAGTGACTTGGGCCTCGAGCTCTTTGATTTCCCCTACATGGTTAGTAACAACACAAGTACTAGAGGAAGTGGAAGCTTCATTGTTAGAGCAACAAGGCAAGGTATGTAATTCACCACAAGATATAGCAATAGCATGGGTGGGTGAATTACTAGCACTAGCACATGGAATTGTAGAGCAACAAGGCATAGAAGGTAGTTCACCACAAGATAAGTCAATAGCATGAGTGGGTGAACTAAAAGCACTAGCACATGGAAAAATAGCATTTTGAGAGGTAGTTCTAGTACTCACATGAGGCTCACAAGATTTTACCTTTGGCATGATAGCCTCATGAGCTAACTTTACTCCACCATAATGTGATAAAACATTTCTTCTAAACAAGAGGCAACTAAAATTCAACTAGAGATGATTAATGGACATTAGAATTTGAATTTCTCATGAGTATGACACACCACATAGTGACTAGATAATCTTGCAATATCAATACTAAGTGGTGGTACACATGTACACACATTTTAAAGAAAGAGAGATGCACAATGCATATCACTCCCCCAAAATGGGATGTTCCATTAATCACTCAAAGAGAGCCAAATAAGATATCATCAAGATGTATTAGGCTCAAAACAATACACAAGTATATGATGAGTCAAACAAACATACTTGAATACACAAGATAGGCAAGTAAGACTCAACACATACAAACACATATTTGATACAAAACCAAACATGCAAAGGGGCAAGTAACTTACAATAAATATGATGAGTTGAAGTATAAGTTACCGCAAGGAGGAACATTGGATATAAGATATAGATAATGATCCATACGACTTGGCTTGGTCAAAATATAATATATGAAGATCCCTTAATTCTTCATGAAGTAGCCAAGTCTCCAATGACCTCCACATGCACCTATTGATCAAGTTTGAGCTTGTTGGTCCCCAACCAAGTTGGGTCCTAAGAGGTTAGTCACAATAGGCTTGGCAACCCAAATGGTTCTTTTCTTGAAACCACTTTGAGTTCCAACAAACTTGGCAAACACATTGCCATCCTTATCCTTCCCTAGAGAATAATCATCATCAACAATTATAGGGTTAGATAAGGTACTACCTAAACATGAAGAAGCAAAGTGCCCCTTCTCACGGCATAAGTAGCAAGTGTTCCCCTTTCTCTTCTTTATTGATTTCTTCTCTTGGGGAACAATGTCTTGATTCTTCTTGGGAAGTGGCCTATCTTCAACTTGAGGTCGAGCATGAGCTTGACCTTGACCTTGTGGCCGTTTCCCTTGTTGTTTCTCACTCAAGTGCTTCTTCTTCTTTAATGGGCATGATCTAACATGATGCCCTTCAACCTTGCACTTGAAGCAAACCAACTTGGCCGGATCCTTGACTTTGTCTTGGCCCTTCTTCTTGTTGCTCTTGCTCTTGGACTTGTTCTTGTTATTGGAATTGAATCCAAGTCCACTCTTGTCATTGGGGGATTGTTGCATACTCAACATCTTGTCAAGTGCGGATTTCCCTTCATGACGCTTTTCCAAGTCTTTCTTTAAAGAAAGGACTTGGGCCTCGAGCTCTTTGATTTCCTCTACATGGTTAGTAGAAATACAAGTACTAGAGGAAGTAGAAGCTTCATTGTTAGAGCAACAAGGCAAAGGAAAGTAATCCAACACAAGGTGTATCACTAGTTTGACTAGATGGACTACTAGGACTAGCACATGTCAATATAGCATTTGTAGTAGAGATTGTGCTAATGTCCACATGAGGCTCACAAGATGTTACCTTAGTGATACTTGCCTCATGAGCTAACTTTAGCCCATCATAGGAAATTAGAAGATCATCATGAGAGCTTGAGAGCTTTTTATGACTTTCTTCCAATTCCCTATAATTGCTAGTTAGCAACTCAAGTTGAGCCCTTAGCTCAACATTCTCCTTTAAGGTAGATGCTTCACAAGAATTAGAGTTAGTAGCACAAGCATCAACAATAGTTTT
Source organism: Lolium multiflorum (assembly GCA_030979885.1). NCBI lineage: Eukaryota > Viridiplantae > Streptophyta > Magnoliopsida > Poales > Poaceae > Lolium > Lolium multiflorum. The sequence goes on along the minus strand of CM061753.1, from coordinate 73,910,804 downwards.
CTCATTTTCATGCATATAGGATTCAATTTTTTGTGTAAGCATAAAATTAGTATGCTTCTCATCTTTTAGCTCATGCTTGAGGAGAGTGAATCTCATTTCCCCATTTTCAACATGGGACTCCAACTCCACTATGGTTTCCCTATATTTATTCAAGGTATCCATAGAGTGTTCGAGATTAGCACGAGCTTCTTTATTACCATGAAGAGAAGCATATACCATTGCCATATTATGCACCAAGGTATTATATTCTTCATCATTATCATCATCATCATTCTCATCATTAGAGGATGTGTTAGGAGTCAAAGTAGGAGATACCTTTGATCCTTTTTCCATAAGGCACATGTGCAAACCGGAGAATGAAGATGAAGATATTCTTGAATCCTCATTTGAAATCGTGTCTTGATCCATAGAGTGTTCGGTTTCCTCTACATTGTTAGTCAACAACCAACTAGAGAAAATAGAAGCATTTTGATTATGGGAACAAGACAAGGTAAGCATATCATCATGAGATCTATGTAAGCAATTTACACATGATATGCAAGGACTATCAACACAAGCATGTAGATTATTTTCAATGCTAGATGTGTTTAAGTCCAAAGAGGAAGCATTGCAATGGGATAGAGATAAAGAATCATCACTATTGAGCACAATATCAACATTGCAATTTTCCTCACCACTCACCATATCATTACCTCGTGTCTTGCTACACGTTGGTGAAGTGGAAGAAGATGATAACTCATCACGACCGGAGGTGGAAGCAACTTGGAGCTCTTCATGATGTGAAGGGGAAGAGAGCTCCTCGGAGTCACCACCGACCAATTGAGAAGTGGATCCACCAAACATTTCCTTAAGCTTGATCCACATCTCATGAGATGATTTTCGCTTTATATATATCAAGAACCTACGAAAATCGGGTCTCAAGGAGAATAAAAGCTCATTAGATACTAGAGCTTCAAGATGTAAGTTTTTCTCATCCTCTAAAGATAGATTTTGAGGATCCATCGGAGGAGAAAAACCTACATCTAGAAATTGCTCAATGTTTGGACACAAGGTCCGAAGATTACAAAGCAAGCAATTTCGCCACAAAAGATAATTTGTGCCAACAAAGATAATTGTGTCATTGTGCACTATACTAGCCGACATCTTTACTCTCAAGGCGGTGAAGCCTAAAACAAGGAGAGACCTTGCTCTGATACCAATTGAAAGATCGAGATGTCGCCTAGGGGGGGGTGAATAGGCAATTAAAAACTCTTGCGGATTTGTCTTGTAAGAATGCGGAATTAAACTATCGTTTAGTTTACAAGCACAAACCCTAGATATGCTAAGCTCAACTAAGTGTAACAATAACAACTAGAGCTAAGCAAGATAGGCACAAGATATATGTAGCACAAGTGATAGCAAGATATATGAACTTCAAGCACGATGGCTATCACAAGGAAAGAGGGCTCGGGTATAGAAATAACCGAGGCACGCGGAGACGAGGATGTATTCCCGTGTTCCCTTCCTTTGCAAGAAGGTACGTCATGTTTGGAGGGGTGGAGGTCCACGAAGGATTCCCCGCGCCACGAAGGCTCACCCTATTCTCCGAACCACACCCACGAAGGATAATGGCCCTTTCCTTATGGTTAGCTTTTCCTCCGCTCCGGAGATGGCAAGCTCCACAACCACTTCACAAGCTCCACGAAGGAGAAGCCCGGGCCTCTTCACAATCTTCTTGAAGAGATCACCGGAGCACCAACCGCCAAGCCAACTAGGAGGTCACCCTCCAAGAGTAACAAGCTCACGGTCTCTCACTCGAACTAATCGTGGTGGAGAGCTCAACACTATGCAATGATGCAAAGCAAGAACACTAGAGGTGTTCAAATCCTTCACTCTCAAATCCCACCCAAACAACAAATGCTAGGATGAGATTGGAGAGAAAGAACAATGGGGAAAGTCAACAAAAGACTCCAAGATCTAGATCCCAAGAGTTCCCCTCACTTAGAGAAGAAATGGATTGGTGGAAGTGTAGATCTAGATCTCCTCTCTTAGATCCCTCAAGAATTAGCAAGAATTATGGGAGGAATCAAAGGGGAGAGCAAGTTCTTCCAAGAGCAACAATGGAGGTGAAGAAAGGGGAAGAACTATCTTGCTCAAGGTGGAAGAAGGGTCTATTTATAGCTAGGAGCAAATAAAACCGTTGGGGGGAAAAGGACAAGAAAACTGCAGGAAAAACGGGCCCAAAAAGTGCCCCAGCCGGCTGCCAGGCCGGCCGACCGGAATGGCGCCGACCAGCAGCTGGGCGCCGGTCAGCCGGCCCACCGGCCGGCGGGCGGCAGCCGCTGGGCGGATATAGGCGGGGCGGCCCGATGGGGCATCCGGCTGGGCCGGGGGCAGGCCGGCCGGTAGGTAACGACCGGGCCGGAGGCCGCCAGGGCCACGGGATCCGCCGGTTGGCGCCCGGTTGCGGACCGGGTGGCCGGTCTGGCCTCGGCCGGCTGCCCCTTTTCCCTTTTTCTTTTCTTTTTCTTCTTTTACTTTTTCTTTAATAACAAATGCTCCCGAACTCCGATTTGAATGAAACCAATTTTGTTTGAGAGATAAGAACAAATGCTATCCTATGGAAAGTGAAAACACAAGAATCTGTAGGAGGGGATTTTATCATGAATATAAAAGGTAGAACCTTATATCATGAATAACCGGTAAAATCACCCAACCTCGAAAACGCAATAGAAGATGCATGCGAACTCCGTTTTCGATGAACTTGGGCTTGTTGTAAAGCTAGCAACAAGCTCAAGAACCTTACACATAGAAACACCAAGAAGCAATAAGGATATGCAAAGTATGCAAAGGATTGAGCTCCCTAAGACGATGTGATCAAGTTACCCAACCGAAAGCCCCTCTTAATAGTGCGGCTATCTATCCTATAATCCGGTCTCCCAACATCCACCTTGAGACCGGTAAAAGGAAAACCTAGCAAGGCCATACCTTTGCCTTGCGCATCCCGCTCGATCTTGATGATAACTCTTCAAGCTTCACTCAAGTCGGAATGCCTCACTTGATCAATGTTGCTTTATGAAGACTCACAAATGCTCCCCCATACACTATGATGGGAAAGCCCAATTGATGCACATCTTCACATGTCCATTATCACCAAATGCAAGCATGTGATCCACTCAAGATGCTCATCTTGAACTTGCCCAACTCAACCTTGTATCTTCTCATACTCACTTAAGATAGAGCATGGCTAATATTGAGTTCCACATAAGAACTTGATGTCTACGTTCCCCCTCCTTTCCTGTAGACAGTGTTGGGCCTCCAAGAGCAGAGGTTTGTAGAACAGCAGCAAGTTTTCCCTTAAGTGGATCACCCAAGGTTTATCGAACTCGGGGAGGAAGAGGTCAAAGATATCCCTCTCATGCAACCCTGCAACCACAAAGCAAGAAGTCTCTTGTGTCCCCAACACACCTAATAGGTGCACTAGTTCGGCGAAGAGATAGTGAAATACAGTGGTATGAATAAGTATGAGCAGTAGCACGGTGCCAGAAAATAGCTTGCTCGCGTGTAGTTGATGGTGGTAGTATTGCAGCGAGTAACACAAGAAAAGTAAACAAGCAGCGATAGCAGTATTTAGGAACAAGGCCTAGGGATTACACTTTCACTAGTGGACACTCTCAACATTGATCACATAACAGATAGATAAATGCATACTCTACACTTTTGTTGGATGATGAACACATTGCGTAGGATTACACGAACCCTCAATGCCGGAGTTAACAAGCTCCACAATAATGTTCATGTTTTAGTAACCTTATAGTGTAAGATAGATCAACAGACTAAACCGAGTACTAGCATAGCATGCACACTGTCACCTTCATGCATATGTAGGAGGAATAGATCACATCAATATTATCATAGCAATAGTTAACTTCGCAATCTACAAGAGATCATGATCATAGCATAAACCAAGTACTAACACGGTGCACACACTGTCACCTTTACACACGTGCAGGAGGAATAGAACTACTTTAATAACTTTGCTAGAGTAGCACATAGATAGTAGTGATACAAAACTCATATGAATCTCAATCATGTAAAGCAGCTCATGAGATTATTGTATTGAGGTACATGGGAGAGAGATGAACCACATAGCTACCGGAGCCCTCAGCCTCGGGGGTGGATTACTCCCTCCTCATCATGGAGGCAGCGATGGCGGTGAAGATGGCGGTGAGAGGCACCGGGGCAATTCCCTGTGGCAGGCCGAAACAGAGGTCCCCGAATGAGTTTCATGGCGGCGTGCCCCCGGAGTCTTTCTGGAGTTTCCTCAATTGGTACTGCGTTTTTAGGTCGAAAGGGCTTTTATAGGCGAAGAGGCGGCGCAGGGAGGCACCTGGGGCGCCACACCCTAGGCCGGCGGGGCCTAGGCCTGGCCCGCGCGCCATGGGTGTGGTGGCCCCCTGCCCCCCCTCTTTCTTCGGGTTCTTCCGGAAAAATAGGAGGTTTGGCGTTGATTTCGTCCAATTCCGAGAATATTGCCCGAACAGCCTTTCTGGAACCAAAAACAGCAGAAAACAGAACTGGCACTGTGGCATCTTGTTAATAGGTTAGTTCCGAAAATGCATGAAAATGATATAAAGTGTGAACAAAACATGTTGGTATTGTCATAAAACAAGCATGGAACATCGGAAATTATAGATACGTTGGAGACGTATCAGCATCCCCAAGCTTAGTTCCTACTCGTCCTCGAGTAGGTAAACGATAAAAGATAATTTCTGAGGTGACATGCTACCAACATAATCTTAATCATACCATTGTAAAGCATATGAGATGAATGCAGCGATTCGAAACAATGTAAATGCAATGAGTAAACAAGTGAATCATATAGCAAAGACTTTTCATGAATAGTACTTTCGAGACAAGCATCAATAAGTCTTGCATAAGAGTTACTCATAAAGCAATAAATTCATAGTAGAGACATTGAAGCAACACAATGGAAGATTAAGTTTCAGCGTTGCTTTCAACTTGTAACATGTATATCTCATGGATAGTTGTCAATGCAAAGCAATATAACAAATGCAATAAGCAAGTATATAAGAATCAATGCACAGTTCACACAAATGTTTGCTTCTTGAGGTGGAGAAAGATAGGTGAACTGACTCAACAATAAAAGTAAAAGAATGGTCCTTCAAAGAGGAAAGCATCGATTGCTATATTTGTGCTAGAGCTTTTATTTTGAAAACATGAAACAATTTTGTCAACGGTAGTAATAAAGCATATGTATCATGTAAATTATATCTTACAAGTTGCAAGCCTCATACATAGTATACTAATAGTGCCCGCACCTTGTCCTAATTAGCTTGGACTACCGGATCATCACAATGCACATGTTTTAACCAAGTGTCACAAAGGGTACCTCTATGCCTGTACAAAGGTCTAAGGAGAAAGCTCGCATTGGATTTCTCGCTATTGATTATTCTCAACTTAGACATCCATACCGGACAACATAGACAACAGATAATGGACTCCTCTTTTATGCATAAGCATGTAACAACAATTAATAATTTTCTCATATGAGATTGAGGATATATGTCCAAAACTGAAACTTCCACCATGGATCATGGCTTTAGTTAGCGGCCCAATGTTCTTCTCTAACAATATGCATGCTTAACCATAGGGTGGTAGATCTCTCTTACTTCGACAAGACGGACATGCATAGCAACTCACATGAAATTCAACAATGAATAGTTGATGGCGTCCCCAGTGAACATGGTTATCGCACAACAAGCAACTTAATAAGAGATAAAGTGCATAATTACATATTCAATACCACAATAGTTTTTAAGCTATTTGTCCCATGAGCTATATATTGCAAAGGTGAATGATGGAATTTTAAAGGTAGCACTCAAGCAATTTACTTTGGAATGGCGGAAAATACCATGTAGTAGGTAGGTATGGTGGACACAAATGGCATAGTGTTGTTTGGCTCAAGGATTTGGATGCATGAGAAGTATTCCCTCTCGATACAAGGTTTAGGCTAGCAAGGTTGTTTGAAGCAAACACAAGCACGAACTAGTACAGCAAAACTCACATAAAAGACATATTACAAGCATTATAAAACTATACATCGTCTTCCTTGTTGTTCAAACATCTTACTAGAAAATATCTAGACTCTAGAGAAACCACTCATGCAAACCCAAATTTTAACAAGCTCTATGTATTTCCTCACTAATGGGTGCAAGGTATATGATGCAAGAGCTTAAACAAGAGCACAACAATTGCCAAGTATCACATTACCCAAGACATTATAGCAATTACTACATGTAGCATTTTCCAATTCCAACCATATAACAATTAACGAAGCAGTTTCAACCTTCGCCATGAACATTAAAAGCTAAGAACACATGTATTCATACGAACCAGCGGAGCGTGTCTCTCTCCCACACGAGCATTTATTCAAACAAAAACAAAAACAAGAAACATACAGACGCTCCAAGTAAAGCACATAAGATGTGACCGAATAAAAATATAGTTTCAAGAGAAGGAACCTGATAATTTGTCGATGAAGAAGGGGATGCCTTGGGCATCCCCAAGCTTAGACGCTTGAGTCTTCTTGATATATGCAGGGGTGAACCACCGGGCATCCCCAAGCTTAGAGCTTTCACTCTTCTTGATCATAGTATATCATCCTCCTCTCTTGACCCTTGAAAACTTCTTTCACACCAAACTTCTCATAAACTTCATTAGAGGAGTTAGTACATAATCAAAAACTCACATGTTCAGAGGTGACACAATCATTCTTAACACTTCTGGACATTGCTCAAAGCTACTGGAAGGTAATGGAACAAAGAAATCCACCCAACACAGCGAAAGAAGCAATGCGAAATAAAAGGCAGAATCTGTCAAAACAGAACAGTCCGTAAAGACGAATTTCTAATAAATACTTCCGTTGCTCAGATCAGAAAACTCAAAACTAATGAAAGTTGCGTACATATCTGAGGAATACGCACGTAAATTGGCATATTTTTCTGATTTTTCTACAGAGAAAACAGCCCAGATTCGTGACAGACAGAAATCTGTTTCTGCGCAGAAATCCAAATCTAGTATCAACCTTCGATTAGAGGCTTCACTTGGCACAACAAAACACAAAACTAAGATAAGGAGAGGTTGCTACAGTAGTAAACAACTTCCAAGACACAAATATAAAACAAAGTACTGTAGCAAAATAACACATGGGTTATCTCCCAAGAAGTTCTTTCTTTATTGCCATTAAGATGGGCTCAGCAGTTTTAATAATCCATTCGCGGGAAATAGTATTTGAAGCAAAAGAGAGCTTCAAGAGGCAAATTCAAAACAAATTTAAGTCTAACATGCTTCCTATGAAGAGGAATCTTGTACACAAATGAATTCATGAAGAACAAAGTGACAAGCATAAGAGGATAAAACACGAGTAACTTCAAGATTCTCAACATAAAGAGGGGAAACTTAATATTATTAAGATGCATATAACCATATTTCCCTCTCTCATAATAACTTTCAGTAGCATCATTGATGAAATCCACAATATACCCATCACTTAAAACATTCTTATCATGGTTCATATGCATAGAAGTATCATTAATTTTGGCATAAGAAGAGTTATTCTCATTAATAGTAATTGGAGCAAGATTATTATCAAGAATTTGAACATGGTAAACAAGTTGCACATTAAAAGAATTGTTTTTGGTAATCCAATCATGACTATGACAAGTTTCATAAGGATAATTATAACCTATATCATAGCATTCTTTATAATAATCATCAAAGATCGGAGGCACAGTGTCATCATAAGAAATAGAATAGTTATCTTTCACAGTCGGTTTATCTATGACCATACCATCATTGTTATTAGAAGGAGATGTATCAAACACATAATGATCAGTAGCAAAAGGATTTTCAAACACCTCTTCCCCAAGCTTACAGCTTTCTATATTATTATGGGAGGAAGCATGGATAGCACTGACACTATGGCAATTATTATCATTTTTTCAGAATTAGTTTCCCAGAGATTTGCAATATCAAAAGTAGTGTGTTCATTCAAATCATGATTGCTAATGTATGTAAAGGGCATAGGAAGATCATCGTATTCAGATTCATTATCACAATAATCATTAGGAGCAACATACTTACGGTTACCTAGTGTTATCTCATTCACGCGGGGATACGCCGTTACCTCTTTTTTTTTATTCTCCTTCTTCTTCTTCTTCTTCTTCTTCTTCTTCGTTCCCTTCTTCTTCTTCTCTTCCTTCTCCTCATTTCCTTCTTTAGGAGGAAGAGGCTTGAAGGGTAGCTTGTCCGCATAACCTGATTTACTTTCAGAAACAATAGAAGAAACTTGGAAGGATCCCTCCTTTTCATTAATTAGTTGAAAACACACAGCGGTCCTATCATATTTTGGCAAGGTGTCATCTTCTAAAATATTTTGTATGTAAGTATTTGTATGGCTATTATCAATGCAATAAGAAAAACACCCATGCAGGACATCATCAATATCAAGATCACTCATATGTAACAAAGAGATTTTTCTCGACAATTCTTCACACCCCAAAAATAAAGTGAGTTCATCATGCTGATTAGGAGTAATTTCATCATCACAATACAAATTTGCAGCACTCATTGGGTTCAAATTATCATTGGAGGAGCATTGAAAATTAAAATGACCCACTTCATGGCAAACTTCACAAATAAAAGGATAGAGGGCACAAACTTTTTTACCAAGATCATCTAGAGCCCTAAGCCACTTTCTAGTTTTTTCATTAATATGATGGATGCAATATTCATCTTTGACTTGATTAATTCCACAGGGTCTATGCATTCCACAAAAATTAACATGCTTATAAGAAATAGCATTCTTAGGAGTTTGAGCATGCTTATTGCAATAATTAACAACAATTTCATTCTTCATGCAAGCCTCTTTAAAAGGTTCATGATACTTATCAAAATTCTTCTTAGGCAATTCAAAATGAGAAGCAAAGGATTTATAAAGATTTGCAGCAACTTGAGAGTCAAGACCATAAGTAGCACTCATATTTCGAAATTTATCGGTATCCATAAAGGCTTCAATGCATTCATAATCATAATTTATACCTGACTCTTTACCTTTGTCGTTCTCCCATCCTTCAGCGTTGTCCTCAATCCGATCAAGAAGATCCCACCTAGCTTCAATCTCCTTGCTTGTGAAAGATCCCTCCGAACAGGCATCCAGATAGTCCTTGTGTTGTCCTGAAAGTCTCGCATAAAAATTGTTAACAATAACATTACGGGGGAGCTCATGAATGGGACATTTGAGCATTAGTGACTTTAGTCTCCCCCACGCTTGAGAAATACTCTCTCCATCACGAGGATAAAAGTTATAAATATAATTCCTATCAATATGCACTTCATGAGGAGGATAAAATTTAGAATAAAACCGGGGCACAATATCATTCCATTCAAGAGAATCCCCATTATCCAGTAATTTATACCAATGCGCCGCTTTACCAGACAGCGATATAGAGAATAGTTTCTTCCTCACTTCATCCATAGCAATACCTGCACACTTGAATAAACCGCATAATTCATGCAAGAACAATAAATGATCTCCAGGGTGGACAGTTCCATCCCCTGTATAACGGTTATCCATAACGCGTTCAATAATTTGCATAGGTATTTTATACGGAATACTTTCGCAGGTGGATTTAAAATATCAGAAGCATCATTAGAGTTATCGCATATGGGAGATAAAGCATTATCAGAGCAAAATATTTCTTCCAAAGCTGAGGAGCAAAAAAGATTATTTTTATATAAACTAGCTTCCCCAAGCTTAGACTTATCCATAGTATTAGCAGTAATTGCATTCATACTAATAACATCACTACTAGCATGTAAATAAGGTTCCATAGGTTTTTTAATTTTTGCATCAAACAATTCTAAATCAGGAAAAAGACTAAAAAGCTCACCAATTTTTTTGTTGTTTTCCATTATGCCTAACTAGTGTAAACAAGAAACAAAAAGTTGCAATTGCAGGATCTAAAGGAAATAGCTTCGAGTACTTACAATGGCGGAAAATAGCTTAGTAGCCGAGATCCGGAGTGTGAGTACCTTTTACCTTTCCTCCCCGCAACGGCGCCGGAAAATAGCTTGATGTCTACGTTCCCCTCCTTTCTCAGAGTGTTGGGCCTCCAAGAGCGAGGTTTGTAGAACAGGCAGCAAGTTTTCCCTTAAGTGGATCACCCAAGGTTTATCGAACTCGGGAGGAAGAGGTCAAAGATATCCCTCTCATGCAACCCTGCAACCACAAAGCAAGAAGTCTCTTGTGTCCCCAACACACCTAATAGGTGCACTAGTTCGGCGAAGAGATAGTGAAATACAGTGGTATGAATAAGTATGAGCAGTAGCAACGGTGAAAATAGCTTGCTGGCGTGTAGTTGATGGTGGTAGTACAGCGTAGTAACACAGTAAACAGTAAACAAGCAGCGATAGCAATATTTAGGAACAAGGCCTAGGATTACACTTTCACTAGTGGACACTCTCAACATTGATCACATAACAGATAGATAAATGCATACTCTACACTTTTGTTGGATGATGAACACATTGCGTAGGATTACACGAACCCTCAATGCCGGAGTTAACAAGCTCCACAATAATGTTCATGTTTTAGTAACCTTATAGTGTAAGATAGATCAACAGACTAAACCAAGTACTAGCATAGCATGCACACTGTCACCTTCATGCATATGTAGGAGGAATAGATCACATCAATATTATCATAGCAATAGTTAACTTCGCAATCTACAAGAGATCATGATCATAGCATAAACCAAGTACTAACACGGTGCACACAGTCACCTTTACACACGTGTAGGAGGAATAGAACTACTTTAATAACTTTGCTAGAGTAGCACATAGATAGTAGTGATACAAAACTCATATGAATCTCAATCATGTAAAGCAGCTCATGAGATTATTGTATTGAGGTACATGGGAGAGAGATGAACCACATAGCTACGGAGAGCCCTCAGCCCGGGGGTGAATTACTCCCTCCTCATCATGGAGGCAGCGATGACGGTGAAGATGGCGGTGAAGATGGCTCGGGGGCAATTCCGTCCCGTGCCGAAACAGAGTTCTGTCCCCCGAATTGAGTTTGCGATGGCGGTGCCCCTGGAGTCTTTCTCGAGTTTCGTCAATTGTACTGCATTTTTAGGTCGAAAGGGCTTTTATAGGCGAAGAGGCGGCGCAGGGAGACACCGGGGCGCCACACCCAGGCCGGCGCGGCCTAGGCCTGGCCCGCGCCGCCATGTGGTGTGGTGGCCCTGGCCCCTCTCCGACTCTTCTTCGGTGTTCTGGACGCTTCCGGGAAAAATAGGAGGTTTGGCGTTGATTTCGTCCAATTCCGAGAATATTGCCCGAACAGCCTTTCGGAACCAAAAACACAAAAACAGGAACTGGCACTGTGGCATCTTGTTAATAGGTTAGTTCCGGAAAATGCATGAAAATGATATAAAGTGTGAACAAAACATGTTGGTATTGTCATAAAACAAGCATGGAACATCGGAAATTATAGATACGTTGGAGACGTATCATAACTCCATCTTCATTTCTTCTTCTTGATCATATCACATATATATCTTCATACCGATGATCTTGATGCCAATACACAAGGTATACCTTTATCTTCATGGCATCCATACTTGAATCCAACACATGGAGTACAAGTAATACCTATGGAATATTCCTTCATATAAACTCAATGAAAACATTAGTCCATAGGGGTTGTCATTAATTACCAAAACCACACATAGGGGAAATATACCCTTACAACTTATACCGGAAAGGTACTTTGATTACATCAAACACCACTGTGTAAATGGGTGGTTATAAAGGTGGGATTAAGTATCCGGAAAGTATGAGTTGAGGATCAACAGTGGGATTTGTCCATCCCGATGATGGATAGATATACTCTGGGCCCTCTCGGTGGAATGTCGTCTAAATAGCTTGCAAGCATATGAATGGTTCATAAGAGACCACATACTACAGTACGAGTAAAGAGTACTTGTCAGGAGACGAGGTTGAACAAGGTATAGAGTGATACCGATGATCAAACCTCGGACAAGTAAAATATCGCGTGACAAAGGGAATTGGTATCGTATGTGAATGGTTCATTCGATCACTAAGTTATCGTTGAATATGTGGGAGCCATTATGGATCTCCCAGATCCCGCTATTGGTTATTGGTCGGAGAGAGTTCTCAACCATGTCTACATAGTTCGCGAACCGTAGGGTGATACACTTAAGGTTTGATGTCGTATTAGTAGAACTTGAATATGGAATGGAGTTCGAAGTTTTGTTCGAAGTCTCAGATGGGATCGCCGACATCACGAGGAGTTCCGGAATGGTCCGGAGAATAAGATTCATATATAGGAAGTCATTTTATAAGTTTGAAAATGATCTGGTGTATTTATGGAAGGTTCTAGAAGGTTCTAGAAAAGTCCGGAAGAAATCACTTTGGAAGGCGGAGTCCCGGAGGGACTCCACCCATGGCCGGCCAACCTAGAGGGGTGGAGTCCCAGGTGGACTCCACCAAGGTGGCCGGCCACCCCCTCCCAAGGAAAGGTGGGAATCCCACCTCAAGTGGGAATCCCACCTTGGGTAGGTTTCATGTCATATGGAAGGTTTTGGTTTGGGGTCTTATTCGAAGACTTGTAGACCAACTCTTGGGTGTTCCACCTATATAATGAGGGACAAAGGGAGGGGGCCGGCCACCTCAAGCCATAGCCTTGGCCGCACCCCATAGTGGCCGGCCACCCTCTCCCAAACCCTAGCCGCCCCACCTCCTCCACCTCTCCCGCAAACGCTTAGCGAAGCTCCGCCGGAGATCTCCATCGCCACCGCCACCACGCCGTCGTGCTGCCGGATTCAAGGAGGAGCTACTACTTCCGCTGCCCGCTGGAACGGGGAGAAGGACGTCGTCTTCATCAACACCGAACGTGTGACCGAGTACGGAGGTGCTGCCCGATTGTGGCACCGTCAAGATCTTCTACGTGCTTTTGAAAGCGGCAAGTGATCGTCTACCGCAGCAACAAGAGCCTCATCTTGTAGGCTTTGGAAATCTTCAAGGGTGAGTCTCAATCATCCCCTCGCTCCCGTCTTCTAGATTGCATCTTGGCTTGGATTGTGTTCCCGCTCAAGTTTTGTTTTCCAACGAATACTAATCCCCCAATGTTTAGCAAGACTGGAGAGCCCTTAGATCCAGATGACTGGCTCCAATCAATGGAGAACAACCTGTAAGTTGCAGGAGTTGAAGCTGCTGAGAAGGTGTTGTTTGCCACCCATTATCTACCAGGACCTGCCAGAGCCTGGTGGAACAGTGCCCGTGCAATGAATGAAGGACAAATGATGACTTGGGAGGAATTCAAGCTTAAGTTCAGCAGATACCATGTGCCACCGGGTTTGATCAAGAAGATGAGGGATGAGTTCAGAGAGCTCAAGCAAGGAAGAATGTCTGTGGTGGAATACCGTGACAGGTTCCTTACTCTGTCTAGGTACGCCCCGGATGAGACAGACACCAATGAAAAGAAGAAGAAAAGATTCCTAAATGGACTGCATGATGAGATGCAGATAGTGCTAGTGAATATTCAGTTTGATGACCTGGAAGCCCTAGTTGATTCTGCCATCCAGATGGAAGGAAAGCTCCACCAAGCCAATGAGAACCGCAAGCACCGTATGATGCACCAGAATGGACCCAACCATGCACAGAAGTACCGCACCAGTTCACCTGCAGGATTTGCACCAAGACCCAACAAGCCACCTGTTCCGACGTCCCGTCCAAACTTCACCAACCACAATGGAGGACACCCGAAGCCCGGAGGCAACAACAACAACAACAACCCTAATAGTAACAACAACAACAACAACAACAACAACACTGCCCCAAGGACTGGAAGCAATGTTGTCCCCAACACCCCAAAGGACAAGTCAACAATGACCTGTTATGAATGTGGAGCTACTGGACATTACTCCAATGAGTGCCCCAAGAAACTGATGAAGACAGCACCCAATACCGCTGCACCTGCCCAGCAGCAGCGCCGTATCTCAACTGGAAGGAACCCGAACAACCGCAATGGTCGTTTCTACCGCATGAGTGCAACCGAAGCCCAGGAAGCACCCAATAGCATGCAGGGTATGTTTTCCTGTTAACTCAGAGCATCGCACCCGTTTATTAGGACTGAATTGTCCAATCTCTCTTAGGTTCCTAATTTTTATTAAATCTCGGGACAAGATTTTTTTGAAGGGGGGAAGGTTTGTAACACCCCAAAATTTCTAAACAAAGAAAAATCAATTTTCATTTATCCAATTTTTAGGGTTAACAAAAACTTGACTATTTCAAAATATTTTTCCTATTATGTGAATGAATGAATGTTTGCTTAGGCCATGATTGTTTTGATAGATGGATGTGAAAACCATTTTAAACTCAACACACTAACTTCCAGATCAAAGAAAACAAAACAAGGAAAGGAAAAATAAAAATAATATGCATGCATATGATAATGGTCAAATTTGACATAATTATCATGATGCCCACTTTGAGCATCACTAGCAATTATTTTCAAAACTAAAACCTCTGGTTATTTTTCATAGTTTCAAAGATCACATGAAAGTGAGCTCTTTGACATTTGCCAAACTTGCATAGGTTTTTTCAAATGCTTAAGTTAAGCATGCAAAGTCTGAATGTTTAACAGAATTCAGATCTTCCAAAAAAGCAAATTTCACCCAAAACAATTTCCTCTGCACCAACCAATGCCACAAAGTGATCTTATAAATCAACCTCAACTCACTGAACCAAAAAGAAACAAAAGACAAATATGCACTTATATGCATATGGTCATTTCAGCAAAAGTTATCAGCATACCCACTTTGAGCATCCACACTAATTCTTTCCTAAACTAAACCCTCTGATCTTTTTGCCCATCATCCAAGAACACATCAAGGTGATCACTTTGGAGTTTGCCAACCTTGCTATTTTCAAATCCTTATAATAAGCATGCAAAGTGGCAACTTTGAAACAGATTTAAGATTACCCCAAATATGAATTTCATCAAACCAACCTCATTTTGCAAACCAATGCCACCAAGGAATGCCAAATAATATTAGAGTCACACCCATGAAATATTTTGCCAAAATTCAAATTTTATTTTCTTTCGGCCATTTCAACAAACACTTGGTGAGCAGAATATTGCAAAGGTACAAACCACTATTTGTGGTACATTTCTGACCTCACCCCTCTCTCCTAGCTCACTCACAGTGTTCCTTTAGTACCTTATTAACTTTCCCAAGTCAACTTGTCCTATGCCATGATCATTTGCAACCATGGCAAGCAATGCCACTCACCATGACCTCATCCATGCCACTCCTCTCTTCTCTCTTCCCTGGCTTACCTCACCTTGTCATGGAGGTACCCCTCACTCCCCTGAGCACGATGGTACACGCCCCTGGCCAAGGTGAGGCTTGCCCTGCCCAGGCCAGGACGCGCCCATGTCACCCAGGCACGCCAGAGCATGCACGGCCACGCCCACACGCACGCTAGAGCACGGCCCTGCCCCGTCGCCTCCGACCTTCCCCTGAGCTCTCCTTTCTCCCATGCACTCACCCATGACCCAGCTACCTCCTAGACACGGCCGTTTGGCCAGGAGCGCCCTGTAGCCGTCGTCATCGACGACGAAGCCCGCCGGACTAGTGATGGATACCGCCACACAATAGTAGTAAAGATGTTTTCAATAACGACCATTTAAAATGGACATGATGCTTTCAATAACGACCATTTTAAACGCGTTGAGTGCCAGTTTAATACTAGTGGTTGGACGAAACACAACTATTGTGTGGAGCTGTTGTATTTCCATGTTTCAGGCAACTCTCTGATTCACTTTCTTCTCCAGATGTAGGTTTCTCAAGAAATTGCAACAACATATCCCTGGCCACGGAGTTGAATGATCAGCTCCAGAACCTTTGCAATATCTACATGCTCTATCTTCTCCACAAGCACCTGAGCGACTTCCATGTGACAATTATATCTGATTTTACAAAGGTGCCCTTATCTAATAGTTTGTATCTGATGCACGTGACATATGAGTTTTTCCAATAATATTTGACAGTTCATATCCGATTCCAAATGATGAATTTCGTTCGAGGTATGGCTGGTTCTTGCACGTTATTTTCTATGCAGTATCTTCTATGTGTCCATTCCAAAAGTTGTTTTTACTGATCGAGGGATGTCAATGATGTACAAATACAGAATAGTGGTTCTTTCTTAAAAGGCATCACATGGTTTTTTACTTGACCTTCTGACCTTTATCTCCAGTAAATCACCTGCTATTTTACTAAGTTCTTTAGTTCTTATAAGGAAACCAAACCTAACCAGTACAATACCTTCAATATTATTTTCTTCATGAAAACAATGTGTTTTTGTAAATACAATAACATATTTATAACCTGATCAAAATGAACAACTGAAACTCTGATGGCACAACTCATTGCATAGTTTCAGTTTTAGTGAATGGTGAAAACCCTTTCTGCTTTGCTGAAAATAAAAATTCAAAAGAGGGAAATTTACTAATTTTTTTTGTATTGCTTCTAGATGGATCTCAGGTACCATTAGGGTAGATGTTTTCCCGCCCAGATGCCATTCACTTTCACGGTGCAACCCAGCCACCCCAACCCGTGGCAAGACAAGGTAAGTCACTAAATCCTGTTAGGGCCTGTATGAACTGAAGCTCCTTTTCTTGCACATCCTCCAACTGCTAGCTTGTATTTCCCTGTGCAACCTTAGATGTATCTTACTTTTCATGTCTTGCTTAGTGAACTTATTGACTGCGAGTTGCTTAAGCTAGGAAAACTGTTGTCCATGTCAAGAAGTTCCTGAAATCGTGGTGTTAGGACTGAAAAAATGCAAACTTGGTATCTCATGCTTTTTTAATTGATGCATATTCTCGTTGCAAGATGGTGAGTAATTTATCTTAATGTTGGAGGTGATATCTAAAAATCAATGTAACCAAATTTGGTGTGAATTCCATATCCATCATTTAGATGCCTCATACTAAAAAATAAATATAATCAAGAGGTCATGACTCACAATTCAGGATATAGCCAACCTGAATAAACATAAATATTGCATCTCTGTTGGCATATATAGGCCGCGGGGCTATTTTTTCTGGACTATAGCTATCATTGTGATTGCTTTTTTTTCTTTTGAATCCATTAATTTTATACTGACGTTCCCTAAAAAGTTGTATGGCCATTGCCACCAAAACCAACAACACATAGAAGCAGCACTCCCTATTCTGTTCTATTGACAAGAATTTCCATGAAATGGTGACAAGTTAAACCTCATGCTTTCTCTCCTTACTTACCTATCACAACTTTGAAGCTACTATTTTCGGTTTATAATTACATGAGTGAATGTTTTTACAATTCGTGTGAGAGCATATCTAAGCAAATGGCCAGACAATGTTGTTTTAATGTTGAGAGATGTAGAAAACTTTGACATGATTTATGTAGATTCGATACTTGTTCAATATACAAATGTCATTCCCGACTAGCCAGTTGGCAATATGTTTTCCTAAAGAAAATTTACTATATGTTGTGTGAATTGAGTGGTTACTCATGTATTTGTTGTTTCCGGGATTGGTGAATTTAAAGGGATAATGATAATAATTAATCCTTATTCCATAGGTGACATGGGTATACTCTTCGGGTACCCATTATTGGTATACCTGGATCGGCTCGGCCCAATATGGAGAAGGCCCAACAAGGCAACCCGAAGAAGTAGTCGACTAGGACTCTTGTAAAACCCTAGGTTGGTTGCATATATAAAGCTAGCCAGGGCACCCGAAATAAGCAGGACAACAGATAGACAACATAGCTCCACCTACGGCGGCACCCTGTAAACATACTTATGATCATATAGTAGATTGCTAGCAGCACGTAGGGATCCTCCACCGAGGGGACCCGAAGCTGGGTACGTCGTGTGCCTAATCTCGCTCCCGGAATCTCCATCGTCGCTCTCCCGAAACCCAAGTCTACAATATGTAGGCATTGCCGAGGTATTCCCTCGTCAATTGGCGCCGACCGTGGGGATTACGACGACTGGATTTTGTCATCCGGGCGGGATCCATCGAGTTCATCATCAACAACTTTCACATTGCATCCGAACAAAAAATCATCGAGGTCGTCATCAACTACTACATCTACCGGCCGGCTGGATTTTTTCACGCAAGCGAGCGCACAGCGATCGGGTCATGGCCAGATCTTTCCTCGACACCCGCGCCAACGCGCTCAATTTCATCATCCATCGGGACCAGGCGATAGCCGCGGGTGTGAAAACTGATTGGAAACAACAAAGATGATCGAGTTTCAGATTGGGTCATACGGGCAACATATTTCGAGAAAAGGAGAAGTGCTAGCCAAATTTCAGGGAAAAAAAATCCGGAGCAACGCCGGCCGAACTTGGAACAGCTGGGAGCAAAAAAAAAAATAGTACATCGACCGCGCAGGTAGCAGGCTAACAGCATGACGACCACGTCCGGCCGGCGCGAGTAGAAATATCTCAAAAGAGATGTGTTCGATTTGGAGACGGAAAGAAGCTGCAAGTCAAAGAATAAAAAAGCAGCCTACACGTACGTGACCAGGTCTCCCATCAGAGATTTGAGATATGTCGTGAGGGCTAGGAAGATCAACTGACATAATGGAGCATCATCACACGCGAAGGATTTAAAAAAAGTGGGGGTCATTATTATTGGGAAGATCAAATTGCAAGTAAAAGGAGATGAAGCATGTCCAATCCATCTGGAGAATCAGCTTAGCCATAAAATTCTTCGACAAAGGAAGATTTAGAAAAATATAGAAAAGCAAGGCCAAACTTCTGCGGGAAGAAAAAGCGCGACAGATTCAACGGCCGTCGCATCCGCTAAGTTGGAGGACTCGTGCATTTGAGCCGTTCATCCGATACATGGATCAGGTGCTATATTTTCAATTACGCAAAATTTACATCAAATACTTTTTGGCTCGTACTATTATTTGCGCACAATTTTTGCGCCGTAATATAACTGCAGATCAGAACAAGTTTCGACTGTTTCACCGCGCACAGTCGCCACGCTCGGGGGCTCGACCGCCAACGTGCACTCACTTCACCCGGGAGCTCGCCCACCACGAACTCGATGATTCTCTCTTCCATGCCGATTATTTCCACCGTGTCATTGGCTGCGCTTCATCGGCTGTTTCCGGTTCTACTTCGTCGGCTGCCTCCGTTTCGTCGACTCTGTCTGCCGGGCGACCTAGTTCCACGTCGATTTTGCCATAGCCAATAACAAAGCTAAGTGTTCATCTTTCAAAAGATAACTATTATTTACTTTCGCCACACCCGAATACTCGGGGGCTGCATCATTACATTATTAGAGCAAATTCACCCAACACTTGGGTTGTGCCATTATTTTGTTACCACAAAGATACTAGGTTACTTAGGTGAATTTCTTTTCTTCGGCTCTGGATATATCTTCTCCGGCTCAGTGGAGTTATTTTCTTCGGCTTAAGTGGATTTATTTTCTTCGACGAGGTGGATTTCCGGGTCAGTGGATTTATGATCGATGATTACTATTGGATTTATTTCTTCGGGTCAGTGAATTTATTCGGATTCATCTATATGGATATTACTGGTTTACTCTTATACAATACTACCCGATGTGTTTCCGGGTCAATGATCCTCTACGGTTATTACTGGATTTATTTTCTTTGGGTCAATGGATTCATCCTCTATGATATCGGCGGATTCATCTTCAATATATGCTTCATATTTAATGTGGATTCATCTCAAATACCTCATCTTGGATTCATCTTCGCGGATTTATATTATATTATTGTCAATGGCTTCATCCTAAATGGCTTCACCTTATATGACGCCGCGACTCCGTTAATTTCTTTCGACATCATGGCTAAACACTCGGGGGCTCGATCATGACTTCGCCTCGAGTAACAACTGTGACACGGCATCTAAGCAACTATCATGACATCACCCCAGCAATGCTCGGGGGCTCGGCTATTTTTTCATCAACAATTTGGTGGTATCTACTTTGGCTAATTCAGTGGTTTCTACTTCGGCTCGACTTTTTATCTACACTCAAAGACCTCATCGCGCATCGACTCCGTCGTGCCCAATAAGCTAAGTGTTCCTTTATTTCACATAAAGTTGATTATCATTTACTTTCGCCGCATCCGACGCTCGGGGGCAGTGCATACTTTACATATCATCGAATCTGAGCATCGACACCGCATGCGAAAAAGAGAGTCAAGGGAAAGATAGAAAAAGTTTGTTTATTTGTGCAGGAGAAAGCAAAATTCAAAGTATATAAGAGAGAACCCGATGAAATTGTTTACAGGGAGAACTCGACGAAATTGTCTTCAAGAAAGAACAGGATCCGAAGAATTATCTTCAAGGAGGTCTCGAAAAAATTACCTTCAAGGAGGTCCCGAAAAATTATCTTCAAGGAGGTCCCGAAGAATTATCCTCAAGGAGGTCTCGAAGAATTATCTTCAAAGAGGACCCAAAGAATTGTCCTCAGGGAGGACCCGAGGAATTGTCCTCAAAGAGGACCCGAAGAAATTCTCCTGAAGGAGGAACTCGACGAAATTTTCATCAAGGAGGAACCAAAAAAAAAAAAGAGGTGGACAAATCTTCGGGTTCATTGACTCGTCATATTGTTCCGAGCAAGAGCATCGGTGACATACCTGACAATATAGAAGAACCAATGTATTCGGCTGTCTCATCAAGCCCGAGAGAAAAATAGAAGAACCCGCAAAATGGGTCATCGCATCAGCCGAACAATGCACTTGACAAAATATTCTCAGAGCGCCAAAGTCGCGAATAATCTCTGAATGCCGCAAAACTCTGAAGGTAAGACCCCGGGTCCGTCCTGTGTGGCGTGGCATCGCCAAAGACTGCGCTCTGCTACTTTTTTTCCACATCAACAGATGTGAAGAAATATCCCACGGACGCGCTGTGGACCCGATAAAATATGACTGGGCTCGGCAGATGGTAAGACCTTAAGCGGCACCTGTCGAAGTTTACACCAGTATCCCGAGATCATGTCCAGGGACGTGATCTTGAAGTAGGTTTTTGCGGATTGCCACTAGAGCAGCTAACTAGTACCTGATCCGTCGATGAACTAGCCCCAATTACCATTATCCCTGTACAATATAGATATGGATGTCAAATAAAAATAGCAACGGTCTGAAGTCGATAAAAGTGGGGCTGCGCCCAGAAATATAGTCAAGTTCTTTATCGAGTAGTACAACTTGAGTCTATGCCCAGGTGCAAGCACCTGTGCATAGGCTCGGGGGCTACTCTTATCGAGAGTATTGTTCACCCTCCCGATAAGATACAAGAAAGAGGAAAATTTGTGGTGTTAAAAGCAAGTTGAGCCTACACCCAAGTGCAAACACTTGGCTGTAGCCTCGGGGGCTACTCCCATCGGGAGCGCTGGTCGCACACCCGATAGAAAAATAACTTCGACAGCATCTATGACAATCAAGGTTTGTATACTCAACTCGATTCTTCGACTCGAGTGGAGCCTACTCCCATCGGGAGCACATGGATTTCATCATCGAGTAGTACAACTTGAGTCTATGCCTAAGTGCAAGCACTTACCCATAGACTCGGGGGCTACTCCCATCGGGAGCGCTGTCGCGCACCCGATAGAAAATAACTTCGAGAATCGTCGACATCATTTATGCTACACATGATCTACGACATGGACCTCGCCTTTGGAGATGATTATGCTTGGAGTCTCTACGCAGTCTTCGACTTCCCTAGACACTCGTTGACATGGGTATACCTTCGGGTACCCATTATTGGTATACCTGGATCGGCTCGGCCCAATATGGAGAAGGCCCAACAAGGCAACCCGAAGAAGTAGTCGACTAGTACTCTTGTAAAACCCTAGGTTGGTTGCATATATAAAGCTAGCCAGGGCACCCGCCACAGATAGATGATAGACAACATAGCTCCGCCTACGGCGGCACCCTGTAAACATACTTATGATCATATAGTAGATTGCTAGCAGCACGTAGGGATCCTCCACCGAGGGGACGCCTAATCTCGCTCCCGGAATCTCCATCGTCGCTCTCCCGAAACCCAAGTCTACAATATGTAGGCATTGCCGAGGTATTCCCTCGTCAATAGGTGACATTCATCCATAGAGAGTTTTATGTACTTTTCAGGAGGCTACAAAAGCAGTTCACCGTGTAGTTCGTACGTTAGCTACGAGCAATAATTATTGCTTATTATGTGTCCCTTGCACAAACAGGCGAAGATGTTATTTCTATATTAAATCTATTGTGTATTTTGGAGGATCAAAAGCATGATTTGTTGTTTGAGTAACCCAAACTTCATACTCTTGTGGTTTAAATATATGTCTTTGGTCAAATATTCTTCACAAGTGTTACATGTGTGGCAGAAAAAGGAAATTTGAAAACCCGTAGCAACGCACGGGCATTCAACTAGTAAAAATAATAAGGCAGTACCTTTGCCAACTTCAAACATTTATTGAAAATCAACCATAATTTATTTTGAGGCGATTCCACCTCTCAAAATTCACATTTCAATTACTCTATTTGAATATGTCAAGATATAGATTTTTAGTTACAATGATCATGGGCTAGATTTAAATAATGGCTATGTGGCTATTTTTTAGCTCATTTAAATCATGCAAAATATTAATAAAACCTTATGAGGTGTTGCATCTCATTTAAATCACTTTCCCAAGTATTATAATATGAGGTGATGACTTTAGTTTACATGACCTCATATTGCATTATTTGAGGATATTAAATCTTAGTAATTCTCAAAGAGTGGAAATTACTTCTCCAAAAATAAAATAAATAGAAACCCTAGTATGGATGCTTGTGGTGATAATAGATCATCTTGTGTGAGCCATTATGGTTAAATAGTCTACTTAAGTATTGTTTGGTGATTGTATACCTCGTATCCGTTTATAGACGCTAGTACCAAAGGCTACGAGGAGGAGGAGGTCTTGTACGAAGAAGAGGTGGAACACTTTGATCATTGTACCAACCAAGGCAAGCACTACTAATGCAAGCTATTACCAATGCAAGATATTACTATGAGCAAGCTCTACTAATGCAAGCTATACTAGTGCAAGATACCCTTGCAATACTCTTTTGGTTTAAAGATTTGTTCAAGCCCAAGTTTTTATATTGCAATCTTTTACTTTGGTTATCAAGGATTATTTTTATAGTTAACTTTGGTCTAAATATAGATTACTACAAGAGCATCAAACTTAGCATAGAGAGCTAAAATTTAGTTAGCACCCCTCATGACTAGTTGCTAGTGCTAAAACTAAAATTGATCACTCTAGTGGGAACTTGTGAATCAAATGATATTGAAAACCTTAGGATGATGAGTCATCCTACTGAAAGTTTTGAAGGTGAATATGACCTTTGAATAACAAGGTGAATTTGACAAAAACTGATGGTTGGGTTCAGATGCGATACCATTCCAATTTTAGAATACCCCCACAATACCTGATAATGGGTAGGGTTTAACTGGAAATTTATGTACTTTAGTATGGGTTCCCTCTGAACAAGCGTCATAGGGGTTATGCCGAGACTGCCTCCGTGAAAAGTGAAATGTCGTGAAATATAGATGAATGTCCTACTCAAGCCCTGTGCAGTTCCTAGGATGGCAGATCGCCATCGCTAGGAGACAAAGCTCATAGGGGAGGTGCCTATACTAGGGTATGTAAGTAAAAGGTTAATGGTTGATGATCCGCATACTGAGTATGATTATTCAAGGCTATCCCCGACGGATGTAATCAAAAGTTGTGGCACAAGTGTACAACCTCTGCAGAGTGTTAAACTATTCGAATAGCCGCGTCCGCGGTCATGGACCGTTGGATGGCCATATTGTTCCGTTGTCAGATGTTTTTCTAAAAATGAGTTGTGACTTGAAAGATGAATTTGACTTGATCACAACAGAGTTGTGGGAATGACACTAATGTTCCCACTTGAGTAATTTTTGACAAATAAAGAGTCTTTGACTATTAAGGGTTTATGAAATAAAACTAGCTTTGTGAAAATAAACCTAGAAGCTTAGAACCCTTATTAGAGCTACTAGTACTTCTATTAGTGGTAGTTTGCGAGTACTTTATAAAGTACTCATGGCTTTGTCCCTGGCTATTCAAATGGCCAGACTATGAAGAAGAGCACCAGTACCAGGAGGAGGGACAGCAAGATGTCTACGATAACTAGGATCACCTCCCAACGTCAAGCGTTGCCTGTGGAACAGATGGACCGCTACTACGTTTCTTCCACTATGTGTTTTGTATCTGATCTTTAGATCAACTGTTGTTTTAAGATTGGATCATGAGATCCCTTGTTGTAAGACGATTATGGTTTGTAATGAATAATGTTCTGTGATATCGACTGTTATGTCTCGCAAAAACAATCTTCCTGGGATTGCGATGTATGGCATAATAGGCATCTGGAATTGAAAATCCGGGTGTTGACACATTGGCAATAGTAACACAACAGCAGTAGCACAGAGGAGATGGCACCAGAAAATATTCTAGTGCATAGTTGACTCTAGAGCAATGATGATGACAGAAGGACCGGGGTTGCCAGCTATCTACATTAGTGGTAACTCTCCAAATATCATGTGTTGGGTGAAGAAATTACAGTTGGGCAATTGATAATTGTGAGGGCATGACAATGCATGTTATGATGAGATAAAGGTTACTATAGTATTTAATTGGGCATTACAACATAATACATAGACGGTAATCCAACTGCATCTATGACTAATAATCCACCTTCAGGTTATCATCCGAACCCCTTCCAGTATTAAGTTGCAAGCAACAGATTATCGCATTAAGCAATGTGTGTAAAATAAATAATAGAATTATCTTTTGACAAAACATTGTTGTTTTCTCCCTACTAGCAACATCACATCTACAATCTTAGAAGTTATTGTCACTCTTCCAGAAAACTAGAGGCATGCACCCACTATCGAGCATAAATACTCCTCTTGGAGATACAACTACTTGATCAAGGTAACTACAAGTACCGAGAGCGTGCAAGATCTTAACATGATAAAGATGGTAATATGATGAACAATCTCGATCACAATTCCAATAATTTATAGGATCCCAACAAACACAACACTGATTACATCATATGGATCTCAACCATGTAAGGCAGCTCATTGTATTGAAGTAAATGGGAGAGAGAGTACCAACTAGCTACCGCTAGAACCCGTAGTCCATGGGGGAAATACTCACTAACCATCATGAGCGAAGTGGAGGCTATGGAGTCGATGGAGATGGCTCCGGGCTAATCCTGCCCGGCAGTGGTGCCTAAGGAACTTCCACCCCAAACTCGACCAGATGATGAGGGCGCGCCGGAACTTCATGGATCGAGTTGGATTTTTGGGTTTTCTGACGGCAATTTACAGGCTATGGCGAGGCCTGGCGCTTGTGGCCTGCACACTCGCTCCCAGGCGCAGCCAAGGCCAGGCCGCGCCTAGGTGTGGTCTGGCCGCCCTGCCAGAAAAAGTCTTTGCTGAGCACGGAGTTGATGAAGGAGAATTTATGCAACGTTGAGTGGAACCCCAAGAGGAAGGGTATGACGAGCACGAGAAGTTTTCCTCGCAAGAAACCAAGGCTATCAACATGTAGAGAAAACCTTTCTCTCCCGAGGTGTTGCAAACCAACTCGTGGCAGGGCGCACGCTCAGCAACAACGTGGAACCTGCACACAAACAACCAAGTACTTTGTCCCCAACTTTCAGCGAGGTTGTCAAGCTCACTGGTTTTGCTGAAAACAAAGGATTAAACGAACCATGTGGAAGAAGAATGTTTGTAGAGAACAGTAGGTAAAGTTAGATAAAATACATTTAAGTCTAACCCACTTTCTATGCATAGGAATATTGTACACAAATAAATTCACAAAGAACAAAGTGACAAG